>BCNH02000009.1:4041692-4062181 GCA_001662345.2 Metrosideros polymorpha var. glaberrima
AAAAAAACAACAACAGAAGGTTTCTTTATCAACAAATTTGAATAAATAGAATTTCCTCCACGAAAGATAGGCACTTCATTTAAATAAAGTTAGGACCAAGAACTAGAAAAACACACCATTCTTGTCCAGGAATCCAGACAAAATCAGACATTTCCCTCACTAGAATACCTTAAGAAGAACCCTGTCGTTATTGTTGATGTATCCATGCCACTTCTCATCCGACGGATACCCATCTGCAAAATCCCCCGTTGGTGTCCTGTAAGAGCATACTAGAAAGCATCACCAACCAAATCAAGAAAACAAACCGAGCAAACGTCTGCAAACAAAACCAAAGCGGCATGCAACAGGTAGCACTAAAGAGGTTCCGAAGCGACCTCATCCTGAGGCAGAAAGTGGAGGGGATGGGGACGGCATCGGGGAAAACGTCCTTCAAATGGGGGAGGTTGAATCGGCTCTCGAAGTCCCTCTGGAACTTGGGCTTCCAATCGGGGTCGCCCAAGTCGATCGCTTGGTCCCGTTGACTCTGGTTCTTGATCTCGCTCTTGACGACACCCGGAGCGACGGCCCCGCGTCCGATCCTGCGGCAGCTCAGGAGAGCTCCGCCGGGTCTCTCGTTCTTGGCGTGACGGTACGAGAGGCCACGGCTATGGCGGCGGTGGGCGGCGAGCTTGGCTTGGTGGGGGTTGGTGATCGCGTGGGGAGAGCGGGAGAGTGCGTCCATCAATCCCACGCGGAGCGGAGATTCCTATGACGAGAACGTTGGACCCGAAGAAGAGAAGAGTGAAGAGCAGAGAGAGAGAGAGAGAGAGGGGAAGGTGACCGAAAGTGGAATTGGAGGGAGAGACGGAAGACGGACTGACAGAGAGAGAGAGAGAGAGAGAGAGAGAAACAAAGGAAGGAGTCCCCCCTGCCGTACTAGCCGGACTTTGAAACAAGGACAGAGCCTTGCCTCTGGTCGCTTTCGCTTCTTTACGAGTCTTCAATGACGTACCGTAGCATGTGTGCTTTTGCAGCTTTCGGAAACAAACAAAAATTGAAAACAAATCAAATTTCGCTTTCACATAAAAAAAAATTAAGAAAAATCTCAAATAATGACTTAAAAAGGCCCACATATTTTCAAATAAGAAATTGAAGTAAATCTTATTTCAAATAAAAATCTAAAATGCTCATATTTTTTCATATAAGGACATAAAGTGAACCTTAATGACCTAGTGTGGCTATATTAGTCCCAAAGAAAAGGGCCTGACCTCATCAGCTGGTCAATGACATTTATTTTTATTTTTATTTTTTTCTCTGTCCCCAACTGGCGAGGACCCAATAACCCTCGTTAGCCACTTGGGGAGGTATCGATCGACCACTAGGTGAAGGCACAGCCGGCTGTTGGCGAGGCCTTGGGCAATGCGACCCTTGCCAGCGGCCGGCGAGGGTCGCTGGGCCCTCATCGGCCCCTCACCCAGTGATCGCAAGGGAGAAAAAAAAGAAATGGGAAAAAAGAAGAAAAATGAAAAAAGTAAATGACGAAAATGTCATTAACTAGTTAGTGAGTTCAGGCTTTTTTTTTTTAGATTGATATGATCACTTCAAATTCTTACTTGAAATAAAATTAACTTTATACTCTAATCTGAGAAAATAAGAACACTTTAGACATTTATGTGAAATAAAGTCCGCTTCAAATCTTTATTTAGAATTTTTCCTAAAAAATTACAACTCTTCATAATTCTTAAATAAAATATTATAACACATATTATTTTAAAATTTTCGTGATCTAAATAAAATTTACCTTTCTGTTTAATTCGATGGCCATCGGGAGGATGGAATCGATTTTTCATACTATTTTAAGGTTGATGATTCGCAATTGGCGAAGGACAATGGAGGGCCCCACCGTCGGCCTTTATGAACGATAAGCGCCTTTGTGTAAGGACAATTTTGTCTAATCCTTTTTATTTAATCGATGTTCGATTTGTGTCATAAACTTCTAATAACTTAATTGGATCCTCGATTGCATCTGGTGTGGCAATCCCAACATTAGTTGCTTGTCCCGCGTGTACCGATGTGATTGCTAATGCATAAGGACACATCCATATAAGTCTTTTTAGGAAAAACAAAAAAATAAGTGTATCAAAAGTCCTATAACTTATCACGAAAGTATAATTAAGTTCTAAAACTTTTAAAAAATGCAATGAAGTTCTAAAACTTATTACGAAAGTACAATCGAGTCCTAAAACTTTTAAAAAGTGCAATCAAAACTTAAAACTTGTGACGAAAGTATAATCTAGTCCTAAAACTTTCAAAAATACAATTAACGGAAGGATTTGATTTCACAAATTTAATAAGTATTAAGATTTGATTGCACTTTTTGAAAATTTTAGGACTTTATTGCACTTTCTGATAAATGTTAGGACTTAATTTCACATTTTGCCAGTTTTATGACTTGATTGCATTTTCGTGATAATTTTTAGAACTTTCAATGTACTTATCTAAAAAAAAAAATGAGAAAAAAAAAGAGATCGAGGAAGAGAGAAAGTGGGTTCGGTAACCTGGTCGGAGACTTCGATGAGAGAGGCTAGCCCTAGCTTGGCCACCAACGAGGACGGGCCTGAGCATGTGGGGTACTTGCTCACCCTCACTCGGTAGCAGCGATGCCGCTAAGGAGCCCAACCTTGGCTCGATTGTGGTGAGCCGTAACCACATGGCGGCGGCCAATGGCCTTGTTGAACTCCAAAAAGGCGCTCGAGGCGAGGCGTCGACCGTTGCGTTCACGATGGAGCCGACGGAGTGAATATTCTCCAGCCTGAATAGAAATATTCCTCTAGAATTGTCTAATGCTAATTTCCCATTGCGTGAGGTCAACGGCGAAGATTCGCTCGTGCCTTCAGAAAAAAGTCAAAACCGAAACTTAAGGAAGGAAAATTCGCATGCTCAGCCGCCCATCAGTAAAGTTGTTGAAGCATGCTCTCCAACAACCATCCATGTCGAAGCCCCACGGCTTTTCCATTCTTAATTACACGGGCGTGCTCAATGACGCAATATTTAATTTTAACGTATGCTTTATGTTGCACGATGACGTAATATTTTAGATTAGGATATATTTTCTGCTCGTTTCCATTAGGGTGAAATTCTTTTCAATTAATCTTTTGACTAATGGATTGCAAACATGAACATCGCATATGTTTAAAAAAAAAAAGTCATCACGGCTCTAGCGCATGTGACTAGATGTAGTATGACTAACGAGTTTAAATTTCGGAGGACATCCACGGAAAGATGTGATTAGGCTCTTGTAGCTTTCAAAATAAAGGTCTTTTACATGATATTTTAGATTAGGTAAAAAAAATTTCCGTTTCCGTTAGGATGAAATTCTTTTCAATTAATCTTGTGATTGATGGATTGCAAACACGAACGTCATCTATATTAAAAAAAAAAAGTCATCACGGCTCTAGCACATGTGACTAGATGTAGTACGACTAACGAGTTTAGGTTTTGGAGAACATCTGCGGAAAGATGTGATAATGCTCTCATGGCTTTCGAAATAGAGATCTTTTACATAATCCGAGTATTTTTTTGTATGCAAATATCTGTTGAGTTTTTGACTTAAAATAGGTAACATATGTATTTTGGACTATGTCATTTTGTTTTAGGGTCTTTTAGAAGGGGACTATAATAGAAATGTTTTGTGCAAATATATTTACATAAATATATTTGATGATTTTTTGCGCAAATATATCTGACTGTTTTTTGCGCAAACATATCTGATGCTTGTCTGCAAAATTTGATCTTTGCCTCGAAGTTTTTCCTCCTCCTTTGTTTTTCCTATCTTCTTGCTCACCAAGAGGTTTTTTTACCTTTTTGGTTTTGTAATCATTATTGAATATAGTGAAACCCCTTTCTCTTTCCGTGATTTTTCGTATTTTGGGTTTTCCACGTAAATATTGTGTTTCGTGCAATTTATTTTGCTTTCATCATTTATTTTTTACGCTTGAATTCGCACATCTCTTGGCGTTGTTCCGCAACAAATTGGTATCAAAGCGAAGGAATTTCGATCTTTTGTTCAAGATGGCATCTATCAAGTTCGAAGTGGCACCCTTCAATGGCCAAAACAATTTCGGGCTATGAAGGATCAAGACGAAAGCTTTGTTGCGTCGGGAAGGTTCAGTTAGAGCCTTGGACGAGAATTACCCCAACGACATGACTTCGGTAGAGATCAAGAAGATGGAAGAGACGGCGCATAGCACCATTCAATTGTCGCTGTCCGCAAGGTGCTTCGTGAGGTTGTCGATGAAGAAACGGCTTCGGGATTGTGGAATAAGCTTGAGAGCCTTTAAATGAAGAAATCTCTTACAACGAGATTATTCTTGAAGTAGCGTCTTTACACGCTAAAGATGTAAGAAGGTACTCCTATTCAAAAACATCTAGATGAATTTAATAAGATCGTTATGGGTATGAAAAATCTAGATTTAAAGTTAGATGATGAAGATCAAGCTCTAATTGTGTTATGCTCACTATCGAGGTCGTATAAGAATTTTGTGAATTCTATGCTGTATGGAAGGGAATCCATAACTCTTGAGGATGTGAAAGCCTCGTTGAATTCCGCGGAGATGCATACAAAGTCGAATGCAAATGGTAGTGGTGATAAAGCTGATGGTTTAGTTGTTAGGGGAAGGTCGAATCATCGTGATAGGCACAGTAATAGTAAAGGGCGTTCAAAGTCTAGATCAAGTCTAGATAAGAGCAAGGTCGAGTGCTACTATTATCACAAATTCGAACACTACAAAAATGAGTGCCCAGTGCTCAAGGCTAAGGGGAAGAAGTTGATGGAGAGTTCCGATTCGGTTAGTCTGGTAAAGGATAATAAATCAGGTCATGTAGATAATGTTCTTACTATTTTGTCTTCGGATTGTTGTGTTGACGATGAATGGATTTTGGATTCGGCATGTTCATACCACATGTGTCTAAATAGAGATTAGTTCCACACATATGAGAAAATCAGTGGTTGTTCAGTTTTGATAGGCAACAATGCGGTTTGTAGGATTTTGGGTATTGGTACGGTGCAGATCAAATGTCATGACAACATAGTAAGAACTTTAACAGATGTTCGGCACATCCTAGATTTGAAGAAGAACCTTATATCGTTGAGTACTTTGAATTCCACTGGATGCATGTACACAGGTGGAGGTGGAATTTTGAAAATTTCAAAAGGCTCTTTGATTGTGATGAGAGATAACAAGAATAATAGCCTTTATGTTCTGTAGGGAAGTACTATTGTGAGTTCTTTAAATGTATTATCCTTTTTAGATTTCGAAAAATCAAAATTGTGGCATGTGCGATTGGGCCACATAAGCGAAAAAGGAATGACTAGTTTGAGTAAATGCGGTTTACTCTATGGAGAGCATACAGTCCCACTTAACTTTTGGGAGCATTGTGTTTTCGAGAAGCTGCGCAGAGTTAGTTTCAGTAATGAGGTGCACTCGACGAAGGGCACAATTGATTACATTCACTCCAATTTGTGGGGACCTGCACTAGTAATATCTAAAGGTGGTGCAGTTTATTTTATGACATTTATTGATGATTTTTCTAGAAAATTATGGGTTTATTTCTTGAAGAGTAAAAGTGACGTTTTGATACGTTCAAGAAGTGAAAAATTTTGATTGAAAATTAAACTGGTAAGAAGATGAAGCGTCTCAGAACAGATAATGGTCTTGAGTTTTGTGAATGTGATTTTAACAAATACTGTGAAGATTCAGGTATTATTCGACATCAAATAGTCATGCACATACCTCGACAGAATGGGGGTGGCGGAGTGCATGAACCAGACACTTTTAGAGAGAGCTAGATGTATGCTCTCTAATGCTAGTCTTGGGAAAGATTTTTGGGCTGAAGCCATGAACACGGCTTGTTATTTGGTAAATCATTCTTCTTCAACCGCAATTGAATGTAAGGTTTCAAATGAGGTATGGCCTAATAAACTTTCTGATTATTCTGTTTTGAAAGTATTTGTATGTCCCACTCATTATCATGTAAAAGATGGTAAGCTTGAACCTAGAGCCAAGAAATGTATTTTCGTTGGTTATGCAGACGAGATTAAGGGATGTAGATTGTGGTGTTCTGATCCTCAGAAATTTGTAATCAGTAGGGATGTTACTTTTGATAAAAATTCCATGCTAGATAAAATAAAAAAAAGGTTATTGAGTCTACAGGTGTTCAGGAAAAAAATGATGGGAAAAAAGGTGGAGTTTCAATTAGAGCATCCATAGAAAAAATTGGAAGATGTTTGTATTTAGTTAGAAAGTGACAGTGAACAACAAGACTTAGATTTCATCAGAGATGAGGTAGAAAAAGTTAAACAACCTCAGTCTTTGGCTGCAGGGAGGGCTAAATGGCAAATTAAGCCTCCTAAAAAATATGGTTTCATTGATTTGGTAGCATATGCTCTTACAATTGCTGAAGAGCTTGGTATTAAAGAACCTTCTATGTTCCGTGAAGCTACCATTTGTTCCAAATCTGATAAGTGACTCGTTGCGATGAATGAAAAGATGGAGTCTCTTCATAAGAATCAAACTTGGGATCTTGTGAAATTGCCTAAGGAAAAAAGAGCTATTGGATACAAGTGGGTTTACAAAAGAAAAGAGGGAATTCCAAGAATTGAAGATGAAGATTCAAGGCACGTTTGATAGTAAAGGGTTTTATTCAGAAGAAATGGATCGATTTTAATGAAGTGTTCTCTCTAGTTGTGAAACATAGTTCCATTTATATGTTGCTCGCGTTAGTGGCTCTTTATGATTTAGAGCTTGAGCAACTTGATGTCAAGACTGCTTTTCTGCATGGCGAGCTTGAGGCGACAATCTATATGTCTTAACTCGAGGGATTCGCTGTTGAAGGTAAAGAAGATCATGTTTGTAGGTTGAAACGCTCTTTGTATGGTCTGAAACAATTTTCACGGCAATGGTATAAGAGATTTGATAGTTTTATGTTAAAATCATGGCTACTTGCGAAGTGCGCATGATAGTTATGTTTACTATAAGAGATTAAATGATGGATCTTTTATTTATTTACTATTATATGTGGATGACATGCTTATTGCAGCAAAGAACATGTCAGACATACAATATTTGAAGATGCAACTTAATAAGGATTTTGAGATGAAAGATTTTGGAGCTGCCAAGAGGATTTTAGGTATGGAGATTTGCAGAGATAGACAAGTTGGGAAGTTATACCTTTCGCAGAAGAGGTATATTGAGAAAGTGCTTGAGCGATTTGGCATGAAAAATGCTAAACTGGTAAATACCCCTTTGGCGTCCCACTTTAGGCTTTCAGCTTTTTTGTTGCCTAAAACCAAAAAAGAGGAAGATGAGATGTCTTGAGCTTCATATTCTAGTGCTATGGGTAGTCTTATGTATGCTATGGTTTGCACATGTTCATATATTTCACAGGCTATTAGTGTTGTGAGTAGGTATATGGCACATCCGGATAAATCTTACTAGCAAGCCGTGAAATGGATTCTTCGATACATTCGAGGTACCTCATATATGAGTTTGGTCTTTGATAAAGGTTGTAATATAGTGTATTCGGTTATTGGCTTCGTTGATTCTGATTATGCAGGCGATCTCAATAAAAGGAGATATTTGACAGGTTATGTTTTTATGCTTGATAGTTCTGCGGTTAGTTGGAGAGCAACCTTGCAAGACATTGTTGTTTTGTCTACCACTGAAGCAGATTATATGGCAATAACGGAAGCGGCAAAGGAAGCTCTTTGGTTGAAGCGTTTGGTTACAGAATTTGGGGTAAAGCAGGAGGGAGCCTTCGTTATCTTTTGTGATACCAAAGTGCAATCCAATTGATCAAAAACACGATGTATCATGAGAAAACGAAACATATCGACATTCGGTATCACTTTGTACGTGATGAGGTTGCTAATAGTACAATTACGGTGAAGAAATTACCTATAGCAAATAATCCGACAGATATGTTTACTAAACCGGTTCCTTTGATCAAGTTTAAGCATTGCTTAGACTTGATTGGTGTTTTCACCGTTTGATTTGCCTAAACGGAGTTGATGACATTTCATCCATCGTTTCCTGCAACGAGTGCGCTTAAGTAGGCTTAGGGGTGTGCGTTATCGATTCTGCAGTTTGATGGGTTGCTTTGTGTGGTCACTCTTGGTGCTAAAGAAGATAGGTCTTGTGGCATTTGACATAACGCTCTTTTGGATATTTGAAGTCAAAATGGAGATTTGTTGAGTTTTTTTACTAAAATAGGTAACATGGGTATTTTGGACAATGACATTTTGTTTTAGGGTTTTTTAGAATGAAATTATAATATGAATGTTTTGCGCAGATATATTTACGCAAATATGTCTGATGATTTTTTGCATAAATATATTTGACTGTTTTTTGCGCAAACATATCTAATGTTTGTCTGCAAAATTTGATCTTTGCCTCGAAGTTTTTCCTCCTCATTTGTTTTTCCTATCTTTTTGCTTACCAAGAGGTTTTTCGACCTTTTTGGTTTTGTAATCGTTGTTGAAGATAGTGAAACTTCTCTCTCTTCTTGTGGTTTTTCCAGTTTTGGGTTTTTCATGTAAATCTTGTGTCTTATGCGATTTATTTTGCTTTCATCCTTTATTTTTCACGCTTGAATTTGCGCATCTCTTGACATTGTTCCGCAACAATATCAAATTTTATTAGGTTCACCGCCAGTATAAAAGATAATCCATGTTGTCATCATTCTATGAATGATATTTGGATAATTTTGCTATCGTCATCATGGACAACGCCGGGGTTTGGCTATCGATCAATTGTGGTGAGAACTTCCTAAGTGTATTCTTGATGGCCATATGATCCTCAGACGGTTAAGGAGACCTTTTGGTCCTGAAGACATTTTCCAATTTTCGTTTCGAAAATGCCATTTTGTTAAGTTCAAAATTTTCTTTCAAAATCAAAATTATGAAAAACGAAGCTAGCGCTCGTCAGAATTTATAGCACGCTTTTCTTTTAATATTCTAACTCTCCCTCTTCGATTTGAAATGAAAACAATGAAAATACAAAACAAAGTTACTATCTCAACTCGGCCTAAAACCCACGACCCGAACTTTCTGCGTTTGGTCGTCCGGATTTGGATTGGAATAGGATAAGATAAGGTGGGATTAGAAATCCTCCAAATATCCTTCGGATTGTAAAAAAGCCTATTCCATGTTTGGTGCGATCCCAAACTGGATTCAAAATTTTTTAAAATCTCACTTGCTCGTAAAGGTGATACTCTCCGAATCTAGGGCTGGCGAGCTGTTGCCGCGGATGCCGAACACTCTCCGACCATGTCGCGTCTCTTCCCAGGCAATTTCGCCTCGAGGCTGAGGTTGGGACCATAGAGGGGGAGGTTGACGTCCACCTGAATCGACGTCGGCACTTGCAGGGACTGCAAACCGCCTTGAGATGCTGAACACAACGCAAACGACGTTGACTTGGGAATTACAATAATCATCGCAACACAAAACGCAAAATAATCCTCCTCCTCCTCCTTTGAAATCTTCCGGTTGTCAGCACAGAGTCTCAGATCTAAGTAGAGGACAGGATCGGACGTCCAAGCATCACAGCAAATCAGGTGACCACCGTTCAGGACCAACATATGAACGCCCAAAGCTTCGTGCGTTTTGGTTTTTTTTTCTTCTTCTTTTTCAAAGACAAGTTTTCGGGTCGACACCTTCGATTTTGGGTCATTCATCAGCCACGGCCAGGTCAGTCTGACAGTCGTCGGAGGACGATCGGCTGGATGGCGATGACGATCACGGTGGTCGGAAGTGACGATGATTAGTTGTCGTGGCGGTGGACCTTGCACAGAGGCCACGGGACTCTATCAGATCTTTGAAATAAAATTGTTAAGTCATTTAAAAAAAAAAAATACAATCTGGGCTTATCTCACCCCCATAGCCTGGATTTCTTATCCGGCATTTTATCCAGTCCAAAAGACGTTGCCAAACACTGGATAGGATATTTCGTTATCCTATCCGGACTCAAATCCAGACTATCAAATGCAACTATGAAAAAGTGATTCTTTTGATCGGAAATTACTATAGAATATATGTGATTTCATTTTGAAATTATTAATTTATCTCAAGCAAACATCACGATTAATATTTCCTTACTACTGGTATATTTGTTTTAGAAGCCAATGGTCTGTGATATCTTACTTGACTCAAAATTTTAGAAAGATTTCAGGTGATTACACTTTTCGCCCAAGAACCTTGGGGTCCATTCCAATCTAGTCCATCTATTTTGAAACCGATCAATTTTAGTCCCTACATACTTTCAGTTCATGACAGGTTAGAAACATCCAGCACTGATTCTGTGAAATTTTGCATAGATGCAGGTCGGAATCTGACGGCGGCATTGGTTAAACAAAACCTGGCATTTTGTCTGGCCAGAATTCGAATTCTGACATTGGATCAAAAGCGAGGAAGGGAGTGATGAGGAATGTCGACTAGGTACGATCATGCATTATGTCGAATTCTGAGACGGATTATTGAAGATTTATACCTACGGGTTGTCATCCGTAATTCAATGGATGCGAGTTGTAAGGCGGCCGGTTATGACAAAACTCAAGTATGCAACGTGCTCTGATCCTTCTCTTACACAGGTTTCCATTTCTGGCACAATGTCATCAGTACACCATGAAAATGCTTCATACTAAAGTCTGCTCTCTGTTGATTAGGTGCTCTCTAAGCATTATGTCCGACAACTGGACATGGTCGACAATAAGCCGACTAAATCTCGTGATTTGATCCACAAATCCCTACTTCCTAACCCCACTTAGTGTCCGAAGATTCTGTAATCTTTTGCCATATCAGATAGTTCGGGAACCGGTATTTCTCATACTTGTTCATGTTAATCTTGACAGTTCTCATTACAGCAACCAGTTTATCCCTTCATTTTATCATAAAGAGCCTGAAATTGACATGATGATAAAGTCTGAAGGCTCTTCCCGATTAAGTCGAACGGTATCCTTGGTCAGAGAGTGAGCGAACACTGAATAAACAATCCTAAAAAGTGGTAATGAACTTGGCATTTTCCATAAAAAACAAAAAACAAACAAAATCATTGTCATTCCCAGTATATGTTACCGTGGACAAGAGACTATGTTTCTCCAACTTTTTTAGGCAACAGATCAGATCATGCATCCCATCATTGTTATAGATTTAGACAGCACATCAGCCATTGTAGGGTAACCTGAAGAAAAGGTTAAGAAAAGTTGATTTAAGGTTAATTCAGAAAACAGACCATATTTCGCCCGGAGACAACCAATGAACAAATGAGCTTACCCTAACTTAAGGGAGATATCAGAGCAATCGTCCTCCTGAGGAGGACCACCGCCGGAGTTGCAGAAGTTCGTGACGGACTCTGACGAGAGGCCTTCTTCGTTAATGATCTCTGATTCAGTGGCAGCATTTTTCCGGCCCGACATTTCGCTAACCTGACCCAGACATTCATAATGCCATTGGCAAAAAATTGCAAGGACAATTTGAGTTCAACAACTACAGGGACAGTAAACACTAGGACTATTGCATACCTGTTGCTTTAGTCTCTTGTTTTCTTCCATTAGTTTCACTCCCTGAAACAATGTGAGGTACAGAAAGAATGATATAAATATGCGTTCTACCAAATGTTCTTGCAGCAAGAAATATTTGGTGTATGCCACAAACAAATCGCCACAGAAAACTCTGACCCTGAACATTTAAAAACAACAGAAGCGAATGACTCCCATCTGACCGTTTATTCAAGTATTTGTTTGGGTAAATTTTTGCAATGTCAGTTGATCCTGATTGAGAATTTATCAAGTCTTGTCTTTTGTCTGAGAAAGAACTGCATACTGCACACTTTATGACGTCCTAAGAATTCATACACCCAATTAAGTGTCCTCATTTTGATAACCTGTTGAAAGATTACAATGAACGATGACTATTCATGTTTGCTGCCACTACATTACAGAGAAGACTCTCCTCTTGTCCTAACTCTGCTAATGCAAATGCTGAACTACCAACCACTTAGCAGCAGAATGTATATAAATGAATCTCCAACCCACCCGTTTTTATAAACAGCAAAAGTGAGTGATTGCAAGAACATTGTTCAGAAACCTCACCTTTTGTTGAAGGTCAGTGATCTCTTTCTTGATCTTTTCGCCCTGAAGTAAACCGAGAACACAAAGTTAGAAGGCAACATATTTCATGAAGCATATTAAATCAGAGAGAACATTAATGTATCTGCTAGAAGGTAACATATTTCACGAAGCATGTTGGGTTGTGAGCTCAATGATATGTCTGCAACTAAGTGTCTCATGACCTTCTTTTCTATCACATGATCCAACCCAGCTTCAAGCGATTTCTCTAGCTGCTGCAATTCATCGATATTTAGTCCTTGGAGCTCTTCCCCTCTCATCTGCCTGCCAAGCAGAGGGTTTCACATTGCGCATCTAATACAGTTAGAAGTGCATAACCTATAGATTTGTACCTTAATTGGTGGCTTTTCTCTGCAACTTCCTTGCTTAACCTAGAGTAGTTGCTGTTTCCTACTAACTGCAAAGGAGAAAGAACAGAATCAATATGAAAATCCATAAGCAAAGCTCGAAGAAAAATATGCTAATTCCCTTCCCACTATTTTTACCAAGAAGAAAGTAGACTGATCTTACTAAGATAGATGAGTGATTAAACAATTCATAATACACAGGTTCAGTAACAAATTACAAGGCCTTGAAAAATTGAAAGCTGGTGCATGGTCATTCAACTAGTGGACTTGCAAGCTGAACAGTATGAGTATTCCCTCAATAAGTGAATCTTTAACAGGGACAAGAATTTGTATCCAATGAAACTGATTATATATTCGACCTCTGGAAGAGGGTGAATCAATTCTTATTTTTTGCTAAATTGCAGAATCTTGAGCAAATGAGCAATTTTTCCCACAATTCTTCAGTCGATTATAAGGAATCGAATGGATCAATGAATAATTGAGAGAGAGAGAGAGAGAGAGAGAGAGAGAGAGAACCTGCAACTCAAGTGATGGTTGATCCAATTTCTCAAGATTCTTAGCGTGCAAATGATGTCGTTCGAGAATTTCCTTCATGCTTCATAATGCAAAAAGTTTAACGGGATGGATGAAAGATAAAAATAGCTAGTTTTCAAGTTACAGATTCTACCAGAAGTTGAGGTACACAAAAGTTCAATGCAATATTCAAGTGGGAACTCTAATTCCACAGAACTATGTGGTTGGTCATCAATCTTTGCAAGCATAGCCGAGCTGTACTCTGGCTCATTCTTCCATAACGGTTAGCTACTATTACTGTCGGACAAAAATGCAGAAGCAAATACTACTTATATCACTTCAGTTTTCCACTATGAATGAAACTTATCCACAGAGTACTCTGTCTTTGATCATCGAGGACATTCAAAAGGCATTCATTCACCTAAACATGCCGAGCAGTTCAGCAGTCTTGACATGTTTCATTTGGCAGATTGTGTGTGATTATTGTTAGGAAGACGTTTGGGACATTCGAGATTGCAAATGCTTATGTAATTTTCACTTGTGCTTTTTATTTTATTTTATGGAAATTGACAAGGAAGTAGCATGAAAATATAAAGAGTGGATACAACATCATCGATCCGAACTCCATTACCCAAGACTGCTTACCGACTTCTTCATATGAATATTCATCCCTCCATGTTGTTTCCTCTTTTAAGAAGGTTGGTAAAAGGGAATAGGGCCAGAACGGAATCGCTGTTCCGATCCCATTACTTTTCCTTATTTAAGTGCACTTTACTAGATACCAAAAGGACATTCCAGATGCAACTCCCATTCCTCTAGCACAGGAATTGGCCAATTCCAATCCTTTTTAACAAAAGCAATAATTATTGATTCCAAACATATCTTTATTTTTCTACCTCTCCCTATTTCTTTCTAAGGAAAATTTTGACATGTAATATTATTCTTTTTAATTTCCCCGGTGCTTCTTGGTCACACGTTTCTCTTTCCATTCTTTTTCTCCCTGATTTCCATTTTCATCTCATACTCAATTCCATTGTACCTAGTGTATGGTTGAATTGTAACCAACAAGGCAAAGATGTAATCCCTAGAAGGGGCCTTTTACTTGACCAAAGTTCTTGCCGGAGGCATAAAAAGTTTCTCCTTTTGATCTCTTCAATATAGTCACAACAAACTATCTAACAGATGCTATATGTTTCTATTTGCAGCATGGAAAAGTAGATTACGATATTTTCCATTCAAGCTGACTTCTCTGCATTTTCTCCACGATACAAAACTTGCTGTGTAGATATGTCCTGAGTTTTATAATTGCAACTGGCAAGCTCAGAGTGCAAAGGAATTTGGACAAGAACAAACGTAACTGATGCTTAGAACAATGTTGTAAACTACTTTTGCTTTCTTTGTATCTTGGAAAGCCTATCCAATAATACAACTTAATTCGACTTTCCACAATATCGGAGGTAAAAAAATGTTCAACATTACTCATATCTAGAACGAAATAAAAGGTTTTACCAACTAGTTTAGTGGACCGCAAATAGCTGTCTCAGGATCATTTATCTCTGTACCCTTGAAGACAGACGCTCCTAAAGACTAAATTCCAAAGGAAGCCTCTTCAGGGGGCAAAAATTTCAACGAAAAGCTCTCCAAATGAGGTCAAAAGTTCCATACCCATGACAAGATTGCTAAGGACAAAGTACAAGTCGATCTCCTCATCTCATGTTGTCCCTAAACCTAAGTGGCTCATTTAATTCTCAAACTGATTTGCGTGTATCTGCATTTATGACGGTGAAAAACCTCTCATGTTTCACAATTACCACATTATATCTAAGAACCTTCCTTAGCGTCAATAAGCAATTGCAAACACGAAATTAGATCAGGTCGGAAACTTCAAGCACATTTGCAAGTTCAAATGCAAAACTAGTATTGAATTACCAAGTCCAGTTCAATATATTCGTGAAATAGAAGTGTCAGTCCAGACTAATTCTACAAGATCTACCAATTTGCCTATCACACGTCCAAACTGTGAGACCTAGATGAGATTTCACCAAAGAGATCAAATAAAGCACATGTTTCCTGCTGTATAACTTATTCTATTACCGTATCGTCGTGACACTTCCTGCAATAGTCCACTACTAATTCCCATCATGGTAAAATATAGATCATGATCTCAGGTAAATGAATGGCATGGAATGCTAACTGGCAGCGGCATAGAGATCTGATGATTAGAGCACCAGAAATACCAAATAATGGATCCAATAGTTTTCCTGTACTTCAGTAAAGACTTGATGGTTTTAGATGCTTATAAGCATAGCGTTTAACCTTTTCACAAGCTGGCAATTCATCTTAATCAGAATTTGCAACCACGCTTTGTTTATCAAGTGCTATCTCAGCTTTCCTATCATATTTCCATCAAAGTCCTATTATATTGAGATAGATTCGTAAACCTGTGGACATCCAATAGTTCCCATTGAATCGATGCTTCTGGCACTTCCAACTAGGCATGCATTACCTTCTAGATTTCCCAAGAAAAGAGGCACGTGGCGGAGAAAATATTTTCTACTATAACACATAGCTTTGAATCAAGTAGAAGATCCAAATCTAAAAACCCATCTCCCAAATAGTTACTAGTGACAAAGCTCATTTCATACAAACTTACTCTATTCGTTTTGCTCATCTGCTAATTTGCAGGATCCTGCATAGAAGGATTAATCAGTCAAGAGTGTTTACATAAGATCTCCAGGTAACATAATATTCCTCATCCCAGCCTCCCTCCTCCCCTCCCCAACAAAAAAGAAAAGAAAAAAAGAAAAGAAAATCAGATGGTGACATCAGATATTGGTCATTTGATGTTCTAAGTGGGATAAGGGTTCATTCAGAATCGAACGCAATGGCATAAAGGTTCACATAGTCTCTGCTGGTAATTTTCTTTTCAAGAAGAGAAAAGGCTAAATCTTAATTTCTGCAAGTATCTCAAGATGCCACATATAACTATATCTCTAAGCTTGATCCCTAACTTTACGTCAAGGATGTAACATATAATTTCTTCTTTGATCTTATCATCTACTTACTCTATTTAGATATATTAACGGTGAAGCTACATTTTGCTATAGTACCTGATCGTATCTTCCAATGAGAAAACCCTACCCATCACCATTTTTTTCATGTTCAAAACAATGAGAAAAAAACCCAATTTGCCTCAAAGGATAAGGATATAGAAGTCTCAGAAGTAGCCTTCGTCGTGCATTAAGGACTTTAGTCTTCATCAAACCGCATTTTGTTCATCCAAATCTTCTCCCACATCGTCCATTGTTTTACCAAGTCCTACACTTCAGTCATGCCATAAAGGAATAAATCCCACTACACTACTCTTACATGCACCCACCTTCTCAACCACTCTCTCTTGGGATACTTTCATATTCTTCAGACACACAAGACAACTAGCTAAATGACAAACCAAGAGAGACACATGCATAGTCTCTCTAAATCCAAAAAATTATATCCTTCATCAAACAAATCCCTTTCTGAGCAAATAATCTTTCATAGTTTCATGACAACAACCCCAGAAAGCCCGTGAAAGGGAAGGAGACCCCATCATGAATTCAAAACATGAACTTGCACATGAGATCCAATAAAAAAGAAACCACATTCACAATCAGCTTGAGAAAAGGTTGCATATGATATGACAAACACCCATCACAGTATTATTTGAGTCTGATGAATTCCAGACTTCAACCTATCAAATCCCTCCACTGTTGGCCTATGTTTTGTGTACCCACTGCATCAAATCATTTTAGACATTATCACCTCGCTTTTCGTGACAGTTTTAGCATTCCGACGAGAAACAAACACCCGAGTTGCATATACCACTAGAAATTATTTAATTAATGCATATCGACATTTTTTCCCACTCTATATTCAGATATTCAGTCTAGAAAAAAGAAAACCCAACAGTGACACTGATGAGTGATAAGATGACAACTGGAACACACTTGGAAGACTGTGAGCTCTCTCACAAATAAAAATTTAAGACAAGATGAAATATTATAGAGGGAAAAGAAGAAGGGGGACAAAAAATTACCTTGAATTGCAGTATTCGAAGAGTTTTCCAGAAGAAGAGAAGATGACGAGAGCGACATCGGCATCGCAAAGCACGGAGAGCTCCTCGGCTTTCTTGAAGAGCCCTCTCCGTCGCTTCGAAAAAGTGACTTGCCTCGCCGTCGCATTGGTGATCTTCTTGATCTGAATCTTCTCTCTCGCCATTTCTCTCTCTCTCTCTTTCTTCTCCTCCTCCTTCTTCTTCACCTTCCTAAAGAAACCCAGAAAAGAAAAATAAGAAAGCAGAGCAAGTATATACTTTTCTTTTTACTGTCACTCTTCTTATGCAGATAGAGAGAGAGAGAGAGAGAGCAGTCGGCAGCAAACAAATTGCCAAAACAACACCAGAAAAGGTGAAAAAGGAAGCTTCGCTAAAAATGGGTCATGCTTGTAGAGAGAGAGAGAGAGAGAGAGAGGGGTACGAGGGGGGCAAGAAAATGATGGTGTTTTTGCCAAATTTAGCCAAGAATAGCATCTTGGACACAAACCCTAGTTAGAGAGAAGAGAGAGACCCGTCGGTCACAGAGGGGTACAGACAAAGAGAGCAAGGAATTCGCCCCCACTAAGCACGACCCAGTTGGCGTGGCCGCATCACACATTAAAACGTGCAAGAAAGAGAGGAGGGATTGGGATTGGCTGGGGGTTGAGTTATTGCAGGGCAAACTTTCCAGTTTTGGCCATGTTGGGTTTGGTTGGTTTTCGTGCAGGTTTCTGTGGATCGGTCCTTTGAGAGGAGACCCGTGAACAAAAAGCCACCAATCCAATCAGAGAGAGAGAGAGAGAGAGAGAGAGGAGGTTTCAAGTTTATTCTTGAAAGAAGCAACCTTTTACTTTTTCTTTGTCGTTTGGTAACTCTCAGCTCTCTCTCCCTTGGCTCTTGTATGGCTTCGTCTGTCATCTCTTTTAGCTCCCTCTTTCATGGTTGCCGCAGATCGGGGGATTTGGAGTGGCAGCAAGCAGCGGTGAATAATCGGTCCGATTCGATGTCTGGGGGGGACTTTGCGGTGGTGGAGTTGGCGCTTCCCGCAACTTGTTCACCATTTAATATGGAACGTCTACTTTATTTTATTCACTAGACAAGTATAAAGATTGTAGGTTGTGTGTATTGGGGCCAATGTTAGGTGTAATGATACCCAATGTGTTTTGGGCTATGGCTCAAGATACATAGGGTAAACATTGGTTAAGATGGAGCCAATCCATCCCCATTTTGTCGCCCCACGAATGTATTCTCGAAAGAAAAGAAAAGGGTAATTTCAAGATGCCTCGGGGTTTTGTGAAAGCGCATTGTCGCCCTAATGATGGATCATAAGCCCGTATTTTGTCGATGGTCGGGCTCTTATGCATCTAGGTTTGCCCGTGGTCTTTGTCAACCTTACCCTCATTGGCCATAGAACAATCCCTCCCTAGTTGTCATGATTCAGCCTGCCCCTTCGTTAACCTACTCTAAGGATGGGTTTGGTTCAGCATTTCTAAGAAGCTTTTAACCTTTAAAGCTCATTAAAGAAATGTTAAGGTGTTTGGTAAGTAGCTTTTGGCCAAATTCTGGCCTTGAAAATGCTGAAAACCCAATACTGGAGGTCCAGTATTGAGCTTTCAACATTTCTAAAGTTGAACCAAACCCACTCTAAGTCGCTATCGGTTTGTTCCATACACTTGATGGATGGCCTCGACTCGTAACAAATCCGTCTCCATCTAAACCACTTGATCCTATTGAACATCGTTAGCCTATCATAGGCGATCCCCTATCTATCTCGAATTAGCGCCTATGGCCATCGATATTGAGTTGCTTCCATCCATGGTCGGCATTTGCTGATCATTAGTCACTGTCATTGGACATCACCGATCGGTCCCAAGTCTACTCTGCTATGATAAAAAAAAATCAAAGGCGTGATCAAATAACTTTAACAAAATTCACGTTTAAAACGAGACAAAGAAAAAGATTGGCATTTCTAACAAAGGCGCTTGTAGAGGGGCATCTTTGATTTTCTTTTTTTGTTCCTTTTTAATATGGGAATTACCAATAGTAAGATAAATAGACTGAACTGGATCGGCTCCATTTCATTTTCTGATGGTGTAAATCGGAAAAAAAGAAAAAGAAAAAAATCAAAGCACTGGGGCCCACTTTCCTATTGAGATTGGTACTCGATATAAACTATATCGCAACGAAATCTCTAATGAATTTTGAAAAAAATCTGAAATTCGTGGTCCAGGGGCCAGGGCCATCCCCCTATGCGCACGACGCGTACCACTTCTATTGAATTGGCCATGTGATGCCCCATTAAATTTGCAAATAATAAATAATTCTTCTCGTTAAGAATATATAAATTATACACCATTTTTTTTATTTTTTTTATTTGACAATTGACTAACTATATTTAGGCAGTGGAAAGCGGTGGATAATAGCGGTTTTCAATTTTTAGTTCTAAATGCTAAAAATTTGCCCATGGATTCATCGAAGATTGTTTCAGCTAATTATCATAATTTGTATTTTTTTAAAAAAATTTTAGGTGGAGAGACCAAAAGATGAATCTCTTCTTTAAAGGGCAGTATAGACTAATTATGTTTGATTCCAAAAGATTTTCGAAGGTTTCTCTGTTCAAGTTCATTATCATCTTAGAATGCGCAATATAAAATGAGTTACAAGTTGTAAATATCGCTCATGCGCAATATAAATGCGAGTAATGTCATGACTGTAATCTACCGATCAAGAGATGGTTGGAGAAAGTTTCTTTCAGCATGGCCTAGAAAATTAAAATTAGGTGATGAAGTAAGACTTTTCTAACTACACGTCAATGACTTACCTTAGTAATTTCACATTGGGATAGTAAACTATAAACTTTCCAAATATGATAATAATCACTTAGCAAAATATCAAATCCGTATACCGCACGAGTCTTTGACTACTAGTGCGATAAACTATTGTTCAAACTCTTCATTAAAAATAAATAACAAAGTCATCTAGCACAAATAAGAAGACACCGTGGTCCCCGACTTCTTTTTCTAATCTATGTTGCCGATCGCATTTGTCATATAATCGGTGTTATGTAATACTTTTCGATGATTAGAAACCAAGAGCCTGTTCGGTACAATTTTCCAACAACTAATGGCAATTGTGGATAAGGGTGCCTTTGCTTTTACAAGGTGTTTGACAAATTACTCACAATAGTAATATTCCCATTAATTGCACAAGCTCACAACATCTTTAAGGCATGTTTGGTAACGATTCTGATTCTCTGATTCTGTTCCCCGAAGCAGAATCTCGTTTGGTAAAAAAAATGATTCTGATCCGAAAAAATAATTTTGATTCTAAAAAGTGTTCTCAGAATCAGTTTTGAAACTCAAATAAGAATCATAAAAAAGATGATTCTTTGTTCCAAA
>BCNH02000009.1:4065028-4120765 GCA_001662345.2 Metrosideros polymorpha var. glaberrima
ATTTTATGCTAATGTAATAATTGGATCTTCAAGAGTGATAAAGGGATATACATTGACCATATACAAAAAAAAAAAAAAAAACTCGATATTAATGCTCCATTTGTTTTGGGAAAATGAATGATTTGAAAAAAAATATTCTTAAAATGATCTATTGTATTGCTTATGAAAATGGACGAACAACAGAGATGTTTAGACATAAATTATTGTAGATAATGAAAATATTTTTCATTGACTAATTACTTCAAACGATATAAATGATTATTTTTAAGAAAATATTTTTCCAAATCATTCATTTTTCGGGAAACAAGACTTCAGTTATTTTGCGAAAAATGAATGATTTAGATATTTTTTTTAAAATAATCACTTGTATTGCTTGAAATAAATGAAAATGTTTTTGTTATCAATAAAAATCTATGACTAAACATATTCGTGAAAGATGAAAATATTTTTTGTTCATTCATTTTTATAAGTGATACAAGTAATCATTTTTATGAAAATATTATCCAAATTATTCATTTTCCCCAAAACAAACGAATCTTAAGAACTCAAAAACTTCTAGATAGAAAAGAATACCTCAATAAATATCAAATTCGTTGATCCATAATAAAATGTGGAAGACTGTTGCAAGATGTTTCGTTTTTGGATAATTACTAGTTCAACTACCGAAATTTAGAAAATGGTTATATTTAGTTTTAAGGTTTAAGATACTTTCTAGATTTAATATTACTACATACTAGTAACCAAGGTTAAGTTAACATTGTACAAATTAGGGAAAATGTCACAAATTGTACTTGAACTTTGACCTAATGTATAATGTGGTCCCGAACTTTTAATTTATTCAATGTGGTCTTTGAATTTTAGCCCAATGTGCAATGTCGTCCCTAAACTTTAAATCTGTTGAATGTGGTCCATAAACTTTCGATTTATATTCAATCTAGTCCCCAAACTACGTGAAAATGTTCATTGTTGTCCTTCCATTAATTCAAGTTCAAGGACAATATTGAATATTTTTATATAGTTTAGAGACTAGATTAAACATAAATCGAAAGTTTAGGGACCGTATTAAATAAACTAAAAATTCAGGGATGATATTGCACATTGAAATAAAGTTGAGAGACCACATTGAACAGATTAAAAGTTTAGGGATCACATTACATATTGGGCTAAAGTTTAGGGACCGTTTGTGTCATTATCTCTACAAATTACTACAAATAAGATCCGATATTGCATAATTTGATACATCGTTGGTGCATGACAGGATGGAAGATAACTCCTTCTAAAATACCTTTTTGGTTGAATAAATTGGTTCCAATTTTTCTCTTTATGTTAAAAATGACTGGCACAAAGACAACATCAACGAATTCATTATTTACCCTCGCGGTATATTCTCACAGAGTTTTTCACCTTCCCGATCACATGAGCAGGAGACTCTAATACGTTCATTTCAGCATAATTAGTAAGACTTAACTCGATGATACCTTTAAATTCGATTGAAAGCTTACCCATTATTGATCGGAGATTCAGATGTATAATTTGAGTTCGTAGTGTTAAATCGGCAAAACCAGGTTTTAGCTGAGTTATTCTGATTTAAAGTGATTTTTTTGCAAATTAATCGTGCAAGCTTTTCTAATTGTGCATGAGTCGCTTGAATAGAAAATTGTACCAAATGAAATTACGCACATTAAAATTCCGGTCACTCTTGAAAACAATACAATTATAGAGTTAATGTATTAATATGTTTTAAACGAAGCATAATAAAATAAAGCAGTCGAGAGCACAAGGATGGTTCAAGCATTGAGTACAAATTACAAGAAATAATGTAATTTAAAGATTACGAACATTTACTACTTGGACACTTGGCACAGTGCTCCAGGGCGTTCAATTACAAATTCCAATAAAAAAAAAAATGAGTTGTGAGCTCGAAAACGGGACGTTGATCCTCTGTCCCGCACAGTACTCCCTTAGGTCTTTTAGTAAATCCTAATTACTGATTTATGAAAATAATTTATATTTGTCGAGACACAAAGAGGAGCATCGTGCCTGATAGAGAAATGAAATGAGTTCACTTAATTTGTTAGTGAGGCCAGAAGTGAAATCTAATTTGAGATTGGCCCAATACTAAAAGACAACGACTTTTCTAAGCCTAGCCCATACTTGATCAGTACAACCACCTAAACTCAACCGAGCCCATAAGAGATCTGAGCTCAATACCAAGAAAATTTCTCTATTTGATGCCATCGTTTTGACGCCTTTTTCTAGTCTGCATTGGTGCATTTATCTAAAAAGTATGGTGGCAAAAAAGAGAGAGGATAGCATAGAAGTGTATTTTGAATCGTTTAAAGTAATGTGAAATGTGATTATATATCTTTTAATAAAAAAGTGAAAACATATTTTACATTATTTTACTGATAAAAACATCGTTTATATCGAGATTTAATGGTGTGTTTAGTTCGACTTTGTAAATGTCGAAAGCTTAATGCTAAAAGTGAGTTCGGTTCAGCATTTTCAAAGAGCTTTCGGCCTCCAATGACTCATTGATGAAATGTTGGGGTGTTCGGTAAGTAGTTTTTGGCTAAATTTTGCTCTTGAAAATGCCGAAAGCCCAATGCTTGACCCTCCAACATTCTCAAAGCTAAACCAAGCCCACCCTAATTCCTCAAGCATTGGGCTTTCAGAATTTGATCGAAAGTTGTGTGCCAAACACCACAGCATTTCCTTAAGGAGTTTTGAAGGTCGAAAGCTCCTTGAGAATGCTGAACCAAACTCAGTCTAAGTGTTTGTGCCGCCCTTGGGAATGGTGCCCCGAAAAGCGCTGTGGGAAGTTCTCAAAACACCTAAAGTCGCCCTCGGGATTGATTCGATTTTTCGTCTAGAGTCGGTACAAAAGTTTATCATGTCGAATTTTTCATCCTTTCCCTTTGGCTTTGTTTTCAAAAGCGTTGAATACTCTTTAAGCACTTGACTAATATTCGGTGGATTGTATACGGAGTCCGCTAATTACCCTGAACACACTTGGCCACACCATAAACTCTTCCTTTATCTTATGGCTGTTGCCATATTGCTTAGGTGTGCCATGGTCATTATCAATCAAGGATGCAAGCAATTCGAGAGACTTCGTGCATACTATGAATTTATTTTTTGGTGCAAACATGTACTATGAATCCTGCAACGGAAAAATGCATTATGATGTGGACATTATATCAATTGATACGGGCACAATTATATATGTGTCATTGATAATGACCCGAGTGATGAATACGAAGCGATTGCATTAACAAAAGATTTTGCACGTACGGTAACAAATTTATATTGCATTTTTATAGCTCACTAGTCTATTTCGCTTCGACTGCAAGATATTATAAACATTGACTAATCCGAAAAAGAATATGATGTACCAAACATATTATATTTAGCCTTGCGCCTTAGTTTTATGACAAAAATTACATATTTGTTTGCACGTGCATGTAAATTAAATGCCAAGATTCCTCTTTCTTTTCAACGTTGCATGGCGATGGAGGCATAAATCGTTCAACTGGATGCTACAAATATGTACTGAAAATGTTTACTAAGACCACCTACCGCGTGAATTTGTGATGTCACGTTCGGGGGTTAAACGGGAATTTGCTGATGTAGTAATAGCGTGCCACGTAAGATGGTCTATGATGACTGTGCTGCCATGTCGGCACTTCCAGTGAAAATTTAAAAGACAAATTGCACTAAAATTTCGCGTGAAGATTTGTGACTAAATCGACAAAATTGAAAAATTTATGATTAAATTGATATCCGCACAATAAGTCTCGGATTGATGGGGTGATTTTCCCAACACCCAACGAAATCCCATCATCGGTAAGTAAATTTCAATAAATATTATTAATATTCCTAAAATCGCTCTTTCTAATTGAGCATGGGAACATGGTGGGTCACGTCCCTCTCGAGCCAATCCGTCCTGCATAAACATCTGCTTCCATATCAGTGTCGCTCACCTTGATTCTTCCATATTTGGTTTCCATCGATAAGCCATTCGAATTTGAGGTTTCGTTTGTTTCACAAAAAATGTGACATTTTCTAAAAAAATGTTTTTCAAGAAGTTAATTTTAAGAAAAATGACCATATTTTTCAGTGTTTGGCTGAAATACAAAAAAAGAAAAGAAAATATTATCCATCGTTTAGAAAGGAAAATATTTTTTTCCTAAATAGACAAGCACTATACATAAGCTAGTGACTTGGAATTGAGTAGTCGGAGAACAGAGGCATAGGCACCAAGGTCTCGATCCTGACCTCTGTGGATCCGGGTCTATAAGGGCCCGCATGAAAACTTTGCTTGCTAGAATTTTTATCTTGGCAAGAATTCATTCTTTCGAGAATCAATTCTGGTAGAGAATGAGAATTTATATTTACCAAACGCACCCTCATTCTCATTCTACTTTTGGCAAGTTTACCAAATGGTGCTCGAAGATCGGTGGCCGGTATCCGGGGGCCTACAAGCGTGAGAAGGAAAATGAGAAGTGAAAATAAAAATGGAAAAAACCATAAAAAAAAAACCCCAAACTTATGATTGTGTGACACATTTACCCCACTTGAAGTAAAAAGACGCATTTACCCACAATTTTTTTTATTTTCACTTTTTTATTACATAGAATATTCAAAATATTTAAAAATATTTTCAAAAAAAAAAATCAGGGCATGGGCAGTGGGCCCTTGCCACCGCCGGCCCTATCACTAGAGAGGGCCAGTGGGGGTTGCCGGGGCCTTGGCGAGGGCTGGTGACCCTCGTTGGCCTCGGGTGAGGGTCATCGAGTCCTCGCCCGCGGTTGGGCGAGGCTTATCGAGCCCTCGCTCATGGCCGACAAGGGTCGTCGACTCTTGCCGAGGCCCTGACGCCCCTTTTTTTTCTTGTTTTAAAAAATATTTTTGAATATTTTATTTAATAAAAAGGTAAAAGAACAACTTCTGGCAAGAATTGATTCTGGCCCTAGAGAATTACTTTTTTATCAAATACAATTCTTATTTTGAAGTAGAAAACTGTTTCAAAAGTCATTCTTTACCAAACGTATTTCTACTCTAGAATTACTTTTATAGAAGAATTAAAAATTATGGCAAGTTATCAAATGCACCCTAAGCTAGCCCTATATTCGAGTCCATTGAGGTCGAGCACCGGACTCCGTGCCTGTGCCTTAGTAATATCAACAGCTTTCCAGTTATCCACCCTATAGCTTGAAGAAGGCCTTATCCCATCTATCTCTCTGGATGCATAAGTAAAAAGCTTTCTGCTTAAAAGGCAGTACAGACAATGGCCTGAGAACACCCCGCGATGTATTAGGTATGGTCGCAAGCCAATCCTGATGTAAGTGCATTGGGCTAGATCGATCATCGATAAACTTGCAAGCTCAACTCAGATCTCATCGATTAATTCAGCTCAATCCATACTTTTGGAAGAACAAGGACAATTTTGGCTACAATCAAAATCGTTGGGTCCAAGTTTGAAGATGTCGATTTTATATGCTACTTATCGATATGCAGGAATGGTTGTCAATTCACTACCATGCTATCAATTAAGGAGTAGTCAATTCTTTTTGGTGCGGGAGCATCCAAGTATACGGAACAATCATTAAGTTCCAATGTGATTCCATCGACCAAGTCATGCATTATCGATGTTTATTCAAGCAAATGCTGACTTTGGTCACAATTCACTTTAGTGGATCACGAATGAAGCTAATGACATGAAGACTACCAATAAGGTCATCAACAACTTTTTTCTTATTGATTGAGTATCGTTTCGTCAATATTAGTTGCCAATTTTAAAGCCAATCAATAACATATTCATGGGAGGTTGTTCCGAGCATTATCTTTTGATATTTGCTAAGTTCCTAAGATGGTTATTGGCTAGTCAAGGCTACAGCTCGAGTTTAGGAAGATTGATCACAAGGCTGAAGAATCAAGAGTGCAAGTTCTTATGTCTTTATTGCATTTCACATTTCCTATGAGTCTTTATGAGTCTTAATTGCAATGTTGGTTTTAAGAGTCAAATGTCTAGTTCCTAGGATTTTAATTGCTTTCTAGTTCCCAAGTCTCCAAGTTCCTATGTCTTTAATGTCTTTATAGTTCTCATATCTCTTTAATTTTTGTCTATTTCCAAAGTCCTAGTGTCTCTATAAATGGAGGAGAGTTCTCCATTGTAATGTAGATTATGTGAATGAATGAGAATTCCTCTTAGTGAGTTGAATTATTTACCTTCGATTTCTTTAGCTCGAGAAAGTTGATTCTTTTTCGGTGGTGAGCCAAAAGTCCTTTAACCTAAGATTGGGGGTTCTCCTTTAGACTTACGGTGGTGAGCTTCCTATCCAAATCCTAATCGTGATCCTTGACTAGTGGATGTTCATTTATGCCACGGTTCTGATCGTACATTATCTTATATATTTCCTTTGTATCATTCGTCCATTACACTTCATTTTTTTAACGCCTAAACACCCATTGATACACTTAAACTAGAAAAATCTCATTGCCATGTCCATACACTCTGACCTATTTCCCCAATTTCGAAATCACTTGCCACACACGCATCAAATTAGTATCAGAGCTCAAGGTTGAATTCCTTTTGAGTGATTTCTTCTATTACCTATCTTTCATTCTATCTCATTCTTCCATTCAAAAAATTTTAAAAAAAATGGTTTATCACGTTCAAAGAAGTTTTTCTTTGGAGCAAGCAGACAATGAAAAGTGTCACAATACTTTAAAGATTCTCCCATGACAAATGATAAGAGTTCTCAATTGCCCAGAGAAACAACCAAAGGGTGGTAGGAAATGTTTGATTAAGCCTTCGACTAAAGGTACATATTTCTTAGAAGGTACTTTTTCTAACCAAGCTGAGAACTTTTCAAAACAGGAGAAACAAAAGGAAAAGCCCCCTTAAGTTTGTTAAAGAGTTCCAAACAGAATCAAATGGTGAAAATAGCAAATGCTTCAAGTGCTATAGCTATGGGCATTTTCAAGTAGATTGTCCTAACTAGACGGCTATCACGATTGAAGAACTCGAAAAGATTAAATTGGAACTTCAAGAGGCTTAGCAAAATCCAAACCATGATGAGTCCAAATTTAAGGAGCCAAAAGAGTTTGTAGAACAAATTAACGAAGGAGATATGCCGATCATCCAAGTACAATCAAGTAACTATGATAATTATGGATGGTGAATCTCCAAATCAATTTGTTGAGGCAAATGCTGAGGTCCTAGAAGAAGAAGGAATGATTGCCAAAGACATTATGTGCCACTTTCATTTCGTATGTTCGGAAGCATTCTCTCTCAAAGTGTCCATCAATTTATAAAACATGTTTGTCATATTTTCAATCTTTCAGCATGCCTTGAGAATATTTATTAGTATGCAATCGATGTATTATCTAGTTCGATGGAGAAGTTGTCCTGGATATGAAGCCACTTAAGATTTGAGGACAAATCTTCTCAACCTGGGGAGATTGATGCAGGTGCATCAGGATCCATCGATCAACTTGCGCAACCTCAACTCAGATCTCATTGATTAATTAAGCTCAATCCATACTTTTGGAAGAAAATGGACAATTTTGGCTACAATCAGAATCGTTTGGTCCAAGTTAGAAGATGTCGATTCTATATGCTACTTGTCGATACGCAGGTTAGATTGTCAATTCACTACCATGCTATTGATTAAGGAGTTGTCAATTCTTCTTGGTGCGGGAGCATCCGAGTATACGAAACAATCATTAAGTTCCAATGTGATTCCATCGACTAAGTCCTGCATTATCGATGTTTATCCGAGCAAATGTTGACTTTGGTCACAACTCACTTTGGTGGATCACGAATGAAACTAATGACATGAAAACTACCAATCAAGTCATCGACGACTTTTCCTTGTTGATTCAGTATCATTTTGCTAATATTACTTGCCAATTTCAAAGCCAATCAATAACATATTGATGGGAGGTTGTTCCGACCATTATACTTTGATATTTGCTAAGTTCCTAAGATGGTTATTGGCTAGTCAAGGATGGAGCTTGAGTTTGGGAAGATGGATCACAAGGCTGAAGAATCAAGAGTGCAAGTTTCCATGTCTTTATTGTATTTCACATTTCCTATGAGTCTTTATGAGTCTTAATTGCAATGTTGGTTTTAAGAGTCAAAGTTTAGTTCTTAGGACTTTAATTGCCTGCTAGTTCCTATGTCTTTAATGTCTTTATAGTTCCTATGTCTCTTTAATTTTTGTCTATTTCCTAAGTCCTAGTCTCTCTATAAGACGAGAGTTTTCCATTGTAATGCAAATTATGTCAATGAATGAGAATTCCTTTTAGTGAGTTAAATTGTTTAACTTCGATTTCTTTAGCCCTAGAAAATGGATTCTTCCTCGGTGGTGAGCCAAAAGCCTTTCAGCCTAAGGTTGGTGATTATCTTTTAAACCTACGGTAGTGAGTTTCCTATCCAAATCCCAATTATGATCCTCGGTTGGTGGATGTTCCTTTTATGCCTCGGTTTTGATCGTACACTATCTTATATATTTTCTTTGTATCATTTGTCCATTACATTACATTTCTTTAACACCTAAACACCCATCGATATACTTAAACCAGAAAAATCTCATTACCATTTTCATACACTCTGACCTATTTCCCCAATTTTGGAATCATTGCCCTACGCATGCATCAAATCCCCTCTTTAAGAGTCACAAGATACATCCACAGTACAGTGAAGCTCCTCATGAAATCAAATAAACCCCAAAACCCTTTCAGTTACAAAGAAACCCCCATGGATCGATTTAGAAATCCCCAACTCCGCAAACAATCTCTCCTCCAAATTCAACATAAAAAACCAGAGCCGAAGACAATAATGTTGCTCGAACGGCAAAGCCTCCCCCCAAAGTCCAAACAATCCGAAACAATCACACGAAACGAGGCCAATCTAAGTCAAGAACAAGTGAGTTGACGAAAGGATCGTATCAAACCCGAATCGTGAGATCACCTGAAGAGAACACGATTGATTTCAATCAAGTTACAACTCTGAGTCATCGTTGTCGTCGAATAGGCAAATATCAGGCAAATAAATCAAGAATGGGAAGCTGTCAATATCACCTAGAGAGATTGTTGTGGATGTGAAACTTCAGCAAATTGCTCACTAATTGACTTGGGATTGTGAACGATGACTGAAAGTGAGAACGATGGTGGGGTGCCTTCTCTACTTTGCTATCTAGAAGAGAATCGCGATGCAACGGAAGAGGAGGAGCTCCAGAGACAAGGGATGAGACGAAGAAACCCTAAATTACATGAGAAAGATGGGGAAAGCAGCAGCTCCGGAGTGTGAAAAAGATGGAGAAGTGCTGGAGAAGACAACAAGAGGAAGAAGGAGAGGAGGACAAAAGCAAGGGAAAATGATTTCCTTTTTCCCTAGTTCTAGTAGAGTATTTTTCTTTGATCAGAAAATATTTTCTTTGATCATATATTTTCCGCCCTCCAAATACTAGAAAATAGGGGAAAATGTAAACTTTTTTCCGTGAAACAAATGGAGTCTAAGAGTTCCCATTAGAAGATGTTGACCATATTAAATGTCCAAAAGTTAATTTTACGATATTTGACGTGCCGAATTTTGGTATCATCAGCAATTTTTTTATCGAAAGAAAATTATATTCATTACTCAAAAGGATACATGAGAAGTATATAGATTTCATACCAAAGCAAATCGAAGTAGAACAAAACCCAAAATACTACAAAAGTCAAATCTAGAAAATAAGAAAGATCATCAGAGCACCAGCAGATTTAAGCACACTTGCACCAAAAGAATGAATCTATAAAGCAAAATAATCGACGTCCGATCACTGCATCGTCAGCATTGAAATGATTCATTTTCAGATAATTATAATAATTTTCAGTTGAAAAGATCTATCTCTAAGGTTAGATGACCATAATTAAATGGTTGCATCTAGTTTAGTTAATTAATACACATGCCGGTTAGATGAAATTTCTTAATGGCGCAAAGCTGGCCTTGAAAGAATTGATTTGCTTTTCTTTGTTGGTTTTATGAAGGAGAAAATGCGACAAAGATTAGTGAAGTACTTCATGAGCCTAAAATTTATCAATTTATAATAGAAGTGGACACATAATTCAGTTTAAAGTCAATTCTAGAGAGAATTGGTTTGGTTGTCGATTCTGAAGGAAACAAATTCCATAAAATGGAAGTGCGGAAAGACATGTGAAATATTCCCAATTGAAAATAACTTGTATCACTGATCGGGATACTATCACGCAATGGAACGTACCCACTGTTCACAGATTAAATGTCTTCGAATGTGGCCTTGCAAGGAATCATTGTCGATTCGAGTGTGAGAGTCCTTGAGAGTGGTTATCATTTTTTGCTTTCTCTTGAAGCATCACCTATGAAGAAGAATGTCACTTCTTCTTTTGCTTCTTACTTTTTATCAAAATAAGGTAACCACCAAGCAGTTATTTTTGTGGATAAAGCGGGCCGAATTAAGCTCATTATGGGCGGCCCACCCATTCTATAAATCCAACATCCCCACTTGCACATAATGAGCTAAACACAGCTCCCTTTTCTGTACAAGGTTCATATCCACAAATAATTTGTGTGACCATTATATTATAAGAGCTCGTTGCCATACATCTATTAGAAATATATAACAGCTCAAATTGGACATAATCATTTAGAGTAGATTTAGTATGCAGTACCCTAAATTAATTAGTCACATTTGTATCTCTCCAGCTCTCTTTAAGTTTCATATGTTGTATTCACAATTATGATTAAATTCAAAATAATCATACTTGACCGGTCTGTGAATACAAAATTACAATGTGACATCCCAAAAAAAAATCGATCTTCCTCTTCCCTTAAACCTCTCAATTTCAGTTCAGCTTTCTTTTTTAGAAATGTCCCATTAGATCGAATCAATTCATGATCATTGGCAACATTCTAAAATAGCAAATACTAAATAGAAATTTTGAGAATAAGTAAGAGTCATGAAGGCACTTAATGAGAAACTTTTATCCTCAAGAGTCTCACACAGCTCGAGTTAAGATCAAAACTTTTGTCAACTCTTATTGGTTGTCTCATGCATACGTTGTATGAAATACGTATTACAGTATTCTCTCTTTTCTCATGGAGTATATGTCTTTACACTTTATACCGTATAGATGATAGTTCAAACACTCCCAATGTCTAAATTGAGTTCATAAATCTACTCTCTTTAAAGCATCTATTAGAACTCACATCTAGCAATAAAGACAAATAAAGTAAAATATGTGGATTATTTCACTTTCGATCATAATTAAAATTATGACATTATCTTAACATTCTTGTTAAGGCGAAATCTATATTTTAAGATTGGGTTCTCAATTATCACCTAGATAACAAGTTTAACATTATCTCATATCTATTTTGTCATACAGTAGATAGAGGCAATTACCCATGTGAGTAGGCTAATATCTTATATGTCCGACATACATTCATGATATAAAGCACTAAGCATTAACATTCATAAATATTATAAAAATTCATAGACATTAATAATAACAAACTTCATTGATGATGAACATTCAGGGAAATTACAATATTCAGTATATCAACTTTTACACAGTCCTAGAGATTTTACATGACTATGGAAAACATCTATAGGAATCGGTTTTGTCATAGGATCTACTACCATACTATGCGTAGATATGTACTATATGTTCACCTCCTTTCATGTAACCATGTCTTTTACATAATTATACTTTATGTCTATGTGTTTAGTCTTACAATGGAACTTGGGATCTTAGTATAAGCTATTGCTGCTTGGCTATCATAATACACCAATACAAGATTCGCAGCATCTTTAGGAACAATTAAATAATCCAAAAATCTCCTAAGCCAAACACTCTCTTGTGCTGTTGCTGATAATGCCACGAACTCGACTTCCATCATGAATAAGGCTATACATTGTTGCTTCTTGCTGCTCCAAGATACAACGCCATTATTCAGTAAAAACACATTTACAGAAATCGATTTCCTTTCATCTAAATCTTCTCCCCAGTCAGCATTAGTATGGCCTTTAAGGTGCAAATCACTTCCTTGAAAACTTATTGAATAATCAGCGATGGCTTTCAAATATCAAATGATTCTTTTGATGGCAGTCCAATGTGCTAGACCTAGATTTGATTGGTATCTACTTATCATTCCAACTGCAAAGCAAATATCAGGCCTTATACACATCATAGCGTACATCAAGCTTCCAACAACACTTGCATAAGGAACACGTCTCATTTGTTCCTGTCCTTGTGAAGTCTTTGAATACATTCTATGGCTCAATCCCTCACCTTTTGTAATAGGAGAGTCTATGGGTTTACAATTTTGCATATGAAATTGTTCAAGGATTTTATTTATATACGTCTCTTGTGAAAAGGACAACGATTTCTTTGAATGTTCTCTTGAAATCTTAATTCCAAGAATATATGCAGCTTTACCCATATCCTTCATCTCAAAATTGGAAGACAACCAATTCTTGATTGTATTAACAAACTCCATATTACTTCTAGCAATCAGTATGTCATCAACATATAATGATAAGATCACAAATTCATATTTGAATCTTTTAATATATACGAAATTATCTTCATTAATCATTTCAAAATCATATGCCATTATGGCATTATGAAATCATATATACCATTGTCTTGAAAACTGATTAAGGATATATATCGATCTTAAAAGTCGACACACTTTTTATTATTTGCCTTTTGATATGAAAGCATCGGGTTGTTCCATATAAATTTCTTCTTCTAATTCTCCATTGAGAAAATCAATTTTTACATCCATTTGATGTAATTCAAGATCTATACTTGCCACTATTACTAGAATAAGGTGAATTGAGGTAAATCTTACCACAAGAAAAAAAGTTTCTTCAAAATCAATTCTTTCCTGTTGGTTATACCATTTCGTCACAAGGTGCGCCTTATACCTCTCAATCAAGTCATCAGCTTTATGCTTTATTTTGAGAACCCATTTGTTCACAATGGTTTGGCGTTCTTTTGGAAGATTCACCAATTTCCAAACTTAGTTTGATTTCATTGACTCCATTTCTTTTACCATTACATGCATCCATTTTTCCTTATCAAGGCACTTTAGAGCCGCATTTACAGTCCTTGGCTCATGTTCATCTTGTGGAGCGATTATGAAAGCTTTTCCTTCAATGTCAAAATGTCGACAGGAAACGCTTTTATGACTTGGTCGTTGTATGGGAGAATGTACTCCTGATGATTCACTATGTTTCATTATGCTTCCATTCGAATAAGATAATGACAGTGTCGACTTGTCGAATGGTAGCGATTAAGACTGGTCTATACTTAATTCCCCACTTCTTACATTGCTCCCACTGATTTCACTATCAAGATCTAAATATTCATATAGTGAGTAATCTCCACCTATGTCACCCTTTTTAGGAAACTCATTTTCTAAGAATGTGACATCTCGTAATTCGAATTCAGTTATACTTTCGTTTTCTTGTTCACCTATGAACATATATCCTTTTGAGTGCTTTAAGTATCTTATGAAAATATTCTTTTTACCAATTGGACCCAATTTTTCATACTTATGAAAGGGTTTGTGAACATAGGCAGCACAACCCTAAAGTTTAAGAAAGCTCAAATCAGGTTTTTGTCCTATCCATAACGCATATGAAGTAAAAGTAATTAATTTAAAAGACACTCGGTTAAGTATATAGGTAGCAATCAACAAAACATCACTCCAAAAGGTGATATGCAATTTAGTTTGTGCCATCATAGACCTAACAATTTCCATTAAGTTTCTATTTCTTCTCTCAACCACACCGTTTTGTTGAGGAGTATATGTAATAAATAATTGTCTTTCTATTCCTTTTTCATCACATAAATTTCTGAATTGATCAGATAAATATTCTCGACCTTGATCGGACCTTAATGCTTTTATTTCCCTGTCTAACTAATTTTCCACTAAAGTCATAAATTTCTTAAAGCAACTTAATACTTCAGACTAATGAGAAATGGTTTCCGTGTTGTTTTTCCTTCTGGGTAATGCCCGCATATAGGAAAATCAACTTTTTTGACATTACCTAATAAGCTATCTTTTGCTAAACTATTCATTCGTTGTTAGCCAATATGATCAAGTCTCGCATGCCATACATTCACATCATTCACATAAGAATCAGAAGATGTAAATAAGGAATAACTAACATTGACATTATCATGATTAACATCTAATACAACGAAACCATTAAGGAAATATCCACAACCATAATAATTTGTTCCTAAAGACAAGTTTACACCACTGTTATGAAAGTTCACATTAAAATCGAGTTTCACTAAAACCAACACAGATACCAAATTTTGACAAATTTCTGGAGTATATAATATATCATGTAGGAACAATGTGCAACCACCACGCATATTCAATTGATAGGTGTCAATTCCTTTGACTTTTATATTTGAATTGTTGCCTACATAAATCCACTTTACTCCTTACGGAACTCGCCGGAACTCCATGAAGGCATCTCTATCTTTCGCTACATGGTCTGTGGCGCCCGAGTCTACAGTCCAGAAATGATTAGATTCTGTCAGAAAAATCGAACTTGATACATAAGTAGTACTCGTAGGAATACAAAGAGTTTATACCTTCTTTGGCTCACCACAGTCATGAGCAAAGTGACCATTCTTACCACAGTTACAACATTTCACTGTTGAAATGTTCTTCGTAACAGGACGCTTTCACTTCTTCTGTTGGTTTATTCTTGGTTTCTTACTACAGAAACTCACTTCCTTCCCTTCTATTTCCTAAACCCACAAGGATGCTTGCGTTTGGAGCTTGAAGCTCCATGCAAGCTAGAACCTCCATGCAAGCTAGAACTTGCAAAGAAAATGTCCATTTCTGGCTTAGCCGCCAGAAGGCGGTCCTCTTCCAGCTCAAGGTGGTGCATGACATCCTCAAAAGTTTTTATATTTTCATTGCGGGTCAGGTGGATCTTCATATGCTCCCAGCTATGAGGCAAGGAACGGATTACTACCTACAGTTGCTGCTCATCGGTAAGTGTGTGGCCAACATCCTTCAACTCACTAATCATATTCGACATTCACCTTAAATATTGTTTCATGGTTTGGCATCTTGTAGGAATCAAACCTTATTGTGAGTTGTCTTAGTTTAGTCACAGAAGTTTAATTAAACCTAGCTGCTAGTGCTATCCACATGTCTTTGGTATGATCAAAACACCTGAACTTACATATAATATCATTCTCCATACTACTCAGCAACGTAATGTGGGCTATAAAGTTATTCTTTTCCAAGCAGCAAAAGCTTCTTTATCTCTTTTGTACCGAGCAGTAGTACCATCCTCAGGTTCTTCCATAACCTGATTTACAGCTTCAAGAGCTTTTTGCTCTTCTAGCATATATTGAATTTTCAAATGTCAAATCTCATAATTGTCACTATTCAACTTTTCACCCTTGTTCAATTTAGTCACTATATTCTTAGTTGCTGATGCCGTTGTATTGGAACATTTTAGACATATACGCACGAATTATTAAAGCTTATCTTAATGCAACAAATGCATCATAATTATACAAATGAACCATGATAATGAATAGTTTCACAAAAAGCCTTAGAATCGACATGTCACTATTTTGCCAATCATCATCTAAGAATCCGATTTTGAAATTATCATTAATATAATCATTTATGCAACAACTACAGTTTACACAAATTACTAAAACTTATGAAAAGTCTCACTCAATAATATAACACGGATAAGGCATTATGAAATAAAATAAATATTATAATGCATTCATTACCAAATATTCCATAAAATATATACATAACCAACATGAATGGGAAAAGATAACATGAAAGAAACATATTAACAAGAACAACTAATCCTTAAGAAACAACATCAGTTCCACGCATATTTCACATAAACTGGAAAGGACTCTCTAAACTCCTCGGTAAATTTCTTGAAATTGATAGGCGCCCCTATCGAGGCTCTTGCAAAACCCTTAGGTTTTGCCAGGGCGCATTCTACCTACGTCAAGATCCATTCATTACAAGCGTTGACGTTTTCAACGCTCTGACCCTTATGTATTCTCTTAGAAAATTAATCCCAAGCTCCCTATATCTTTTCCAACCAACTTCCCATAGGTTATCTATGACCGCATGCCATTCACAAGGAAGAGTGGCTCTTAATGCTTTGACCTTTTTAAAATCTGGCATAATGTAACCACTCCATACAATTTCTTGAATCATCTCGTTGACCTTGATGATGTGTGTCATCATGTCAACATTACCATCCCAACAATGAGTAGTTAAGTCATTTATTAGCCTGGAAAGTCTTAACTTTGCTTCCGCTGTCCTTGGGAGTACAGGGGTGCGTATTTTGTGTACCATCGTTCCTACAACGAATGCAAAATAAAACTATGACTCATAATCCATGGTACTACAATATAAAAAGTATGATTTTGCCATTTTTTTTGTCAACGGTCAAAGTCAACGGGTCAATGGGTCAGCGGTCAATGGTTCAACCGGATTGACCAATTTGACTGGGTTGACAGTTCGATCAACTGTTCGGCCCCGATTCGATGATGTCAGCAAAGGCAATTGCACATGTTTGCGAACGCGTGCTCACTTACGTTTAGCATGATGTCATCGTGACGCCAGCGTGCGTCATGCACGTCTGTGAACTGGCGCGTGTGCCTATCACATGCACGCGTGAGTCCCACATGCAGACACTGACTCCGGTGCGTGCAAGCCATCGCCACTGCTCCCGACGTCACCTCATGACAAGTGACCACTCATTTTTCTCGTATTGATGAGTACTATCCATCTATGCAATAAAAATTCACTTTCATCGAGCAAAGTTTTTGAAAAAGGTCAAAAACAGTACAGATGAAACAAAAATGGGCCATCAATCACGATTTTTTTTTTTTGTTTCGTGTCAAAGATTGTTCATACAGAAGAACATGATCAGGAAAACAAGTAATTCGTTACTCTGATACCAATGAAGGAAACGAATTCCAATGATGGAAATGAATTCCAAAAAACAGTAAGTGCGGAAAAACATGCGAAACATGGCCAATCGAAAATAACTTGTAGTACTAATCGGGATACTACCACGCGATGGAACGTACCCGTTGTCCATAGATTAAATGTTTCTGAATGCAGCCTTGCAAGGAATCATTGTCAATTTGAGCGTGAGTGTCCTTGAGAGTGTTTGCCCTTCTTTGTTTTCTCCTAAAGCATCACCTATGAAGAACATCACTTCTTCTTTTGCTTCTTACTTTTTATCAAAAAAAAAGTGACCACCAAGTGATTATTTTTGTGTTAAAAGTGGGCCAGGTTAAGCCCATTATGGATGGCTCACCCATTCATTATATCCAACACAATTGCGTGCACCTCCTGCTCCGATTTCCAAGGTCAGTTTCGCCGGTTCCATTCGAGAACTAATTCAACTAGTCCGATTCTCAGGTTGAACTGGCTCTTAACCGCCTAAAGTCAACCAAGCCCATTAGAGATTTGAGCCCAATACCAAGAAAAATTCTCTATCAGTTGTCATCGGTACGCCTTTTCTATTCTGCATTGATGCAATTACCTAGAAAGTGTGGTGGCAAAGAAAAGGTGAATATGATCAAGTAATGTAGAAATGTGATTATTTACCTTTGATAGAAGAGTTAAACACGTTTTACATTGATTTACCGACACAAACAACTCTTGCATCGTGGTTCAAATGTTTGCGTTGCCCTGGGCAATGGGGCCCCGAGAGCTCTATTGGAAGTTCTCAACACATATAAAGTCGCCTCAGGGATCGATTCGATTTTTCATCTAGAGTCAATAAAAAGTTTATCAAGTTGACTTTTTCAATTTTTTTTTATATGTACACTAGAAGGCCTAAATTTGTTATGAAAATACAATTGAGTCATAAAACTTACAAAAAATGCAAGCAGATCCTAAAATTTATCAAATTGGTGCAATCGAGTTGTTCTATTAACTCTGTCTAACTTGACTAACTAAAAATGCTGATGTGACTTTTTTTAATATTTTTCTCTCTCATATATGATGATGAGGTGGCTAAAACTGAAACATAAAACTAACACGATGTTGTTTTCGTCTAAATCTAATTTTTAATACAAAATTTACTTAAATTAAATTAAAAATATGCTAATTCATATTTTTTTTTTAAATGTGAGAAATCAAGTGGTGAGCCACCCACCATTGCCGAGAAAGGCCAACAACCCTTGCCAACCGTTGGCGTGCCGCCTAGTTTCTCACCCCTCATTTAGGTAAAAATTGTATTAAAAATTAGATTTGGACCAAAATGACATCGTTTTAGCTACATTATTGCCATGTAGGATAGAGAAAAAAAAAAAGTCACGTCAGCATTTTCCGTTAGCCAAGTTGAAGGGAGTTATCGGAAGGACTCGTTTAAACTAATTTGACAAATCTTATGACATGATTTCACTTTTTGCAAGTTGTATGACTCAATTACATTTTCGTGACAAGTTTTAGGACTTTTAGTGTACTTATTCCCCTTTTTTTTTTTACTTTGTTTTCAAAAGTATTGAAAACTCTTTAAGCACCTGACTAATGTCAATTATATTATACACGATTTTCGGTGATCACTCTGAGCACACAAGACCATACCATATGGACACATACGGCGGTCCATCATTAAGCTATTTGAAGTTATACGTCACAACCGCCTACTCAAAAGCCAACTATGAGGGCCTTAAACGAGAATACCAATACGAATGGCTCGAGCTACATAAGCCAATTAAATTTTTTGAGTTATTAAGTGGAGAGAGATTCAAGTCCACTAAGATCGTCATAAATCAAGGACACAAGTGATTCGGGACAAATGGTGCGTACCATGAATTCGTTTGTTTTGGTGCAAATGCGTGCTACATCCCACATCGGAAAAATGCATTATAATATGGACATTTTTATGTAGCGCAATAACGTCTATTTTTTGCATTGCTTCATATGAACACTATGATACATTCATATCCTTGATGATAACTCGAGTGATGAATGTGAAGCGATCACTTTAAAATAAGTTTTTTTTTTTGGCACATAAGTTAAATATTCATATTCCGATTGGCAGATGTTGACCAAATTAAATGTCCAAAAGTCAGTTTGACGATGTTTGACGTGCCGGATTTGAGCATCTTTTGCGTTGAAATGATTCGATACACGTAACTATATCAACATTTTTTCAATTAGAAAATTTATCTCTAAGGTTGGACGACCTTAATCAAGAGGATATATCTAGCTTAATCAAATCATACACGTGTTGCGTCGATGCATTTCTTACGGCGCAAAGCCGGCCTTGCAAGAATTGATTTGCTTTTTTAATTGTGATTGAGAAGAAAGTGCAGCCATGTTTTCGACTTCCATCAGGAAGTTATCGTCTGTGTCGAATGTTGATTTCACTTGATGATTTTAAAAGTGATAAGTATGAAACATGACATAAACAAGAGAGTTCGCACATAGGTACAATGCGCATCCATTTTTGTATTTATGGATGAGAAAGTCCATTCAGCATTAATTGGAAAATTTTGTTGAAACATTATCCAAAACACAATTAATCCGGTAAAGAGGCCATCTGTTCGGGTTGGACTTTTAGGACGCGTTTGGTACCATTTTTATTTTTCTGTTTTTTATTTCTTGAAACAGAAAAAGAACATAAATCTGTTTGCATATGTCAGTTAATTTTTCTATTTCCCGGAATAGATCAGTGGCCAGGGAATAGATTTAGAACAGAAACAAGAAGTTAAAAAAATCTATTTTTTTGTTCCTGGGAACCAAAAGAGAAATAAGGTCATTTTAGAGAAACAAGCTCAGCGTAACCTAATACTCGTCTTTACACCCACGAGTCCACGACCCGCTAGTGACCTATATGGGTCGTCGGTTACTGCCGACCGCTGTCGGTCGCCGCCGCCATTGGGAATAGAAATTTTTAAGGTCGTACCAAACTCATTTATGTTCTCTTTCTATTCCAGGAATAGAAATTTGTGTAGTTGCTAAACTTGTTCTTTTACTCAGGAACCCATCTAGGGAATAGAAATAAAAAAAAATTATTTCTAAAGAGATTTTGTTTCGAAACAAAAATGTTACCAAATGAGCCCTTATTTTACCAGATTGATAAGGTTGGTGAAGTGTCTTGGGAGCATAAAATTTATTTATTTATAATAGGAGTGAGGATCGAGTCCGTTCAATCTGGGAACACAACTAGATTGACCAGTTCAAGGCAGATTGTAGGGAGAACCCGTTTGGTTTTCGATTACGAGAACCTATAATCAACTTAGGCTCCATTTGTTTCACAAAATGGAAAAACCTAGTTCCATTGAGAAAGGAACAGCGATAATGCAACAGAGAGAGAAAGAGAGGACGTACCAGGCATTGGAGACGGGAGGCGTCGATGTAGGAGGTGACAGAGAGTTAGAAGGCAAGGAGGAAGACGGCGGCTGTGACGGCAGTGGCGAGCGAAGAGCGTAGTCGAGAGCAAGCACAGCAGATGAGCGAGAGAGAGCAGTAGACAAGCAGACGAGAGCGTAAGGTTTGTTTTTTTAAAAGGGGCAAAATCAGGCTCCTATTAAGTTTTTAAGGGCAAAAAAGGAAACTAGCTTTATTTCATTAATTGGGGCTTCAGCATTTCGAAAAATGCTAAAAGCTCAAAACTAGTCCCCACTAGCTTTGAGCTTTGAGCTTTCCCAAAAGCCAACTTTCATCCCAAAACCCATTGGGAATGGTTGCCAAACGCCTCAAATTTGCTTCAATGGGCTTTCAAAATGCTAAACCAAACGTAACCTAAGTCTTATGCTTTAAATAAGTATTAAGGATTAGGTTGTGACATCCAGGTACATTCTCACCCTTACCTAGCAATTTATTTATTGCTTTGATTTATTGGGTGATTATTTAATTACTTGCGTACTCTTGTGGCCATTTTCATATGTTAGGACTTTAGCCCAAAAATTAATCTAAGTTGCCTACCAAACATTTTTTAGGAGATGAAATCGGTATCGAAAGGGCGTTAGATAATTATTTAGCGTAATCAAGTTCCCGAATTTAAAAATCTCTGGTTCGTAGAAATAAAGCATTATCTCCCTAATGTTTTATTTAGATGTCTAATGAACCTATCAAGAAAATTATTAGTGGCAGCTCCAATTTAAACATTTTTGCATGTTTAAGAACATAAACCTACGTTGTGATTTGGTAGATTTTGAAAGAAGTTGAACTGGGTTAGTTAATTCAATTAATGAACTTAGTAATCCATTTATCTAGGTTTTTCGAAATTTAGGTCGTGACACCAGGAAATGTCTCAATTCACGAAATATCTTTCGTCAAAGGTTGATCTTTGGTTTCTATTAGATTCGGGTTTAGTGGCAATTCGGACAGGATTATGATAAGTAACAAGGATTTAAACTAACAAAATCTACGGAAAAGATACATGCGAATGTTGAATAAATTGATAAGTACATAACTGTGTTCATGATTGTTAAAGAGAGACTTTCCAATGATTTAATACGGCTTATATAGCCTATTGCTCAATGTAACCGCTTCTAAGTGGTTAATTTCAAACTTGAAATTCAAAAAGCAACACCCTTGATTTTTGACTCTATGATAGTTTGGTAATTGCATCATCTTATCATCAAGCGGTTATAACTCCGTAGCAATCGGTAGGCTCACTTCAGGTTCTATGATTTGCTTTTCACGATCGTTTGGTAATCCCTTCAACGAACTATGGATGTCTTCCTTGCTTTTAGTCCGATCTTTAGCATTTAGTTAAATTTACTTGAGCATTGATTGCCTATCAATCGTCATCGTAAGTCGGTAACAACATTCTATCATTGATGTTCATACTCATCGGCAAACTTCTTAGCTTCTAACATCTTGCCGATAACTCGACTACTAGACATCTTATATATCGGCATCGTGTCGATGGTTAACACTTTGTTTCTGCCAACAAGCTTTCCCCTCCCGCCTTCCTGTTGATAGTCGAATTAACTAACATAAGCTCTATGTTGGCATCATGTCAATTAAAAGAACTTAGTCATTTTGATGTGTTTACAAATATCGATGTATGCATCAATTATTTAATGTCATGAGCATAGTGGAAATGTTTACCAAGAGTGTTTTCCAAGTTATTTTGCAATGCCACATTTGTTGTTTAAGTGAGAAACCTCTTTGCGCATAAATAGGCACAATGGTCCAAAGTACCAGGGAGATTAGTAGATGGAACTAGTGTGTGGTCCCGTAGATGCCTGCGAACTACTTTTTACGTGAAAACCCTGATTTTATGGCAGGTTTATTGATTAAAGAAATCTTTAGCTCGATACAAAATCTCAAATCTGACATCTGAAAAAATATATGAACAATAGGTTGAAGGATGATAAAATATTAGTCCGACGAATTTGTCACCTGCGGAGGTCCCAGGCCACGTGGCAGGGGTAATTATTAGTCAAAAGAGTCAAAGCAAGATAAAGCTGACTCGTGAACTTTAATTTCAATCACATAAAGAAAATTTATATACTTTTCTTGGAAATTACGACCTTTTATATTTGTATGTACTATATAGTTGCCTATTATTTTGAAATATGCATCCACAGGTTCCTAAAATTTGAAGCCTCAATATTCCCTGTGTGAAATCTACCCGACCATACAATTTTCACGTCACAAAATCTCGCGATTAAGTCTACCATTCGCGATACTCTTACATTGATTTATGATAAAATACTGTCGATCGAGATTAGGGTTGGCAATCAGTGCTGTGTCATATTAATCATATCGTGTCGAAATAGGGACCACACAACACACGATCAACCCATACAGGACACTTTTATTAAACGCGTCGAACTAACTCGACACGAACACGATAAGTCTAATAAAGCAGGTCAAACGACAATAGTAACACAATTATCAAACATGTTAGATATTGACACAATACGATATGTTGATTTGTTTACAAGAGCATGCAAGTCTATTCTATCTCAGCCATTAAAAAGCACGGGTCCATTCTATCTCGGTTACCGAATAAGATGGACACACACAATTTGATGGCTGTGGCTCGTATTATTCAACTGCCGAAATGGAGTGGGTTCGCATGCATTGTCCGCATGTAATATTTGCTCTCTGTCCGAATGCGCATCAACGGTATAATTTACATGTTCATCTTCGGATTCGAAAAGTTGGAGACTTTCGTTATGACAAAAAAAAAGAAAGAAAGGTGAATTGCTCATAGTTAGTGGGCGATATGATTGATTTTTTCGCATAAGAAAGTGGCAAATGTCCATAGCATCCTCAAGAGTCAAGATTAACAAAAAGCAGTCTGCTAATTAGTGGAGCAACATCCATGCGGAATATAATGGAATCAATGAATGAACCACAGGCTTCCAGAAAGAATGAACCGAATGACATCGAATAGAGAAGTATCGCTAAAAAATATTGAGCCGATACTGATGAGGATGGCAGTGCTTTTAGTGGAGGAAAAATTATCAAAAAAGTTCTAAATCTATTATACTTTTGACAATTTAGTCATAAACCTTTTAAGTTTGCCAATTGAGTCATAAACCTTTTACATTTGTACAAATTTGGTCCTTTTGGCTGGCCGGCGCTGACATGGATAATTTTAATAATTTTCAAATTTATTTATTTTTTTCTCTTTTTTTCTTTTCTTCCCTTTGTGGCCGGTGAGAAAACCAAAAGATAAAAGTAAAAAATTTGAAAAATAATAAAAACTTATTAAAATATCCATGTCAGCGCCGATGAAGCCACGCCAGCATTGACTGACCATAAAGACTGAATTGACACAAATGTAAAAAGTCTAGGACTCAATTAGTAAACTTAAAATGTTTAGGACTAAATTGGTAAAAGTGCAATAGAATTAGGATTTTTTTGACAATTTTTCCTTTTAGGGGATGAGTCTGGGATAACTTGGACTCCCCTATCTGAAGTGGTTCATAAGTAAGATGCGCTCCAAATGGTCACTACTTTGATTGATCAATCAAGTTCTTGGACGCTTGGTCCACATAGATCGGATTGGTTATTTACAATTTACTTCATTCCTTCACACAATGCGTTACCTCTGTTTCATTCAACGTGAAATTTAACGGCAAACCACTATCTTATTTTTAGCCTACGAGGGGTATTCAGCAAGGAGATCCCATGTCCCCTTACCTCTTCATCTTGATGGCTAACACCCTTTCGGTTTTCATGAAAAAAGCAGTTCATGAAGGGACTCTAGTGGGGATTAAATTGAACAGGTTTTGTCCAACCCTTTCCCATCTTTTGTTTGTGGATGTCTCAATATTCTTCTTTGTTGCGGAACAACGCCAAGAGATATGCAGATTCAACCATGAAAAACAAATGATGAAAGCAAAATAAATCGCACGAGACACAAGATTTACATGAAAAATTCAAAATGGAAAAAATCACGAGAAGAGAGAGTGGTTTTACTATCTTCAATAATGATTACAAAATCAAAAAGTTAAAAAAAACCTCTTGGTGAGCAAGAAGTTAGAAAAAACAAAGGATGATGAAAAACTTCGAGACAAAGATTAGATTTTGCAGACAAGCCACGTATATATGCTACGCAACATATTCCTTTTATAGTCCTTTTAAAAAACCTAAAACAAAGGTGCATTGTTTAAAATACCCTTATTACCTATTTTAAGTCAAAACTCAATAAATCTTCACCTTGACTTTAAATCTCCAAAAAAGCATTATGCCAAATGCCACAAGACCTCTCTCCCTCACTATCAAGAGTGACCACACAAGACTATCTGCCAAATGATGAAATCAACGACGTATACCCCTAAGCGTATGTGAGTGCACTCGTTGTTAGAAACAAGGGATGAAACACCACCAACTCCGTCTAAACAAATCAAACGGTGAAAACACCAACCAAGTCCAAGCAATACTTGAACTTGATTAGAGGAATCGGTTTATTCAACATATATATCAGATTATCTGCTGTAGATACTTTCTTCATCGTAATTATACCCTTAGAAATCTCATCACCCACAAAGTGATACCGGATGTTGATATATTTCATTCTCTCGTGATACATCGCATTTTTGGTCAACTGGATCTCACTTTTGTTATCATAAAAGATAACAGAAGCTCCCTCCTACTTCACCCCAACTTCTGTAACCAAACACTTCAACTAAAGAGCTTCCTTTGCCGCTTCCGTTACTGCCATGTACTCTGCTTCGGTAGTAGACAAAATATTGTGTCTTGCAAGGTTGCTCTCCAACTAACCGCAGAACCACCAAATGTAAAAATATAACCTGTCAAAAATCTCATTTTTTTTAGATCACTAGCATAGTTAGAATCAACAAAGCCAACAACCGAATGCCATATATCACAACATTTGTCAAAGAACAAACCTATATGTGAGGTACCCCAAATGTACTGAAGAATCCATTTCCCGGCTTGCTATTAAGCTTTACCCGGATGTGCCATGTACCTACTCACAACACTAACAGCTTGGGAAATATTTGAACGTGTGCAAACCATAGTATACATGAGACTACCCATAATACTAGAATATGGAACTCGAGACATCTTATATTCCTCTTCTTTGGTTTTAGGCGACAAAGAAGATGAAAGCCTAAAATGGGACCCCAAAGGGGTACTTACCGGTTTAGCATTCTTTATGCCAAATCGCTCAAGCACTTTCTCAATATATCTCTTTTGCGAAAGATATAACTTCCCAACTTATTTGTCTCTGCAAATCTCTATATCTAGAATCGTCTTGGTAGCTCTAAGATCCTTCATCTCAAACTCTTTACAATGTTGTGTCTTCAAATATTGCATGTCTAACATGTTCTTCGCTGCAATAAGCATGTCATCTACATACAATAACAAATAAACAAAAGAATCACAATGTAATCTCTTATAGTAAACACAATTGTCATGCGCACTCCACGAGTGGCCATGACTCATCACAAAACTACCAAACCTTTTATACCATTGCCGTGGAGATTGCTTGAGACATACAAAGAGTATTTCAACCTACAAACGTGATCTTCTATACCCTCAACAACGAATTCCTTGGGTTAAGACATATAAATTGTCTCCTCAAGCTCATTATACAGAAAAGCGGTCTCGACATCAAGTTGCTCAAGTTCTAAATTATAAAGAGCCACTAACGTGAGCAACACACGAATGAAATTATGCTTCACAACTGGAGATAACACTTCATTAAAGTCGATTTATTCCTTCTGACTAAAACCTTTTGCTACCAAACATGCCTTGAATCTTTCATCTTCAACCCTTGGAATTTTCTCTTTTCTTTTGTAGACCCACATGCATCCAATAGCTCTTTTACCCTTAGGCAATTTCACATGATCTCAAGTTTGGTTCTTATGAAGAGATGGAGTCTCTTCATTCATCACAACAAGCCACTTCTAAGATTTAGAATAAACGATAGCTTCACGAAACATAGAAGGTTTTTCAATACCAAGCTCTTCAACAAATGTAAGAGCATATGCTAACAAATCAGCGAAACCATATCTTTGAGGAGGCTTAATTTGCCATTTAGTTCTCCCTACAGCCAAAAACTAAGGTTGTTCAACTTTTTCTAACTCATCTTTGATTGAATCTAAGTCTTGTTGCTCATTATCACTTTTTAGCTGAATAGAAACATCTTCAAATTTTTTTTTATGGATGCTCTAATTAAAACTCCATCTTTTTCCCAATATTCTCCTCTTGAATATCTATAGACTTAACAACATTTTTTTGATCTAGCATGTAATTTTCATCAAAAGTAACATCCCTATTGATTATAAATTTATGAGGATCAGAACACTACAATCTACATCCTTTAACCTCATCTGCATAACCAATGAAAATACAACTTGGCCTTAGATTCAAGCTTACCATCTTTTACATGATAATAAGCGGGACATCCAAATACTTTTAAAACAGAATAGTTATAAGGTTTACCAGACTATACCTCATTTGGAGTCTTACATTCAGTTGTGATCAAAGAAGAACGATTTACCAAATAACAAGCTGTGTTTACGGCTTCAGCTTAGAAATCTTTCTCAAGTCCAGCATTAGAAAGCATACACCTAGCTCTCTCTAAAAGTGTCCAATTCATGTGCTCTACCACCCCATTCTGTTGAGGTGTGTGCTTGATTGTTCGATGTCGAACAATACTTGAATTTTCATAGTACTTATTGAAATCACCTCCATAAAACTCAAGACCATTGTTTGTTTGGAAACGTTTTATCTTTTTACCAGTTTGATTTTCAATCAAAATCTTCCACTTCTTAAACGTATTAAAAATGTCACTTTTACGCTTTAAGAAATAAACATAGACTTTTCTAAAAAAATCATCAATAAATGTTAGAAGATAAACTGCATCACTCTTAGATGTTACTTGTGCAGGTCCACACAAATTGGAGTGAATGTAATCCATTGTGCCCTTCATCGAGCGCACCCCAGTATTGAAACTAACTCTACGCTGCTTCCTGAAAACACAATGCTCACAAAAGTCAAATGGGATCGTATGCTTCCTACAGAGTAAACCACGTTTACTCAAGATAGTCATTCCTCTTTCACTCATGTGGCCCAACCACATATGCCACAATTTTGATTTTTCAGAATCTGAAGAGGATGATACATTTAAAGAACCTACAACGGTACTTCCCTACAGAACATGAAGGCCATTCTTCTTGTTACCTCTCATCACAATCAAGGAACCCTTTGAAATTTTCAAAACTCCACCTCCACCTATGTACATGCATCCAGTAGAATCCAAATTACTCAATGAAATAAGGTTTTTCTTCAAATTTGGGATATGCCTAACGTCTGTCATAGTTCTTACTTTCTTGTCATGACATTTGATCCGCACTGTACCGATACCCACAATTATGCAAACTGCATTATTACCCATTAAAATTGAACCACCACTGACTTTCTCAGTTGTGTGGAACCAATTTCTATTTGGACACATGTGGTATGAACACGTACAATTCAAAATCTATTTGTCGTCAACACAACAATCCGAAGACAAAATGGTAAGAACATTGTCTACATCAGCTAAATCGTTATTTTTCACCAGACTAGCTGAATCGGAACTCTCCATCAACTTCTTTCCCTTAGCTTTAAGCACATAATACTCATTTTTGTAGTGTCCGAATTTGTGACAATAGTAACACTTAACCTTGCTCTTGTCTAGGCCCGACTTAGACTTTGAACCCCATTTACTATTACTACGCCTATCACGATGATTCAACCTTCCCCTAACAACGAAGCCATTTGCTTTATCACTACTATCATTCACATTCAACTTTGTACGCATCTTCGCGGAATTCAATGAAGCTTTCACATCTTCAAAAGTTATGGATTCCCTTCCATACAATATAGAATTCACAAAATTCTCATACGACCTTGGTAGTGAGCATAACACAATTAGAGCTTGGTCTTTATCATCTAACTTCAAACCTAGTTTTTCATATCTATTACGATCTTATTAAATTTATCTAGATGTTCTTGAATAGGAGTACCTTCTTGCATTTTTAGTGTGTAAAGACGTTGATTCAAGAATAATCTCTTTATAAAAGATTTCTTCATGTAAAGGCTCTCAAGCTTATTCCATAATCTTGAAGCCATTTTTTCATCGGCGACCTCACGAAACACCTTGTCGGACAACGACAATTGGATGGTGCTATGTGCTCTTTCTTCCATCTTCTTAATCTTTGCTGTAGTGATGTCGTCGGGATACTTCCCGTCCAAGGCTCTAACTGAACCTTCTCAACGTAACAATGCCTTCATCTTGCTCCTCCACAGCCCAATATTGTTGTTTTGGCCATCGAAGGGTGCCACTTCGAACTTGATAGATACCATCTTGAACAAAAAATCGAAATTCCTTCGCTCTAATACCAATTTGTTGTGAAACAACGCTAAAAGATGCGTAGATTCAAGCGTGAAAAACAAAAGATGAAAGCAAAATAAATCACATGAGATACAAGATTTACATGGAAAATCCAAAACAGGAAAAACCATGGGGAGAGAAAGGGTTTTCACTAACTTCAATAACAATTATAAAACAAAAATGTCGAAAAACGTCTTGGTGAACAAGAACATAGAAAAGACAAAGGAGGAAGAAAAACTTCAGGGCAAAGATAAGATTTTACAGACAAGCCACAAATATGTACTACGCAACATACTCCTTTTATAGTACTCCTTCTAAAAAACTTAAAGCAATGGTGCATTATCTAAAATACACTTATTATCTATTTTAAGTCAAAACTCAACATTCTTAGATGGGAAAGTAAAATAGTGCTAGAACTTAGCAATGATTTTGAATCAATATTGCTTTGCATCTGAGTAAGTAATAAACTTGAATAAGTCTGGAATCTCTTTCTGTTCTAACTGTCTACATTCTTTGGAGAGGAACATGGTAGTTGAACTTCATGTTCCCGAAGTAGAAAAGATCGAGAAATATCTAGGGATACCTTTGGATTGGGATGCCTTTAAGAAAGAAATGTTTTCTTGGATTTTAGCACGAGTGAACAGAAAACTTGAGGGGTGGAAGGAAAACTTGATCTCGAGGGCAGGAAAGGAGGTGCTGATTAAAGCTGTAATTTAAGCCATTCCCCAATACGCGATGTCTATTTTTAAAATCCCAGTGTCAATTTGTTAATTCATAGAAAAGAAAATTGCTTCGTTTTGGTGGAAAATTGGGGAATCACGAAGGGGACTACATTGGAAAAGATGGGAGGTGCTAAAAAAAAAGAAAAGATAGAGGGGGGTTGGGGTTTAGAGATTTACTAACTTTCAATAGAGTTATACTTGGAAAACAAGCATGGCGTCTATCTTAGAATCACTTAGCTTTATGGAGCCAAGTGCTAAAAGACATTTACTTCCCTTCAGCCTCCTTCTGGCAAGCAAGGAGGGGTTCTTGCCTCTCGTGGGGTTGGCAAAGCATATTGACAGGAAGAGACAACTTCTCAGATTTAGTAATATGGTTAGTGGGCATGGGAGAAGAAATTAACATTCGAGAAGATATATGGCTGAGAAAAGGGATTTAGGGGGATCGACAAACTTGAACGACCCAAAGATGGTAGATGAATTAATTATCACAAGGGAAATGAAGTTGGATGATCATAAACTAAGAGATGTTTTTGATGAATAAACAATTAATGAAGTTGTAGCGATGCCCCTAAATCCTCGTAATACACAAGATAAGCTACAATGGATGGCTACAAAATCAAGAACCTATACGGTGAAAAGTGCATACAATTGGCTGCAAGATAAAGTTGATCCACAATGCAGCATGCAAGCATCAACACCTTACCAGCCACCTTGTCAAATATGGCATTAGATATGGAATATGGAAACCTCCCCCAAAGTAAAGTTATTTCTTTGGAGCCTGTGCCAAAACGCACTCCTCACAACAAAGAATCTCTACAGGAGACAAATCATACCTTCGCCAGCATGCCCTTTCTGCAATCGAGAAGCGAAGACAATTGAGCACCTTGTTTGGCTTTACCCCTAGACAGACTCATTGTGGAGTGACCCTACAGTGAACATCCAAATCTCGCGTTAAGACCTAACGCGAATTGAGTTATGGCTACAAGATCAAGCATTAAAGTTAGATAACTCACTCACCTTCGATGAATTAGTAATCCTCTTGTGGTTTATCTAGAAAGTGAGGAACGATTTTGTCTTTTGAAGGCGAGTTCCAATTTCGGAAACCCTAATCAACTCAGCGAGGACATCACACAGAAATTTCGGCAAATGGAACAACCAAAGCTTGAAACTTTGCGTAGAAACAATTCAATCAACGAAGATTTGGATCCCACCAAAGAGCCGTACTTGAACATTAATGTTGACGGAGCTTTCTCGGTTGGTGAAATGCAAGGTGTGATTTGGGGATCCTCAGAGATGATAAAGGCACATCGCTGGACGGTTTCTCCATGAAAATGCCGCCTTCATCACCAATTCAAACAAAGCTTTTGGCGCTGATTGAAGCTTTGAAGAGGTTTGAGTCGAGGAGAGATAGTGTAATTAAGGTAGAGATTGACTGCGTTGAAGTTGTGAATGAACTGCTGGGGAAGACGCACGTGTAGTGGGAGTTGGCTTCGCTGATGGAAGAAGCTCGGATCCAGATGGCCTGGTTTAAATCCATTTCATTTGCCTATTGCTTTCGATCTGCAAACAAAGTGGCTAATTGGATCGCAAAGGTCCATCGTTCAAACTCCCTTTCTTTGTTTTAGGTAGCTAGTACCCCCAACCTCTTTAGGACTTTTTATGTTTGGATGCTCCTATGTTGGGCATTTTATTTAAGAACTCGTGAATTTCAATGAATTTCGAGATTTTTTGACCAAAAAGAAAAAATCATCTGTGTAGCACACAACAACTGCAATTTGTTGCATTTTGATTTTTTGAATCATTCAAAACTACGTGAGATGGGATGGCACACCTATTTTGTTTTGCATACTCTAAAAAGATTTTTGGGACAATCAATTGGCACGCATGTGACTTCAATAATGGCATCTAATGTTGTGTTCATTTCACGAAAAATAAATTATCTAAAAAATATTTTTTAAAATAATTATTTGTATCGTTTAAAATAATTAGTCGATTAAATATGTTCTTATTACCAATAATAATTTATGTCTACATCTTTTTCATGGATACCAAAAATATTTTTCATTCATTCGTTTTTATAAATAATACAAATGATGCTATGGACTCTCATTATCCGTTACTCAGACTCTAAGAGTCGTGATTATGCCAGAGGTACAAAAGAAAACTTATAATATTGTATTACGGAGTGATGTGATGGGCTCTCATTGTCCTTGGTTGCTTTTTTTTTTTTGGACGTATTGTCCTTCGTTACTTGAATATTACCAATTTGGTTTAAATTCATGGCAATTGCAACTATTTGTTGAGAAAATAATTCTGGGTCGAATCTTTCTTGTGTGATGTGACATTGAGAATTTGATTTAGACCCGAGAAAAAACCCTTTCCATTACAAAACAAAACGGATAGGACATTACCATAGACGCAATAATTGAGAAATTAATTATCGACTTTCCTTTGGAATGTTAACGTCTGTGTCGAATGTTGATTTCCCTTGAATATATGTGGACACTTGGGTACTTGATAATGACGGAAGTGACCAGTATGAAACAAAAACAAAAACAAAAACAAAAACAAAAACAAAAGGGGTTGCACATAGGTACAATACATATTCATTTTATATTAATTGAAATATATTGTTAACATGTTATCCAAAAAGAATCTGATCTAGTAAAGGGACATCTGTTCGGGTTTGGCTCTTATTTTATCTAATTCATAAGATTAGTGAAGTACTTTTTCTTTTTTTTTAAATCTTTGGTCAGAAGATCAGTGAAGTATGAGCTTGAGAATTATCAATTTATAATAGCAATGAGTACCGGCTCTGGTTCAAGGTCACAAGGTTTAGCTCCTAGTTTCGCAATCTACAATCAACTTAGGATCGGTTCTGCTCCAGTTTCTAAGGTCGGAATCGCCGATTTTATCCGAGATTGATTCAACTAGTCCAATTCTTAGATTGAATCGGTTATTAACCAGTTTTGAAGTCTTTTATTAGAAAAAGGAAAAAAACTTTTGCAGTCATTGAAAATTGAACCGTGGTCTTCAATATGAATAAATAACAACATAACTACTTGACCAACATATGTTTTCTTCATTAAAGGGTGTAACTTTTATGTTTTATTATAACAATTTGGATTTTAACCTAAAACATAAGATGGGCTCGTTTGGAACCAATAGTTTAGTTCCCAATTCCACGAGGTTTACAAGTCATTCTAAAGAAAAAAAATCTATGCGTGCGATTATTCTTATGTAGAATAAACCTGTATATATGATTCCACATGCATGATAATCAAACGAATGAGGTAGAGTTAATCATTGAGTGTCGCATGTTTCCATTCTCTTATGAAAAAATCAGATTCCAAACTTACTTTATAATTCTTGGAATGACGATTAGCTTTTGGCAAATAATCCTTAAAGTACGAAAACCCTAGTTAGGTTTACTACATTGCACGAGATGCTTCGTTGTAGTCCCACTAGTCTAGAAGTAGAATTGACAAATACTCAAAGTTCATCTCTGCTTTTAGTTTTGGATGGATATTGATGTAGGGCATAAATTATTTAATGTCATAAGCATAATGGAAATGTTTTACTAGGAGTGTTTCCCAAGTTATTTTGCAATGCCAAAATTTTGCGCATAAATCCTACTTAATTAAACATTTAACTAGACGTACCTTTTAGTTGAAACTCAATATTCCTAGCATTACTTGTTTCTTAATTTAGCATGGAAAATAATGTACCTTTCATATGTTGGTCGAGTCATTCGAAGAGGATGCTGATTGCTACTGTCTGTCGGTGAAGACTTATACTATAATAATGAGCACAAACGAGGACAGTACTTTTCGGTTGATGCCACGGTGGTCCGGAAATGTCGGTGACCTCCTCAGTTTCGACGGTGCTGCTATCACCAACACCGTCTCCAGCAAAAACGACGACCATTGCCTTCTCATCCATAGCGATTTGATAGTCGACAAGATTCGTCGACCTCAGGCCTAGTTTCTTTTTTTGTAAGTGATAAAATAGGCACAAAGGTCTGAAGTATCGGTGAGATATACTAGTTGAGTAATGAAACCGAGTACAGTTCCTGGTCCGACCAGCCTTGTCCAATTTCAAAAATATAGATTGGACAGTAATACAATGCTATTAATTCTTGAATACATTATGGCAGAGTGATTGATTTAATAAATTCTTTACCTCTATACGAAGTCTCAAACCTGACATTCCTACTAGTTAGCCATGTTAATGGAGGGAAAATTATATAAAAAAAAAAAACGCCTAAATATATTGTACAAATGCCAATTTAATTCTAAATTTTTTTTATCAATTTAATTTTAAACCTTTTGACGATCTATCAATTTAATTCTTCCGATTATTTTCGCTGACTTGAACAATTTTTATATATTTTTAATTTTTTTAGAAAGAAGCAAAAAAGATAAAAATTCAGTCTTTTTTAACAGTTGCAAAAAAATTTTAATGTCAGTAGTTGTCTATCAAAAGTTGATCAAAATTACTATATTGACAAATCGTCAAAAAAATTAAAATTATATTGGCCTAATTAAAAATTTTAGGACTGAATTAGCATCTTTACATTAAGTTTAAGATTTTTTTTTTGGGCAATTATCTTGATTAATGGATGATTGAACAATAGTCCCAGACGGTAATGGACTGAAAAATTCGTGACACGAGCAAGGGTAATTATTAGTCAATAAAGTCAAATTGACATAAAGCTGAAATATCAACTTTAATTTCAATCATAATGTACTAGATAGGGAAAAAAAAATCACTCTCTCGTTACATTAAACTTTCGTGACTTTCCAATAAAGTATTGACGTGTCAGGTAAGGTGAATTTTCGTCGTCAGTGTTCATTTTGTCGGAAACCTTGATGTAAAAAGAGAAGGAGATCCCGTGATCCAACGTAGGAAATCCTTTAGAATCATGAATATAATCATAACTCAGTATATTACAAGATGATAGGAATATCTGGTTATGGAACTCTCCCTTCCTTTTGATTTTCTTTCTATCATAGAAGTCACATGTTTATGCTTAAATTTTTTGTATAATTATAGAGGTAATCACGGAATGAAATGAATTTATGGATTAAAAATCATAAAATAAAACCAATATACCTAATTTTGATCATAAAAAAAAAAAACACATACAAGAAATGACCAATTTCATGATTATTCTCCAACTCCAACCTTGTAGCACTTTTGTTAATACAATATCTATTGGTTCAGTACGCTTTTGATCACCTAGCTAACTTTTATTAAAATGGGTAAAGGTATATATTTGTTTTTTTGTGCAACCAAGTCCTCTAATTTATTTAATTTGTTCAATTGCGCAATCATTTACGCCACTCTTGCTGTTAAGAAATACATTGATTTTGCTGATCGGGCCAAAACTGGCACATGGAGCTACCATGGTGTGTAAAACAAGCAATATGCAGAAAACTAGAAAGAATTGAGCTCCGGCGGAGGGGGGATGCAACGGCCCTCTACCATCGCGGAGGGCCCCTGAGACCTTGTGTTGTGGTGGCGACACTTGTTATTGGTGGATCTAGGTGAGGGCTTGTTAGCCTTCGGTTGAACACTCAACCTAGGCTAGGGCTTCTTGGCCCTCGATTGAGCATGATAAGGACCGATGGCGCCTCGTCAGAGATGGTGTTGCTGGAGATGGTTAAAGGCCAATTACCTTTAATAGACCTCTGACAAAGGTTGTGCGACTTTCGCCAGTGGTAGATGGCGATATTTGTTAAAAGAATTTCATTGTGGTAGCTCCATCAATATTATCTCAGTAGCCACCTGTCAATTTCTTGTATCAATGTCGCTACATCAAACAAAATTAACATTAGGTGATGAAAGAACTCAATTGGACACACCACAAAATTAGGAGATTCGAGTGCACAAAAGGTTCTAGGCAAGGTCCTATTGCCCTTGGCCGAGCAAGATCGAGACCATTTGGGAATGGTCGCAGGACTTTTGCTAGTGGTGGAAGGCAGTGACACTCTATCTCTCTTCGTGCCTCCTTTTATCTCCTAAATATTTTCCTCACATGGCATGCCATGTCAGCACATCTTGACACTGATGTGTCAAAATTGACTACATATGATGGAGGAAACAATTGGACACATAAAAAAATTAGGAGATATGATTACAAAAAATAAGAAATAAGAAATTGAGACCCAAAATCCTGTATGACAAAGTTGCACTTAAACCATGTTGAGTACTCATTTAAATTCTTTGTCATTTGATGATATAAATAAAATTATCTAAAGGGTATTGTAATTCCTAAACATTAGGCGGTACATCTCACGAGATTTATCGTTCATTTAGACCATGTTTGCTCAAGGTCTCATTGTTCGCAGGCGAGGCGGCCCTTGCCTAGATCTAGTGAGGCCTAATAGGCCCTGGGTCACGACAGGCCGTGACCCTTGCTGGGCACATGAAAAAAAAGAAAAGAAAAGAAAAGAAAAGAATATAGAACATCAAAAAAATTCTTATAAATTGCAAAAAAATCAACCAGACCATGTAGAATAGCCAGCTTCTATGGTAGTGATTTCCAAGCAAAAATTGGCCAGGATGACTATATTGACAACTTGTAAAAAAGTTTATGACTATATTGGGTTGATGGAAAAGTTTAGTATTGAATTGACATTCGTATGTAGTCTTAGGACTTCTTTTGGTAATTATCCCGATAATATTAGGGTGCTTCTGTGTGTGCTCAAGTGGAATATGTGCATTCCATAAGGCAAATGGCATCTTGTTCTCTCATTGCATGTAAAGTCTGATGTATAGTGAAAGCTGTTTTGCATGTGACGTCTTATTTTTTGTGTGTAAAAATTTATACGGGACTATAATAAGTAAGAAGCAAATGTGTGCCGGAGATATACAAAAGAATAGTTAAACTATGTTTATAGATAATATAAACAGTATAAGATGTTACCTAATATGCATATGTACATTACTTTCTCTAAGTACTATCTTGTAAATTTAAATTAATTATTTAGTTGTCTTTTTGTTTTTTGGAATACATATATCCATAATTTCCCAAAATTTGAAGCCCCAAGTATATGCCCTTTGTTTACCAATAGGCACTCTAAATTCTACTTTGACCATGATGGTTTCACATTTTCCACTGCATATCCTCGGTGAAAATATCACAAATCTCCTTCTGGTGATAAGTTTATCGATTGTGATATTTGGCATTAATTCTAGATAAAATGAATATCGATTGGGATTAGATTTGGCAATTCGTGTGGTGGATTATTGAATAGAGCTCATATGAATATGGCTAATCAGAACACAACAAGTTCAATAAACATGTTGAGTTGACTCAATACGAATGCGACTCGCTAATAAAATGAGTCACACAAATAACAAGACCAACATGATTATTAAACATTTCATCGTGTCAGATATAGACGCAACACTACACGTTAATCTATTTATAAACACAAGTTAACCTTTGTACACAATAAATACGTGAAACACGACAGCTTGTGTTCACACGTTTCTAAGACATTATGAACAAGTTCACTTACTAAATCCAAAGTATTCTATTGGGTAAGTCTTTTTTCATGTTTAATGACTTTTGTATTCCTAAATATGTTTTATATTATCATTATTCCTTTTGACATGGGATTTATTTTTGCAAAGATTAAAAAATTTCTTTAAATATGAGTATTAAATGTGTTAAAATGTGTCTAATTGTGTCGCAATAATTTCAACATATCAATTCATGTCTAAACAGGTCAAGTGGGTTAATAAAATTACACACGATTATTAATCATGTTGCGACACGGACTGGTTTATGTCAAATCTGAAGCTGTTTAATTGCCTGTCGTATTGTATCGTGCAAACGAATCGTGCCGAGAATCCAATGTTTTTTCAGAAATCAGTGTGCGATTCCTAATGGAACGTTGGAAACTTGGTGACGACAAAAAATAAAAAGGTCGAATTGCTCATGGTTAGTGGGATATAATGGAAGTTTCGCATGCGAGGCGGGTGCGTTGGTCGAACGGCGAGGGTCCAAAGCATTCTCAAGATTAACCAAAAAAGCAGGTCCGCTCATTAATGGAGGAACCTCCACGTGGGCGAGTCTCACGCGCCTGCAACTGTCGGATCGATGAATGAACCAGAGCCACCATGCTGTCGGTGGCACGAGAAAGCAGGAGAAAAAACAAATGGGAAAATCGGGAAGAAGGAAGAAAGCAGAGAGAGACAGCATTCATCACTCAACGGTACGACAGAGAGAGAGAGAGAGAGAAAAGGGTCTATTTCGTTTGCCTCGGAAGCATGGGATGCTGCTAAAATAAGACAGCTTTCGTACAGTGATGTTGTACACACACCCTTTATCGTCGCCCCCGTTAGGCCCACCACCCCATTCCCCTCCTTTGATAGGGACACACCTCTGCAGCATCAATACAGTCCTATGAGTACAGGTGTCATGTGATAGAAGATGCCCTTTACTCTCTCTCTCTCTCACTAAAAACCACCGAAAGGAAAGGAAAAGCAAAGCAAAGCAAAGCAAAGCCCAGTGACATATTGTGTAGAGAGAGAGAGAGAAATTAAAGTTGATGTTTTTGTTGGTTTGGTGGCCTCGCTCTTCCTCCTCCATTAAAGCTTTTGTGAGTTGTAGGGTTCTTCTTCTTCTTCATCATCTATCTACCCATTAAAGAAAAACAAGAAAATATCCAAGTTTGAGAGAGGGGGCAGAGCTTTGAGATCTGAGGCTTTCGGCTTGGGTTTGAGCTGACATGAGGCATCAGAGTGGAGGGGCTCTTTTGGGGCTCTTGGGTTTGCTGCTCCCTGTTTTCTTCCCCAGCTTGTTCACTCCTCTGAGCCACGCCTCACCTTCCGTTTTCTCGGTACGTTTCTGCTTCTTGATTATTTTCTTGCATCAAGAATATTCCTTCTTCTTTTTCCTGACAAAGTGTGAATTTATGCTCATATTCTGCAGAGTGTGGTTCTTTCAGTTGGACCCATTTGGTCTTTAGCTTCATTAGCGTAGGGAATGCTCTGTAGATTGTTACAGTTCACCTAAACTCAACGGGAGAAATAATTTCCCCCTGGAAGGAATGGTCCTTCTACTTATTTTGGAATCTATTAATTGTATTTGCAACTTTATTTTTTTTTGTGGTTAAGTTTATCTATGTTCTTTCTGAAAGTGCTGAATTTTTCCGATGCTTATGCACCATCAGTTTGGATAAGTAACAAAATAGCTTGTTGATTCCCTCGAGTGTGTTTGATTAATATCCTGAAACGCAACCGCAAGAATCGATTATGGGTAATTGGGTATTTCAAGTTCATCGTGATAGAATCTTGCTCTAGATTGAGCTCAGATTTTATTGGGTGAAAAATATTTGGTTTTCTGTCAAGAGTGGACTCACAAGTCTTTGCATTTTGTTGGACTAGTTGACTCAGTTAACTGAAATGTCGTGGCTTTCTGTGGTCATCCAAACTCAGAATATGACTTAATGGGTTGAATGAGGTCCTATTTGTTTAATTTTTCTGTCAGTATCATGACATTTGCGTAGTACTTACCTGAGTCATGGAGGAGTTTGATACCTCCTGGGCATTTAGTTCTGTCTATTCCTGTCACTCTTCTTGATAAGCTATAAAGTGAAAATGCTTAAATCAGTTTTTTAATTGGAATCGGAAGCTAAAGAATGAGGAAATCCATGAACACTGGTCTTATTTGTTCAACCCCACCCTGCTTAGTGGGATAATGCTTGGTTTTTCTGTTGTTGTTGTTGTTGTTGTTATGGATCATAAGATGATTAGCAAAGAAAAGTGTAACCTTGATGCCTAATTTACATTCTTTTAGTATCTATTTGCAAGTGTCTTCGAGATCCAATTGACTTCAGTTTAGAATAAGTGGCCAATTCCAAGAAGTCGAAGTTGACCAGCCTGGAAGTGTTGTGGAGCCATCTCTATGTAATGCTATGACCTGTGATCTTTAAGGTTACAAAAACTGAGATGAACTCCTTTATACGGATAATTTTCGAGTGTTTTGTACCTGAATTCATTTTCAAGAGCTTTTATCATGGTGTGTACGATGAGAAAATGGCTTTGTGCAGGAATGGAATGCTCCCAAGCCGAGGCACTTGCATCTTTTGAAGAGTGCTGTAGAACGCCAAAGTGTGAGTTAATTGGCTGTTTAAAAGTCAAGTAGTGAAGCTCTTTTCAGTGCTCATAAGTTAGTTTCTACCTGACCATTTTCTTTTCCATATTTAGTCAGATTCAGTACAACACGAGCTCTGGAATCCATTGAGGGACCAAGGATGGAGACCGTGCATCCAGACAACAAACACTCCTTGTAAGTAATAGAAGATGGAATTGTGGTTTTTGTCACAGTAGGTCATTATCAATTACTAAATCGGCATTATTACAGGGCTCAACAGAGACATGAGCACCTGCAACCTGGGTCATTGACTTTATATTTGCATTTTTGTTTGAATTATTTGGGGGTAAAGGATGATAATTTATGTTGTGTTTTTTTTGACATCTTGTCTCGCATGCAGCCTTGCCTGAGAAAAGCCAGGGATATATTCAAGTCTTTCTAGATGGAGGCTTAAACCAGCAGAGAATGGGGGTAAGTACTTGAGAATCTTTAGCGTTCCATTTTCAGAGGTGTCAGAAATTGCAATATCTGGAGGATCCATTTTACGTAGATTTTAGATGGCAAGAAGAAATTATAAGTCTTGTCACTTTTCTGTAATGCAGAATTCAGTGTCATTGTATCTGGCTAGAGATTATCGATCGGTTGTGCACCTCTTCTTTATTTTCTTGACCATATTCAGTTGTCCTTTTTAAGTGGGGGTATCTGGACCTTTTAGAGCACCTGACTAATTGCATTGGATGACTATAGGTTTGTTGACCCTTCACAATCGCATCACTATTGGGTCAGGAGGTCCTGGAGTGGACTTGAGGGAAACACCCTCTCTGAAACTCAAATTTAGTGTCGAGCCTTAACCAACTGGGGATTTCGCATGGTCGATTAGTTATGCACCTTGTGATTTTAGTTCAAAGATGTGTTATGTGCTTGCCGTCATTAGATAAATAAATATTGCATAAGTGAACGGACTTATATTTCAGCACCTTTTTTTTTAATCTCTAGTGATCTGTTCTCTGTAGATATTAGAAGTGAAGAGGAGATTTATAGTCTTATCACTTCTTAATAATGCAGAATCCAAGAGTTAAGCAATTTTTATTGTCATTTTACAGATATGTGATGCAGTTGCTGTGGCTAAAATACTAAATGCCACATTAGTTATTCCATACCTTGAAGTAAATCCTGTTTGGCAAGATTCAAGGTAATGGAAGAATCTAGCTTCAAAAAATGATGACTCTTGCCTTTGAGAAATAGGTCATTTTCAATCACACAAATCTATAGAAATAATCAATTGATGCTAAAATGTCATTTGCAGCTCGTTTGGGGACATATTTGATGTGGAACACTTTATTGATGCATTGAAAGATGACATTCGTATAGTCAGAAATCTGCCTGCTGAATTCTCTTGGAGCACAAGAGAGTATTATGCTACTGCCATTCGCCCTACCAGAATTAAGACTGCACCTGTTCGTGCTTCAGTCAACTGGTATCTGGAGAATGTCTCACCAGTGCTGCAGAGGTTAGTAGATAGCCGATCTTATATTTTCTGCATCTTAGATCTTGTGGTGTTAATTGTGCTGCTGCATCAGTGCCAAGGATAGTTATTTGCTACTTTTCCATTCATGCATTGCCTTGATTTTTCATGAATTGCTTTGCTGGAATTTTTTTTCATTCCTCCTCTGTACAAGTTGCATTGTTTATCTCAACATAAATTGGGGGATATCCCTCACAAATTGGTGTTATGTCGATAGGTTTTGGAAACTCACTTAGGGTAATTTGCTAGTGACCATGGGAAAACACTGCAGCTCTTTTCTTTTATGTAATGCTGTAAAGAACAAACAGCAAATTGACTTGAGGAACATGACCTCAGGTACTTACATTTTTGAAATGGTAGGAAGCATCAATCAAAGCTTACCTAATTTCTTTGGATGTGTATGTATGTGAGATTTTGTGGGAGCACAACCAACTATTCTAAAATAAGTTATTAGATGAAGACGTTGTTTAATATTTAATTACTCTACCACTCCTTCTCACACTTAATCTGATCTTTTTTGCCGAGTACTAAGTGTGGAAATATTTTATTCGGGAGGCAACATAGGGGCCTGGAAAGATTTGAACTCAGGACCTCCTATTCTGATATCATGTGAGATTTTGTGGGACACCACAGCCAACTGTTTTAAAAGTTTAAGCCCTTGATGAAGGTGTGATTTAATATTTAATTATTCTAACATTGTAAACCTTCACTGCAAAGATACAGTAAGATGTGGAATGACCTATATTAGCAATCCACCACTTATAGTGATAAGGGATCTGGTGTCCTGTATGCATGGAAAGCAAGTAGTTGTCTCAAGACAGTAATTTTCATCTTACTTATATAACACCCACTATCCTAACATTTTGCAGTTATGGGATTGCTGCTATTGCCCCATTCTCACATCGCTTGACCTTTGACAATTTGCCGATGGACTTCCAGCGATTGCGTTGTAAAGTGAACTTTGAAGCATTGATGTTTGTCCCTCATATTAGAGCGCTTGGAGATGCTCTTGTCAATCGTCTACGCTACCCATCTGATGATAGTAGAGCAACTGCTGGCAACTACCTGCGGGAGGTCACTGATTCCACTGCTAAAGAAGCAGGGAAGTTTGTTGTTCTACATCTTCGGTTCGATAAGGTATTGCCTACTTTGGGAGTCTCTTGATACCAGTCGTCGTTCTAGTCATTCTGGAAAGTTGAGCATCATACTACCTACATCTCCTAGCACAAAAGGTTGAACTTTGCTGTCTCAAGACCTTTGGCTTATAACCATGTTCTTATCCTTCCTCAAGATAAAGCCTATCAAGTGAGATAAGAAAACCCAGGAGAACATTGCATTATAATTATGTGACGATACAGTTATTGTGCATGTCTCATGTAGAGTGGTGAAGACCCAAATTTGGCTGACTTTTAGCTAGTTGAAAGATTCCCTAGTGATCATCTACACGCGTTGCTTCTGCTCCAAATTGCTATAGTTGTCTGAGGTACTCTCTGAGTAGAGTTTGAAAGACAGTTACAATGCATACCAGCATTTTGGCTAAATTGTACAGCCACCACCTCGACCTTGCTTCATCGAAGCTATACAGCAGGTTTTGTCAAAGGTGTTTATCTATTAATTACTCTATTGTTGCGAAAATCCAAAATGAGTCCAATCAGCTTTCTACATGCGCTGCAACCCCCCAACAACAGCCATAGAGGTTGTAATTCTGCCTTGGGTCCATTTTGCTCTCTTTAGTTCCCCTGCTTTTCAACTTGAGATAAGGATGCAAGTTACAACTAGAAAGTAAATTAGGGCAGTAACTGATGAGTTTGCTTTAACAATATGTTATGTCTATAAGTATGATTGTACTTCATGAAAGGATAGGTCTTGACCTTTGAGCTGGTAAAGATTCTTGTGCAAGTTAACTAATATAATGTCATACCTATAGGATATGGCTGCACACTCAGCATGTGATTTCGGCGGGGGTAAAGCTGAAAAACTGGCTCTGGCGAAATACCGGCAAGTTATCTGGCAAGGAAGGTTAATTAACTCTCAGTTCACTGATGAAGAGCTGCGAAGTCGAGGACGTTGCCCATTGACTCCAGAAGAGATTGGATTGCTGCTTGCTGCATTGGGATTCAACAATACTACTCGTTTATACCTTGCCTCCCACAAGGTGGTGACAGAAGAAAAACCAGTCTAATATTTGGCAAGAAGCTGCATAACAGAAGTTGTCTTAGTGAGGGAAATTTAAAAGTTATTTTGTCCTTTTCAGGTATATGGCGGAGAAGCTAGGATTTCCACTCTAAGGAAAGTGTTTCCATTGATGGAGGACAAAAAGAGTCTCGCATCTGCAGAGGAGCGTGCCCAGATAAAAGGGAAGGCCTCTTTGCTGGCTGCAGTGGATTATTACATCAGCATGCACAGTGACATCTTCATCTCTGCTTCTCCAGGGAATATGCACAATGCATTGGTGAGTCTCACAATTGCATATTTGTCAATTCCAATTGTTAGAATCACGTGCAATGCTCATTTGAGTTGATGCCTATGGGGCGATAACAATTTGTATATACTGTGAACAGGTGGGTCACAGGACCTACGAGAACATGAAGACCATAAGGCCAAGCATGGCGCTATTGGGTCAGCTCTTCCTGAATAAGAACATCAGCTGGTCTGCGTTTCAGGAAGCGGTCATTGAAGGGCATAAGAACAGACAAGGTCAAATCAGATTGAGGAAGCCTAAACAATCCTTGTATACATATCCAGCTCCTGATTGTATGTGCGGTGCGTAATCTAATTTTTACTTCTTTTCCCATTATAGTGTTGAATTACTGGGGGAGGGGGGGGATACTGCCCATTAGTGTCATTATTGTTTGTGGCGTGTAATATTTGGTCAATAAAAAAGCAGTCCTGTTTTGCCCGGTCGTCGTGGGACTTTACTTATCATTTTGTGCTTAGGGAGAGTGCGGAGGAGTGTAGAGGTCGGGACACGGGAGGGATTTATACGGAAAACGGGGCTGCTTTTGTCGATGTCTTCTGAGTTTCCTTATATATTTCCTTATATAATACTACAGATTATTGCAGTATATCTTTTATAGTTCCATGTGCATTCTTTCGATTTCGCTCTCTACATGATTCGGATGAAGAGTCACAGAATGAACATGCTTTATTTGGTTTTGGCGCAAGTGGTTGCATAAATGACTAGTCCTCATTGTTCCATCGACATCAATACCTCTTTTCATTCTTGATGAACGATAGTTTCAATCGAAAATTGGCAACTGGAAAATGAAAAAGGTCTAAGAACGACGAGAAAAGCGTTATTCATTGGCAAGTGGAATATCTTTGACTGGTTGCTAATCTAAGGTGAAGATTCATGGCTATATACAAATGAATCCTATGAAACAAAGGAAGCTTTTGATATAACAACTCCTTTCTTGTGGTCACATAATAATAGATTAGGCGATTTTTGAACTTTGATATCATTCAATTAAATGTAGATTTACGGAGTTCGTCGCCTTTTGTCAAGAAAATGGCCTAACGATCACCAGTTAATTTCGTAGGCCTTTTCGACACTTCTCTTTGGTGACATTGTTGAGGGTTCAGGGTTGTTACTTGGAAACAAGATCCGTGGTGATGGATCTTGCCTATAATGAACTTGATCTTTCTTTTCTACTTCTCTATCTCGCATCGATGCGGTTATGCCTTATCTTAAGTTTTGCTTCCGATTTGGAAAAACGCGACCTTCATCGAGAAAGCACGAGTCGTGTTTGATTAAACAATCCCTGCAGAATTCTCCGTCAGTCATCATAAATGACCATCTTGTGTATCTATCTACTACCCAATTCATGCATATCAGTATTCCAATTTTGGGTTGTATGTGACTTGCCAGACTGCAATTCTTGATGTAATTAATGATAGAATCTAGTCATGAACTGCACTGCCCATGTGATGAATGGGGGTCCATCTCATATGAGACCAGATGATATTTTTCCCCTGGAGATCTAGGAATGGCATTCGTGCCGAGGTTTTCGACCACAGGTTTTTCGGCCAGAAAGCTTTTGACCATCGGTTGAGAAAGAGACAACGTGCATCAACTCTTTGTCAACGTAGGCCCATCACGCAAGAGATGTGACAATGCTTTCCTGATAGAGAGACTAGATTGTGTTCACCCTCAGTTCTTAAGAGTGACACAACGAATCACTATTTCACTTTTATGCTCTTCCGGTTGCGGTAAAGAATGGATTAGTAGCAACATTTATGTGGAAAAGGACGCTTGAGGATGTTAGGCGAGAATTGATGTGGAGTCGAATAGTTAATATATCATGATTGGTTTATAATTTATTGGTTTGAGCTCTCGAGTGAATGTGGTTTTAATTGGATATGTTGATGTGTTCGACCTTGGGCTTCCTTCTTGACGAGCTCCCCGGAGGAGATATCAAGCTTCTTCCATGCTCACAACAAATTGGTGTATGAGCCCCACGTCGTCATTGAGGAGAAGAGTCCATTGAAATCATTTAGGCCAAGTGCCTTTGTTGCTTCAAGATCAAACCCAACTTTCTAATGGGCTAGTTAGGCCTCTCTCTTAGTGATTTCCCTGAATAATATATCAGACTTTTTACTACACGTTATGACAAATTACTATCGGGGTTGAGGAGAAGAGTTCACTTAAACCATTTGGACCAAGCGCCTTTGTTACTGTAAGATCAAACACAGCTTTCTTGCCTCCTTTTTAGAAACTATTTGTTGAAGAGAGATTCATCTTTATCGTGACGAGTTTGGAACATTGCCAATATGTAGGGTTGAAATTCTTGGGGCTTTTTTTAAAAAAAAAAAATGGAATTAGACTTGGGCTTTACTTTTGGTGATCTCTCCGAATGAGGTATCGGATTTTAACCGTGCGTCACAACAAATTGCGCAACAAATTGATATCAGATCCCCATATCGTGCAATTGATATCAGATCCCTGTATGGTTGTCGAGGAGAAGAATCCATTCAAAGCATACGGGCCCGGTGCCTTTGTTGCTGCATGATCAAACATAGTTTTCTCACCTCCTCTTTGGAAACTCTTTGCATAAGTCGTTTATTTGTGCTGTGACGAGTTTGGAAGTTCGACAAAAAAATTGGGCCAAAGTTCCTTCTACGATACATCTTGAAAGAACTATAGTCATTAGCAAATTAGCATCCCTGATTGTGTATTGCAAAGCATTGATATATGATTTGGCTGTCTTCGCTGAGTAGTTGTTGTGTGGAAGAACTTTGTATTTTTCGCATCTCCAAATATTGGCCAATTTATCCGCCATCTTATTCCTCAATATATTTCATTTTGATGTATCTATTCTACTCAATATCCGTTCTTCTTTGAGTTTATCATTGGAAATACCACAACTTTTTATCATATATTGTCCCGTTTTCTACTGAGCCATGATTTTTTTTTTTTTTTTTTGCGAAATCGTGACAAGGTAGCCGTATTAGAAAGTGCAGTTGGATCACCTTATTTTCAAAGAGAGCCAATGCTTGTTGAGTTTTGGTTTGACAATGCGTTATACCCAAAAAGAGGCGAGCTATATCTAAGTTCAACTTGGAGAATCTCGAAAGACATGAAATACTTATGACTTTCATCAATTATGGCTTTGTGAGTATGGAATGACAATTCTCTCCCTTTCCGGCTAGGCTCTCGTCTTGCATTTGAGAAATTCTATTTGCTCCAAGTTGATAAAAGCATTAGAAACCATTTCCAATTTAGTAACAGGGCCATTCTCAGGCAGAGAAGAGGATATCCAGTTGGCCTTGATCAGCTTCGGACATTCTCCGCCATAATTAGCAAAGCTGTCGGCATTCTTTCACTCTGAAGATAGGTAGGCCAGGACCTTACCCAACCTTTTTCCCTGTTAACTAATAGAGTCGATCAAATAGGCTGCGTTTGGTAGATCGAGTTAAGGATCGAACTTTAGTAATCATGTACTTTCTCATGATCATAAGATATTACATTTTTCATATAAAAATGATCAAATACCAAAAATCCTACCCAATTTTAATTCAAGATCACTTTGCAATCTCTACTTTCGAAAAAACCGGTCTGCATCATAAGTTTTGCTTTTAGATTAGACACCGCTTTGTATCTTGACATTAATTATTTATGTGAAATCATATACAAATTGCCATTTTCTCTCAAAAAATGACCCATCAATATCTTTAATTTCCAACTCCACCTAGAACACCTAAACGAACCCGAACTCAAAGATCACTACGGCCTTTGACCGCCGTTGACGCCTCCAAGCCGCTGCATCCTAACTCCGCTTGTCTTGCCGTCGACCTCAGCTCCACTACCCTTTGCCCTTTCGTGCTCGCTGCAAGTCCCCTCTTTTGTTATCAGCCAACCTCGGTCGAGCTCGTGCCCTGCCAGTGTTGCGCGACCTCAAACAAGGTTGTTTGTGGCAGCATTGAGGTTGCGCCCCTTGTGGCCGTGGACAACCTCGATCTGAGGTCATCCATGGAGGTCATGATGGTGACTTATAATCATTAATGATATTAAATTATGACTCGAGTTTGAGTCTGAATATTGATTTATTAAATCAAATATGTTAGAAAGATAATAATTTTTAATGAACTACTTTCCTATTTTGGATTAGAAATTTTAATCTTGAAGGACACGCACAAATCGTCAAGTGAGGAAAATTATCTGACTGGATTTGGATTCTTGAGTAAGCGTACCGTGAACGTTCGCTCAGAAAGAAAGCTATTCTTGAATCTTCGGTGGGCCCGGTCAAAGTTGTTTTGTTGATAACTTAGAATTAAATAATTAAAAAAGAGAAAGAAGGGCACACATATAAAAGCGTGAGTTTTCTTCAGCGAGAGGGTAGCCGCACAAGACAAAAGCCGAACACTGAATTCCTCGAGACAGAGCGCCGCACGAGAACAAAAGGCAAGAACGTCCTTACGTTATGGTTTTTAGCTGCAGGCGCCCAATTTTGCTTGGGCTTGAACGCGGAGATTTGTGCTATGAGTTTACATCTAATTTTTTTTTGGTCGGAAGTTTACATCCAATTGAGTTGTTTATTTGTAAATATTTTGGATTTGGATGTAGTTTAGATGTGGGAAATACTTGAGTGTATGAACTATTATAACTCCGAATTCTTCGATTATAGTAGATTATTTGTTGCTGGCTCTTTCCGTGAATGTAGGTACCAATACTCGGACTGAACCACGTAAATTTTTTGTGTCCTTATTATTTATCGTTTATTTCTCTGGTATTTTCCACATTAATATTACAACAAATTGGTATTAGAGCTTGGGTAATATATTCTGGATTGTGATTTGGGCCTTTTTGCTTGTCTGATTATTATTTGGAGATTCTGCTACTGCAATTATGTTTGGAGCGAAAGTGGAAATTGAGAAATTTAACAAAAGGAACAATTTTGGATTATGGAGCGTCAAGATGTGTGCGCTATTGACAACCCAAGGTTTGGTGAAGGCATTGGATGGAGAAGATAAGTTGCTGATTATAATGAAAGCCTTTGATAGGACAGAGCTAATGGAGAAACCAAAGAGTATAATCCTGCTGAATTTATCAGATGAGGTGTTAATAGAGTTAGCCGAGGAGAAGGATGCTGCAGCGTTGTGGGCAAAATTTCAGGCGCTCTATGTGACGAAAGGTTTTAAAAATCGTTGATATATGCTGAACAGAATGTTTCAATTTCGATATATTAAAGGCACATCGATTAGATCCCACCTAGATGAATTTAATAAACTCATGATTGATTTAAAGAACGTTAGTAAGATTCTTGATGATGAAGAACATGTTATGATGTTGTTAGCTTCTTTACCATAGTCATGGGAGCACTTTACTGATTCACTGTTGTAGGGGCGTACTGCGATTACTTTTAAAGAGGTAAAGTTCGCCTTATTCTCTAAAGAATGTCAGATAAAGTTGTGAGATGACAGTCTAGTGCAGGATGTAGTGCGGGGACTAGTGATTCGGGGTAGAGATCAACATCGGGGGTCTAGAAGTAGCAGAGGTAAAAGCAGATTAGATTCACGTTATAGAAAGTCCAAGGGACGCGTGAAGTACTTTGAGTGTCACGAGGAGGGGCACTTTAGGAGAGATTGTCATAAGTTGAAAAACAAAGGTAATCAGCAGAATGCCACAAACAGTGTGGTGAATGTTGCTGAGGAGAGCACTAGTGATGTAGAAGCCGTCTTGTGTGTGACTACTGGTTCGTTAGGAGACAAATGGGTGCTAGATTCGAGGTGTTCTTATTGTATGACGCCTCATAGGAACTAGTTTGCTACTTATCAGACTGCAGATGGTGGTAGAGTTCTGATGGAAATAATGCAGCATGCAAGGTTGTGGGGATAGAGATAGTTCGGATTAAGTTGCATGATGGGATGGTGTGCACACTGATAGACGTGAAGCATGTACTGGAGTTAAAAAAAACCTTAAGTCTCTAGGGACACTCGATGATATTGGTGTAAGTACACTGCTGAAGGTGGAGTGCTGAAGATCTCTCGAGGTGCTATGACAGTGATGAAGGGGAAGAAAGTGAGTTTACTCTATCATCTACTAGGAGAGACCATGGTAGGAGTTACTACAGTTTCATCAAGTGAGTCAAATTCTAATTTAACTTAGTTATGGCATATGCGATTGGGGCATATGAGTGAGGTAGGTGTGACGGTGCTAAGTGAGAAGGGGTTGTTGAAGGGTCAAAAGATAGGGAAGCTAGACTTATGTGAGCATTGCATCTTTGGGAAGTACCGTCGGGTTAAATTTACTACAGTTTTTCATTTGACCAAATAACCTGTTGAATATATTCATTCAGACGTTTGGGGACTATCTCTGGTTTCTTCGAAAAGAGGTGTCTGTTATATGCTGACATTTATTGACGACTATTCTAGGAAGGTATGGGTTTATTTTCTGAAGCACAAATCTGATGTGTTCGATCGGTTCAAGAAATTTAAAGCATTGATTGAGAAGCATTCCAATAAGCAGATCAAGTGCTTGAGAACCGATAACCACATGGAGTTTTGTGGTAAATATTTTACCGAGTTCTTCGAGAGAGAAGGGATTGTGAAACACCATACAATGCTCGAGACACCACAGCAGAATGGCGTAGCAGAACGGAAGAACAAAACTTTGTTTGAGCGAGCTTGATGCATGCTTTCGCATGCATGATTAGGTAAGAAATTTTGGGTTGAAACAGTGAACATGTCTTGCTACCTAGTTAATCGATCTCCATCATCTGCTATTAAGTGGAGCACTCTTGAGGAAGTATGATCGGGGAAACCTATTGATTACTCTAGATTATTTCTAGGTTATGCACATGGGGTGATAGGCTATCGGCTGTGGTGCATCGATCTCAGATCACCCAATTTTCTAATTAGTAGAGATATGATTTTCGACGAGACTACAATGCTTCGAGAGAGGAGTCCTAAGGCACAACTAGCAGAGCAAACGAATCGTGGTGTTAATAGTGAGGTGGAGCTTTAGGTGAAGGCTCTAGAGACCTCAAAGGTAACAGAAGTTAAGACTGCAGATGAGGTCGCAGTTTCTGAAATCGGTGATATTAAACAATCAGCAGAGCCGCAGCACATTATAGCTGCAAGCAGAGAGAGAAGGAAAATTATATCACCGGTACGTTATGGTTATATAGATATTGCTTATGCACTGACTGTAGGTGATGAAGTAGGGACAGATGAGTCTTCGTTTTACTCTGAGGCGATGGCTTGTTCTGAGTCGTCGTAGTGGCTAGGGGCTATGAATGAAGAGATGGAATCTCTTCATTGAAATCAGACATGGGAGCTGGTCAAAGTACCAAAGAGCCAGAAGATTATTGGAAGCAAATGGATCTACAAAGGAAAGGTTACATTCTTAGTGTCGAGGAAGCGAGATATAAGGCGAGACTTGTTGTGACGGGGTATACACATCGGGAGGGCATTAACTATAATGAGGTGTTCTCTCCTGTGATAAGACATACTTCCATACGTGTATTACTTGCCTTAGTTGCTGTACAAGATCTCGAGTTGGAGCAGTGAAAACTGCGTTTCTTTAAGGTGAGTTGGAGGAGCAGATTTACATGAGATAGCTAAAGGGATTTGCTATTCCAGGTAAGGAAGATTATGTTTGCTCATTAAAGAAATCTTTATATGGGCTAAAACAGTCTCCTAGACAGTGGTATAAGCATTTGATACTTTCATGGTGGATAGCTGTGTTTATTTTAGGAGATTGAAAGATGAGTATTTGATTTATCTATTATTATATGTTGATCATAAGAATATGTCTGATATTGATATGCTGAAAGGGCAGTTGAGTGTTGAATTTGAGATGAAAGATTTAGATGCTGCAAAGAAAATATTGGGTATGAAGATTTTGCGTGACAGGACTGCAAGATTTTTGCGTCTGTCTCAAAAGAAATATATTGAGAAGATTGTTACACGTTTTAATATGCAGTCAGCGAAATCTGTAAGTACATCTTTAGCAAAGCACTTTAAACTTTCAGTTAAATTGTCACTGTAGATTGAGGAGGAGGAGAAGGAGGGACGTATGTCCCGCGTTCCATATTCTACTGCAATGGGTAGTATTATGTATTCTATGATTTGCACTAAGCCTGATATTTAACAAGCAATGAGCGTAGTCGGTCGTTATATGAAGCATCTTGGTAAAACTTATTGGGAAGCTGTGAAGTGGATCCTTAGGTATTTGAAGGAGACTGTAGACGTTGGTATAGTATACCGAAGGGATGGCAATGGTAGTGAGACCACTGATTATGTGGATTCGAATCACACCGGTGACTTGAATGAGTGCAGATCTTTAGCAAGGTTTGTATTTATGCTAGTAGGTGATACAGTTAGTTGAAAGACGTCCTTACAAGATCACGTTGCCTTGTCTTCGATTGATGTAGAGTACATGGCACTGACCTTTATAATGGAGGAGGTGATATGGTTACGATTGTTTGCTCTCGAACTTTGGGTTAGAACGGAAAAGTGTTGATATTCATTGTGATGACCAATGTGCGATATATTTAGGGTATAATCCGGTTTATCACGAGTGAACGAACAAAGCATATCAACGTCAGGTATGACTTCATTCGAGATGTCCTAGCGAAGGCTAAGATTGATGTGATAAAGATTGCTACAGCGAATAATCTTGCGGACATAATGACTAAACCTGCTCCTTTGATGAAGCTCAAGCTTTACTTAAGCATTATTGGCGTCTGTAGAGAGAGAGCGCCCGTCGAGACGTTGGGAGAGCAATATGGATGATGAGCATTATAACTTAATTTCAAATGTCGAGTCTATGTAGAGAATTGTTAAATTATATCTCGAGTTTAAGTCAGAATTTTCAAATGAGGAAAATTATCTGACCGGATTTGGATTCTTGAGAAAGTGTACAGTGTTGTGTTGACAACTTAGAATTAAATAATTAAAAAAGAGAAAGAAAAGCGTGGGTTTTCTTCAACAAGAGGGTAGCCGCACAAGACAAAGGCCGAACAATTAATTGCTCAAGAAAGAGCACCGCACGAGAACAAAAGGAAATAACGTCCTTATGTTCTGGTTTTTAGCCGCAGGCGACCGATTTTGCTTGGGCTTGAACGCGAAGATTTGTGCTGTGGATTTACATCTAATTGAGTTGTTTATTTGTAGACACTTTGAGTTTAGATGTAATTTATGTGTGGAAAACACTTGAGCGTATGGGCGATTTTAATTTTGAATTTTCCTATTATAATGGATTATTTATTGTTGGCTCTCCCCGTAGATGTAGGTACCGACATTCGAACCGAACAACATAAATCTCTGGTGTTTTTATTATTCCTCGTTTATTTTTCTGGTATTTTCGCCTTGACTTATTTGTAAGATTCTGTTGTTTTCGTATTAATATTAAGGTTAATACCATGAAAAACCCCAAACTGGTACGCATGTGACAAATTTATCCCAAACTATTTTTTTGACAACGAAAAATCTCAAACTGGTACACGTGTGACAAATTTACTTAAAACTAATTTTTTGACAACGAAAAACCTCAAACTTGTATATTTGTGACAAATTTATCCCAAACTGGTACACTTGTGACAAATTTACAATCCGTTAGTTTCCGTTAAATTGCATTAATACCACGAAAAATCCCAAACTAGCAAACCTAAGACAAACGGAGGACAAAACCCAAAACTAGTACATCCTGTTAACTGTTACGTGTCATCAAACTCAGCAATTTGACAATAAAATTTGACAGAAACTAACAGAGGATAAATTTGTCACAGGTGTACCAGTTTGAGGTAAATTAGTCACAAATGTACCAATTTAGGGTTTTTCGTGGTAAAAAAAATAGTTTAGGGTAAATTTGTCACAGGTGTACCAGTTTGGGATTTTTCGTGATATTAACCCTTAATATTACAACAGATGACATCGTCCATGAAGAACTTGTGAGTGCAATTGTGTTGTACCTGCGCACGCGAGTTAAGATGCTGAGGTTCCGTGGGAGATTTTGACGGATCAATATTTTTTCAAACAAGAGCAGTTTGGTCTTTTCTAGGATGAAAAGTTTGGTCTAGAATGTAAAGAGGAAAAATTGTTTTTTCAACCAAGAGCAGTTTGGTTTTTTTTTAGCTTTTTAAATTTTACATATTCTATCCGGGTCTATCCCACCCCCTAGGTGAGATAATTTTATCCAGACTATATCCGAGTTATATTTGATCATATTCGGATTTTGCGTCGCTCCAAACATCGAATAGGATAAAAGTTATCCTATCCAGAGTTTTATCCGGTCCACCAAACACAGCTTTTAAGTTTGTCAATTCAGTCTTAAACTTTTTAAGTTTGTACCAATTGAATCCTAAACCTTTCAAGTTTGCCAATTCAGTCTTAAACCTTTTAAGTTTGTGCCAATTCAGTCCTAAACTTTTTACATTTATGCCAATTCAGTCCTTTTTGGTTGGCTGGTGCTGACGTGGCTCATCGGCCCGCCAAAATAATAATATTTTAAGCATGTATAAGCCAATAAAATTAACTAGATCTAAGCATGTATAGGCCAATCTACTTGGTAACGTTTCTGTTCTTTTGTTTTTTTGTTCCTTGGAACTTAAAAAGGAACAAAAATATGTTTGGTAACGTCATTTAAAATTTCTATTGGTCGGAACAAAAATTGTTCCCAAAAATAGATTTGGAACAGAAACAAGAAGTAAAATTTTTTTGCTTTTTTGTTCCCAAGAACAAAATGAGAAACAATGTTATTTTAGAAAAATAAGTTTAGCGTAACCTAATGCTCGTTTTTACACCCACGAGTCCACTTGCTGCCGGCCATTATTGTTGTTGTGGGTCACCGGCCATCGTCGCCCTCGCCGGCCACCATCGCCGCTGCCGCTACCTCCGATGGCAAGTCACCGTTCACCGCCGCCACCACCACCGCCTCCCGTGGTCGGTCACCGCTCATCACTCTCTGCTGCTGCCTTCGATCGCCAATCACCACCACTCACTGCAGGTCACTAATTGCCGACCACCATCGCCGGTCATCGATTTTCGGCCACCACCCACCTTTGTCGCCTCTGGTGGCCGGTTGCCGAGGCCATCGATCACCGTCACATCCGATTGCCGGTTGCTGGTCACCACCCACCGCTGACCACCACTCGCTGCCTCTAGTGGCCTATCACCATTGTCGGTCACCGATCACCACGGCTGCCAATTGCTATTGCTGGCCACCGGTCAAAATCAATAAATTAGAAAATTTGGACAAGAAATTTTTAAGTTCGTACCAAACGCATGAATAGAAATAGAAAAAAATACTTCTAAATAGAAATTATTCCCGAGAACAGAAACGCTACCAAACGCATCCTAAGAGAATGGCTAGCCCAAATCTAACCCTTTTTCACTTCAGGTCAATTGGGCTTGAGCTGACCCAATAGGCAGAGAGGCTAGGGCGCATATTACTTGGTTGACAAAATTGAAAAATAAGTATTGAAGATTTAAGTATTGAACTTTAAGGGTCTGGCTTTCACCAAAAATAAAAATAGAATATTAAGGCTCTGTTTGTTTTGTGAAAAATATAAAGTTTTTAAAAAATGTTTTTCGGAAAGTTATTTTTCAGGAAAATGATCATATTTTCTAGTGTTCAGCTGGAACATAAAAATGGACCAGAAAATATTTTCCGCTGTTTGGTAAGGAAAATATTTTCCTGAAGAAAATTACCAAAAAATTTGATTTTTTCTTTTATTTTTTTAAATCGATTTTTTTATTATTTTTCTTTTTCTTTTCTTTCTTTTTTATTTTTTTGTTCTTCTTTGCTGGTCGCTGGCGACTGGCCATAGGCGAGCCTCAAGCTTGCTCAAGCCTCGCCTCGCCAAATCTAGCAAGGCTTGGCCTCACTCGAGGTCGGCAAGCTCGGTCGAGGCCTTGCCTTGCCTCGCCTCGCCAAAGGACTACAGGCTCGAGCCTTGCCATGGGCCGATGTGCCTCAAATCGATGAGTGGATGGCGACCGCTTGAAGAAGAAGAAGGCAAAAGGAAAAAAGAAAAAGAA
>BCNH02000009.1:4120791-4132094 GCA_001662345.2 Metrosideros polymorpha var. glaberrima
TTTTTTATTATTTTTCTTTTTCTTTTCTTTCTTTTTTCTTTTTTGTTCTTCTTTGCTGGTCGCCGGCGACTGGCCATAGGCGAGCCTCAAGCTTGCTCAAGCCTCGTCTCGCCAGATCTAGCAAGGCTTGGCCTCACTCGAGGTCGGCAAGCTCGGTCGAGGCCTTGCCTTGCCTCGCCTCGCCAAAGGACGACAGGCTCGAGCCTTGCCATGGGCCGACGTGCCTCAAATCGATGAGTGGATGGCGACCGCTTGAAGAAGAAGAAGGCAAAAGGAAAAAAGAAAAAGAAATTAAAAAGTTGATTTTTTAAAAATAATTAAAAATTCGATTTAAAAAAAAGAAAAAAGAAAAAAGTAGTCAAAAGGAGTTGTGCTTGGTGTGGGTAGGAGGGATTCCTTTTCTCAAAAAAGGAAATCATTTTCCCCACTTTTTTATGTGTTTTTTTCATGGGTGGAAAATGTTTTTCTTGATTAGTTTATTTTCCGTGAAACAAACGCCGGAAAATCCAAAAAACATTTTCGGGAAGTTGTTTTTCGCGAAACAAATGGAGTATTCGCGGAATATAAGTGATTTGAAAAACATTTTTCTTAAAAATGATTGCTTGTATTGCTTAAAATAATTAGTCGACTGTAAATATTTTTATTATCAACAATAATTTATGTCTAAATATTTTTCGTGGACAATGAAAAGTGAGGCAATAGGGTCAAGAGGTAGGTATTGAGTATATGCGATTCATATAAGCGCAGATGACATTTACTGTTAGATCAAATGGTTTTCTGTTCGCCGCATAAATGGACAACAAATGGAGGAGGAGGGGGTGAACTTGGAATGGTCACTGCCGGTGCCGACCGTGCAAGAGCTGGTGAGGCAACGGCGGCCGGATGCCACCCCACAGTACCTCCATGATGACGTGGCACCAGCCGATCGTCGGCCAGAGTCGTAGCAAGGCCTGCCTTGCATTGACCTGGGGAAGCTGATGGACCCTTCTTCCCAATCCACAGAGCTCCACAACCTTAACTCTGCCTCCCACCAGTGGGATCTCTTCCTGGTCTGGTTTCTACTTGATCATTATCTTAATTACTTACTGTTTCAATACCCTCTCTTTACTGCATAATCTCTCTCAAACTAAAGGACTTCGATGCTGATGCCATCCGGTTATCTGCAGATATATAGTAGAACTGAAGTATTTTACCTGTATTTTACATGCTAATACAAAACGGTGTTAACTACACTGTTTGTAAGTTTTCTGGGTAATCTCATCTATGTTTGATTATTATATCCAATCCTGCGCCTGGATACCCACCTGTGTTTTTTGTTTTAAGTCTAAATGAGTCAGTCAAGTTGGTAACTCATTTCATGTATATGAAATGTATTTCGAATCCATCGAAATGATCTCTCGGAAACATGATTAGCATCACATCATTGATCAGCATTATCTTCATGTATGATATGAACCGTTGTCTCATAAATAAAGGAATCATCATAGTATCTTCATGGGAATGGGGTTGAATTTGGAGAGCAGAAGATTCTGATGTTGCAATGAATGTGGAGTTAGTGAACCGTGGAGTTTCAGATGAAGGGATGAGGATGATGAATGAAAACGTGCACGGGTTCTTCAAACTGCCTTACCATGAGAAGCAAAAGTCGGCACAGAGACCCGGAAGTCTCGAAGGTTACGGGTAGGCTTTCGTCACCTCTCACGACTAGAAGCTGGAGTGGAACTACATGACCTCAAATGCCTTCCTTCTCAGGCAAGAAGTCTCGATAGGTGGCCATAAAATCCCCCTGAATTCAGGCAATTTGGTTTCCATCGTTTTGGTTCCCGATTATGTTTGTGCATTTAATTAAGCAAATGATGTTGACTATGAATACCTAATCGATCAGGATAGCACTGGAGAAATGCAACGAAGATTTGAGGAAAGTGGCCGTGGCAGTCGTGAAGTATAATGGAATGGCATTGGGGATTCATGAAGGTGAACGGGAGTTGATGAAAAGTTTCAGAGAAGGAAGGTACGAGGTCAGGATGAATTACTATCTGCCATGTCCAGAATCCGAGGAGGGGGAGATTATTGGGAAAATCTCTTATGATGTTTTGAAGATGATAAAATAATCAAAGGCTATTAATGTGTTTAATGGTTGAGTGACCAGTGAAAGATGCACAAACTATTATGCAAATGATGTCCTAATAGGATCATCAAAAGATGAGGACTACACTTCTACCAATGGTGAACAAAGCATTGGGTGTAGAGATGTCTACAAGCTATAGGTACCTGCGGAGAAAGTGAACAAGTCTAGAACGTGGATTTTGGTAAAACTTGTAAGTACCATGGATAGGTGAACAGTAAGGTAGAGCCACGATTACCAATATACTTGGAAGCACCAAAAGATGGAAGCCTACGTTAACTTGATAATAGCATAAGCCAGTTATAACCTGGATATCATCAGTTTATTGTATGGATATCAACACCGCACTTCGTGGATATCAACAGCATACTAAGTGGATATCAACATTGTCCCGCGAGAGATGGATATAAGCGAAATACTTAAACTACCTACAATGACAACCTTATCTCGAACTTCAAGATTATTATTTTGATATATTAGTTATTTACTCTTATCTATTGACACCTATTGATCTGGCATGGATTCCAATTATGGAAGGATATCATTGATTATCAATCTAATAGTACATCTTTGTGGATTGGCAATCATCATGAGGACAAAGTACTTTTCATTGCAAAGCCACTCTTCTTTTGGAAACCAAGATTTGTTTGTATGAGCGACCAAATCTACAAGAACTTTGATTGATTCACTTCAATGGCTTGATCTTCTCAACAATTGTTCAATGACTAGTTTGGAGATTGAACATCTTGAAGATTGTCCAATGGGAAGATTGGAAGCTAAGGAGTATAAAAAGAGACCAAGGTGTCAAATAGAAGCAGAGATCAAGAGTTCAAAATTTCAAAGTTTAAGAGAGCTTCACATATTCTTATTTGTCTTCTTTGAGCATATAATTGTAATCTTTTGAGAAGTATTGGCAAAGTGATAGTTTGTGTTTAAGTGTGAGATAGTGAGTCCTATCAATTTGAGTATAATCAGCACCAAATTCGAGAACAAGTGCTTGAGTATAAGCAGCACATATTATTGTAACTTCTCATTGATTGATTAGAGGAATGCAATTAGTAAGCTGTTAGTGTGGGAGAGTGGAAGTAGGTTTACACTAAGTCGAACCATTACAAAACTTTGTGTGCAAAGTCTTTTATCTCTCTACTCATATTCAATTATTGCTTGATAGAAACACTGCACTCAATAACCCGAATATATCCATAAACCTGCTTATATTCCTACTTTGTTTTAACCTAATTCGACTCATATTCATCTTAACACTTGAATTTCGCAATACTTTATCACGATTTTTGAAATCACCTATTTACCCCTGTAGGTGATATTGTTAGTCAACTTCAGTGTGTGGACGCTCTTGCAAATATAGGCAAAACTAATGCTCAAGGTAATAGTATCTTTGTAGTCATTCTTGATGTGGCAAAACTTGCTTTGTGTTATGATTATAATGGCGAACTGGCATCTAGATCTGTAATTCGAAATTTAAGTACTTGACTTGTTAGGGTAATTAAATATTAAACTACGCTTTCATCTAATATTTTTATCTTTTAGAACAATTAGTAATGGTCCCACAAAATCTCACATGGTATTATAGCAAGAGGTTCTGAGTTCAAATCTTTCTAAGTCCCTTATTTGCCTCCTCACTAAAATATTTTCACGCTTAGTGCTAGGCAAAAAAGCTAGACCAAGCGTGATGGAGAGTGTTAGAGTAATTAAATATTAAACCACACTTTTATCTAATAGCTTAAGCTTTTAGAACAGTTTATAGTAGTCCTATAAAATCTCACATGGTATCAAAACTGGAGGTCCTGAATTCAACTCTTTATAGCCCTATTTACCTCCTCAATAAAATATGTTCATGCTTAGTACTAGGAAAAAAAATACCAGATTAAGCGTGAGCTTTTTTCTAATAGCTTAAGCTTTTAAAATAGTTAGTAGTGGTCCCACATAAAATCTCACGTAGTGTTAGAGTAATTAAATATTATAACACGCTTTTATCTAATAACTTAAGTTTTTAGAACAGTTGGCAGTGGTCTCACACAAAATCTCACATAGTATCAGCGCATGAGGTCCTGAGTTCAAATCTTTTCAGACCCCTTATTTGCCTCCCTAATGAAATATTTCCATGCTTAGTACTAGACAAAAAAATCAGACTAAGCGTGAGGGGGCGTGTTAGAGTAATTAATTATTAAACCACGCTTTCATCTAACAACTTAAATTTTTAGTACAGTTAGCAGTGGTCCCACAAAATTTCACATGACTATTTGGAACTTGCAATTTGTAGTATTGTAATGAACCTGTTTGTGTTGCTGAAAAAAAGAAAAGTTTGAGCAGCAAGGCTCACTCTCTTTACCGTATATCTCTCCAGTAATTGAGTAACATTTATCATAGAAATATTGTTCTTAGATGTTACTGAAATCTGGAATGCAGAGAAAATAGAGGATGCATGCACCGGAGATGTGGCGGATGATTATTATCATCGCTATAAGGTCATTAGTAATTGATGCCTTTGGACAGAGAGTTGCCTCGCGCTTAAACATTTCTCTAGCTATGGATCACGTTCATGCCTTGTTGTGGTAATATGGACCATCTTGAATGTCAGCCCAAGTTTCTCCTTCAATTTTGCATTTTGATTTGAATTGCAAGGGGACATACAGCCCTGGAAGAAGACAAGACCGGATAGATTCTCTCTCTCTCGATCTAGACTCTTGCCCTGTAAGCCCATTGCGTTGGCATCTGGGAGTAACATTTCATTGATGATAAGTCTGATATCTGTGTAGATAAAATGAAAGTCCAATCCAGTGATTGATTTAATGGAAAACATAACAAAAATGGCAAAAGTACACTAAAAGTGCCAAAAGTTGTGTACAGAGATCATTTTAGTACAAAATGGTTTTTTCGAATCACTTAAGTGTCGACTTTTTAAAAAAACGATTACTTAAGTGCTAACTTCGATGAACTTGACTAAAAATCCTATGTGGCATTATTTTATTAATATTTTGAGCCTATGTGGCTTGTCGGCGGTTGACGTGACAATTTTATAATAGTATTTTAATATTAAACATTTTAATTTTCTTAATTTCTTTTTTTTTTCCTTTTGCTTAATTTTCTTCTTCTTTTTCCTCTGGCCACCAATGGCTAGAGGAAGGGTTGGCCAGGCTTGGCCTCGTTGGCCATGGGGCAAGGTCGGCCTTGCCCAGCCATGGCAAGGTCGACCTCGCCTAGATCTGGCAAGATTGAGCCTCGCCCTTGCCCAGCGAGGGCTCTACAGGGTGGCCGGGGTGGGGCGGCGTGCAGCCCTTGCTGTTGGTCTCCATCTCCATCGCCATCCATCTTTTTTTTTATCTGGTGAGGTCACCTTGCCATGGTTGGGCGAGGGGAGCCCTCACCTGGCTCGGCGAGGGCTCTACAGGGCGGCTGGGGTGGGGCGGCATGTAGCCTTGCCATCGATCTCCATCTCCATCCATCTTCTTCTTCCCCATTTTTTAAAGCTTATTTCTAATTATTAATTTAATTTTTAAATTTTTAAAGTTTATTTCTAAGTCCAAAATTCCATGTGGATTTATTTTTTTTAAAAATAATTAAAAATGCCACGTGTTAATTTTGCTGGAATATCTCGCTAATGGCACTAAAGTGATTTTTTTTTTTCGATTTTGACACTTAAGTGAGCCGGCGAAAATTTTTTGCACTAAAGTGATCTCCGTATACAACTTTTGGCATTTCTTGTATACTTTATCCTAACAAAAATTATGTGAGTTAGAAGCCACTAAATTCATATGGGCAAGTGGGCATTGTGGTGTTGCAATGCGAGCCTAATGGTAGACTTTATGGTTCGGTCTAAACAAAAAGACTAGGGGTTTTTGGGCAAGTGGACATTGTGGTGTAGCAACGTGAGTTCGATGTCAGACTTCATGGTTCGGTCTGCAGAAAAAGACTAGGGATGAAGTTGGGCGTTGATGGAGATTCAAGTTGAAACATGTTGGTGCAGAAGGATATCTGAATTAAGGTGGAGCAGATCTACTACTGAGCTCACACGTGAGAGGGAGATTGTTGAGATATACGTGTGAGTTATGTTAGAGAAGTCCCACATAAGGGAATTGATATAGTGTTGAACGGTTAATATATCCTAATTAACCCATAATTTATTGGCTTAAACTTTTTGAGTGAATGTGAGTCCAACTAGATATCTTGATAAGCTCGGACTTAGGTTTCCTCTAGGCGATCTCCTCGGGTGAAAATATCGGAATTCTAGTGCGCACTCCCAACAATTATATTCTCTTAATTTTTCGTTCTGCCCCTTTTGATGTAGCCCTAGGGTTCTTGAGTGACCAAGAGACTGCTGCATCCTTTGAGTGGCCTGGCAAGGTTGTTATTCGGTCACGGGATGTCTAAATTATGTAGTCTCTTCCTTCTTATCCTCCATAGTAGTGAGGCTATCAAACTCGCCAAGATCGAAAAAGTTTTATTTAATTTTTCGTTCAACACATCCCAGTGTCATCGTTGCTAATAGTTTAATCGGTATTCCTTACGTCCCAACATCACGTGATATCAAAGCTATAATTTCAATTGACTATTCATAAGACTAGTTATCAATTGGTTTTCTAAATGGCGTGTTAAATTGCTAGTGGACTTTTTAACAATTGAGTCACACTCAACAGTCAATAACGGTTCAACATGTAGTTGAGAACAATTCTGATTCCTCCTACTTGCAAATTAGAAGTTGGGCATCTTATATTCTTTTTTTTTTTTCAATTTATTTTAAGTGAAGATGAAGAGAATGGGGAAATTAAAGAGGAGGAGGATGAAAGAAATCCACGCCTCCAACTGTTCATCTACAAATGCTACACCAAACCCTGACTTTTAGTTGAGAATCCAAAATGCATGGCCAACTACTCACCAACACTCTCAACTCATAGTATTTATCGTCGAAAGTCCCGCTAGCCGAAGCATTTTGAAAATGAAGCTGAAGAAGCAGCATCCGCACGGTTATCTGCATGCTATCACTCCCGGCGTCTCTGCCTTCGTCTCCCCCTCCTTGTGCATCGCCTTGTTGACGATCACGGCTGCTTTCTTGGGTTGCAGTTGCCGTCGTGAGAATCCTAGCGGGGCCAGAGTCTATGATGGGGAGGACGACGAGATCATCAACCGGACGAGCTTCCCATCTGATTTCAAATTTGGAGTGGGGTCAAGCGCCTACCAGGTAACCACCGTGCAGATTGACCGAGGCATGCAACGTTCATGAATTGGGACTGTACGTACGTACGTGCACTCCTGGATCAAATGCGTTCTTCTAACTTGTTTGCTTTTGCGTAACTAGTATGAAGGAGCAGCAAACCAACACGGAAGAGGGCTGAGCATTTGGGACACCTTCACCTCAGATAATCCAGGTTTGATGCACTGCCCTTTTTGGTGGTCATAACATATGGTTTCTACCTTAAAAGCTCATGAGTACATTATGGTTTCCCCTTCTTCCCCAGAAAAGATTGCCGACCACTCTTCCGGTTTCATAGCTGATGAATTCTACTACCACTTCCAGGTAACGTGTGCTAAATTAACGAAGTCGTTTCGAGTTAGACTAGTGCAATATACCACTTCCAGGCCGCGTTTGTGGTTATTGTCTTTGTAGACAGCGACAGTGGCTTTACTAACATTCTCCAGTTACTTCACTATCCCTCCCTTCTTCTTTAATGCCCGCGATACAAACCCTTGTCTCCTTTTCGTGCGACTGGGAGCGGCAAACCATGATCGACGCCACGAGTAATTTATAGAATTAAACTGTTAAGAGTCATTTTTGTTGGACAGACAGTGAGCCGATTTTCTTCCATGTGTGTTCTTTAACAGTCGTGGATGCACAGTTTCCTGACGATTTTTTTATGAATAGGATGACATAAACTTGTTGAGAGAAATGGGATGGGATTTCTTCAGATTCTCCATCTCGTGGCCTCGTATCTTACCTTGTAAGCTCACTCCCATGCACCCTCCTTTTTTCTTATTCCAACATTATTAGGCTCCTTCTCCTAACATCAAGGAAAAAATATGATCCTTCGTAAACCATGTAGACCAAAATTCATTTGGTTCGAGACCCACATGGTTAATAATTCGATGTATGTAATCATGTGCCTTCCTGAGCATTGTCCCCACAACAAATTACAATGAATTCTCTTTGGTCTCCCTACATGTTTAACTAGCTGTGCTGAAACCAAAATGAACTGCGGTTTCTCCCTGTACTCAGTTCTTGTGCGTGCACTACAAACGTATGATTAAATTCATTAAGACGGTATTTTTTGTATACTAGATGGGAAGATAAGCAAAGGAATCAATGAACAAGGCGTCGCCTTCTACAATAGTCTCATCGACAACCTACTCGCCGAGGGTAACCTCTAGTGTCTCGTCATTCGCTAATCAATTGGATTGCTCTTGCAAGCGTGTACTAAAATTTTAGCAGGCATCCAACCTTTTGTGACATTGTTCCATTGGGATCTTCCCCAAGCACTTGAAGATGAGTACGGCGGGTTCCTGAGTCTTAATATTGTGTAAGCCATCGGATATTGTTGACTTGGAGTTCTAAGTGCATGCACCGCTTGAACTAATCGCCGATCTTAATCAATTAATACAAGGATCATTTGGATGATTTTTTAGGGAGGATTACCTTGGTTATGTAAACTTTTGCTTTCAAGAATTCGGTGATAGAGTGAAGCATTGGACGACAGTGAACGAGCCCAATTACTTTACTATATTTGGGTATGCGACGGGTTCCAATGCACCTGGTCGATGTTCTAGTTACATCAATAACTGCACAACCGGAAACTCAGCCACAGAACCTTACATCGTCGCGCACCATTTTCTTCTTTTGCATGCAGCAGCAGTGCAACTGTATAGGGACAAGTATCAGGTATATATACACCTTTCTCAGTTGATTATGCATGCTTGGACTAGACTAATTTTCTCGTGTGTTGATGCCCTATCAGGCTGTTCAAAACGGGATAATAGGCATGGTAATTGCAAGTGACTGGATGACCCCAAAGTATTCGACTAACATCAGTAGGAAGGCCACCTCTAGAGCTCTTGACTTTCAGTTTGGATGGTAAGTATGTAATCTAACGTACAATTTTATTCCCCCTAGTACTCATAAGATGCTAGATATGCATTTTTTTTTTCACAGAATAGCAATTTTACCTCGACGAAAGTCATTTTTTCCCCTTCCTCAGAAATTTTATATGTCACATGAGTAAGTGCATTGTGTGCCGATGATGCCAGGTTTGCTCATCCTATTACCTATGGCAACTACCCGAAATCGATGAGGAGATATGTGGGTGAACGGTTACCCAAATTCACAAAAGCACAGTCAGAGGCACTAATAAAAGGTTCTGGTGACTATATCGGGGTAAATTACTACACAGCGAGTTACGTAGATGAATCCGCAACACCTTTCCCCACTCTCAATCTAAGTTACACCACCGATTGTCGTTGTAATTTGACCAGTAAGCATGCGCTACCACAGCCCAATCAATTCATCCAATGATTCCTTGGACAAGTTATTTACTCCCAACTGTTCTTCGATTGATCGCTAATTAACTTTGTTGTTATCTGTGATGCTACCAGCTGAGAAAGATGGCATTCCAATAGGCCAACCGGTAATGCGTCTACGAAAACCACCTTAAAGAATCTATACTTAATCAATTGTTCACGTGTTAATCGCATGCTAAGCATAATGCTGATATAGAAATCAACTAAACAAAATTGCAGACTGCTGTCGATTGGCTGTATATATACCCAAAGGGTATCAGAGAGTTGGTGCACTACGTGAAGAAAAATTATGCGGATCCGACCATTTACGTGACCGAGAATGGTAATATATGTATCTATGTCATTGACATTAACTTTGCTTGGGTTGATGGGTCTCCTTTAATTTTTCTTCTATACATGTTTTGTGCAACCACAGGAATGGCAGATACAAATAACAAATCGTTGCCGCTTGAAGCTGCACTGATCGATAATTTGAGAATAAGTTACTTTCAGCAGCATCTCTCAAATCTCTCCAAGGCTATTGAGTAAGTAGTTCGATATCGATAATGGATATGCATCGATGGTAACGATGATGATATCTGATAGAAGCAATTTATACACGAATTCGTCATTGACAGGGAAGGAGTGAATGTAAAAGGATACTTGGCGTGGAGTTTCCTAGACGACTTCGAGTGGGGGGAGGGTTATACAATCCGATTCGGCCTCGTATTTGTGGATTACGCGAATGGACTGAAGCGATACATGAAGGACTCGGCGTATTGGTTCAAAAGTTTCCTACAAAAGGATAATGCAACCGTTGAATACTCCTTGTGGAGCGATGCCTAACGTATTTACTTCTTGCATGATCATCGTCTTCAACAACATAAATGAGTAGAGAGAGTATGTATGCGCATTCGGATTGTTTTTTTTTTTTCTTCAAGGAAAACAGAATGAATTTCTATCTACCTTGAGGATAAGGGGGCTGCTTCCCTGCAACACTTGTTGATCCAAACTGATAGAATGGAGAGGCATGAATAGTCCGGTGGTGTTGGTTTGCAATTTTGAGGGCACGGCAAATGTTTCCATTTCTTTCTTCCGACATATAAGGTTTTGAGAAATGATTAAAGTGACCGTCTTTTATTGTGAGAAAAATAGCCTATTATGGACTAAAAAAAACAAATAATTATAAATTATTGTGGGGTTCATTTTTTCAAGAATTTGTGCCTCGCAACTTACTATTAGGGCGCACATGGTAGCACTTCTGGAATAGAATTTCTGCTCCAAAAGCACTTCTGGAGTATAAATCCGTTTGCTAATGCAATTTCAATTTTCTATTTTTGGAGTACTTTTTCACTTCTAGAGCAGAAATGAGTTTAATAAAACAACTTCTTTTTTCTATTCCAAAAATGCTTTTTCTCTCAAGAAGTTGTTTTTATCCAAAAAAAACTTATTCACTTCTGGAGCACCTTTTTTTACCAATTGAGTCATAAAATTTTTGCATTTGTGTTAAATCAGTTCATTTGGCTGATCGGTGCTGACGTGGCGTGCCAGCTAGCCAAAATTATAACATTTTAATATTTTTGAAAAATTTTATTTTTTCCTTTTTACTTAGAAGTGTGGCCTGCGAACTGCCGACAAGGGTTGTCGGAGCTCGCCGACCACTGGACGAGGGTTT
>BCNH02000009.1:4132723-4146623 GCA_001662345.2 Metrosideros polymorpha var. glaberrima
TGCACGCCCTTACTCTCATAATGTCCCAAAGACTGTTATGCTAGCAAAGCTCAAATTTATTTTTTTGTAATTTTGTTAACCTATCTTTTCTACAAATAATTGTGCTTTTGTTCTTTATATTTCGAAATCAATTTGTCAACGTATCTTCTCTAAGCTTATTGTATTTTCTGATTTTATTTGTTGACAATCCTTTGAAAATATTAGCAATTTAAATCAATTTTAGAATGAATTATTGGAGTTCATGATCTTATTGTCGAATGATACAATTAATACGAATAATATTTTATCTTTTTCAATCAAACTTTCGTTAGTACGATGCATCTAGAAGAGGTCGTTGTTCATATTTTTCATTCATAGCCCCGTTGACATCAATAATGTTTCATATATTATATTGGGAAAATTTCAAATAAAGGCTTAAAATGTCATCATTTTCTCAAATAAGAGCATGAAGTGGACATTGTTTCAAATAAGGGCTTGAAGTGCTATCATTTTCTCAAATAAAGGCCCGACTCAAAGGTATTTTTGTCATTTTACTTTTCTAATTTTTTAATACAAAATTTATTTGAGTTATATTAAAAATAAGAAAAAAAATTAAAAAATACAAAAAAGGAAAAAAAAAAAAAAAAAGGTTGGAAGTTGTAGGTGAGGACTTGCAACCCTCGCCGCCATCGCCGCCCCACCATCCCTGGGAAGGGTTGGTGACGGTGGGGGAATGTTTGGCGGGGGTCACCAGGCCTCGACCAGGGGCCGGCGACCCTCGTCGACTACTAGCCAAGGTCATAGCCCTCACTTAAGTCTCATAAGGGCTACCAGTGATAGGGGTCAACTGCTGGTGAGGCTCGTGGCCCTTGCTTAGGTCTCGCTAAGGGCCGCTAGTGGCGGGGATCAACCGCCAGGCCACTGCAGTCCTTGACAAGACTTGGGTGAGGGCCGATGACCTTCGCTCGGCGATGGTGGGGGCGGCGGCAACCCTCGCTTGCAACTTTCAACTTTTTTTTTCTTTTTGCTTATTTTTAATATAACTAAAATAAATCATGTATTAAAAAATTAGAAAAGTAAAATGACGGAAATGCCCTTGAGTTATGCTCTTATTTGAGACCATTTTGGCCACTTCAGGCCTTTATTTGAAATAAAGTCCACTTTAGGTCATTATTTGAGAAAATGAGGGTAATTCAAGTCATTATTTGGAATTTTTCCTATTATATTTTCCAAAGGCATGATGATAATACTTCTATTTTTGCAAAAAAAAAAAAAAATAGCTTATTTGTTGACAATCCTTTGAAAATATTAGCAATTTAAATCAATTTTAGAATGAATTATTGGAGTTCATGATCTTATTGTCGAATGATACAATTAATACGAATAATATTTTATCTTTTTCAATCAAACTTTCGTCAGTACGATGCATCTAGAAGAGGTCGTTGTTCATATTTTTCATTCATAGCCCTGTTGACATCAATAATGTTTCATATATTATATTGGGAAAATTTCAAATAAAGGCTTAAAATGTCATCATTTTCTCAAATAAAAGCATAAAGTGGACATTGTTTCAAATAATGGCTTGAATTGCTATCATTTTCTCAAATAAAGGCCCGACTCAAAGGTATTTTTGTCATTTTACTTTTCTAATTTTTTAATACAAAATTTATTTGAGTTATATTAAAAATAAGAAAAAAAATTAAAAAAGGAAAAAAAAAAAAAAGGTTGGAAGTTGTAGGTGAGGACTTGCAACCCTCGCCGCCGCCGCCGCCCCACCATCCCTGGGAAGGGTTGGTGACGGTGGGGGAATGTTTGGCGGGGGTCACCAGGCCTCGACCAGGGGCCGGCGACCCTCGTCGACTACTAGCCAAGGTCATAGCCCTCACTTAAGTCTCACAAGGGCTACCAGTGACAGGGGTCAACTGCTGGTGAGGCTCGCGGCCCTTGCTTAGGTCTCGCTAAGGGCCACTAGTGGCGGGGATCAACCGCCAGGCCACTACAGTCCTTGACGAGACTTGGGTGAGGGCCGATGACCTTCACTCGGCGATGGTGGGGGCGGCGGCAACCCTCGCTTGCAACTTTCAACTTTTTTTTCTTTTTGCTTATTTTTAATATAACTAAAATAAATCATGTATTAAAAAATTAGAAAAGTAAAATGACGGAAATGCCCTTGAGTTAGGCTCTTATTTGAGACCATTTTGGCCACTTCAGGCCTTCATTTGAAATAAAGTCCACTTTAGACCATTATTTGAGAAAATGAGGATACTTCAAGTCATTATTTGGAATTTTTCCTATTATATTTTCCAAAGGGATGATGATAATACTTCTATTTTTGCAAAAAAAAAAAAAATAGTTTTCTTTATCATATTGGAAATTACTTCATTTTGTCAAACTAAGGTAAGAAAAAATTAATCCGATAAACACATTATTGTTTCCTGATTAAATTTTTGATAAACTATTAATTTCCTCATGACGCAGAAAAACTTTCAATTTACTTTACCGAATTAGTTCGTTTGTTAATGTACTCGTTGGAAATTCTCTTTATGTGAGTATATCTATACAAATTAGCTTTATTTATAAACATTTATCTTTCATCTAATTTAATCCTAAAAGTCGATGTATATTGTAAAACATTTTACTTTGTTCTTGCCTAGTAAAATATGAAAATAAATAGTTAATGCTATTATGAAATGTCTTGATAATTAAATGATGTATTTTGTAATAGCCAAAGTTAAAATGAGGCGCTGGTTCACCATCTAGATAAGAACACAATAAAGGCTACATGTGATGGTCCTGACAATTATGGTATATATAACAATATTTTCAACAAAATTATTCTTCTTTTGGGTGCATCCGTTTCGTGAAAAATAAATAATTTGAAAAATATTTTCCTAAAAATAATCTTTTTATATTACTTGCAAAAATGAATGAAAGAAAAATATTTTTGTCGTCAATGGATATGTTAAGACATAAATTGTTGTCGATAATAAAAAAAATTATTTATTAATTATTTCAAACAATACAAGCGATGATTTTTAAGAAAGTATTTTTCAAAACATTAATCTTCCATAAAATATAATGAAGAGTATTTTACATGGAAATTTAGTTTTCTTCTCCGCATCACACGACCCAAGCTAGTTTACTAAAGGAAAATGATAAGATGACAGCATCGTGAGAGTAACGGTGCTGCCTCCACCATATATTTTGCCCTTTACTAAAATTCAGCGCTCCCAATGCCATGTGGTGTTGTCTTCAAATGGAGAGCCCCACTTCTGCACACACTTCTCTTGGGCTCAGGCGGGAGATGTATTTGTTTGCCTTGACTTATCAAAAGTCAAAACTAACTTCTTTTTTTTTTACCTTCCCATCAAAATTTAAAACATTATTCGAATATTTAAAAAACTATGAAATACATTATATGTGTACATAAGTAAACGAATTCCAAAATATCATTCTAAAAGGTGGCATATAAAGAACTATAAAAGACTGTGTACTGCTAAATGAAGTAAGACCCCCTACGTTCCTAAAGAGGAAAATTTTAAATAAGAAACCCGAAGTGGGACCGTTTTATCAAAAGAGGTCCCAAGTGAAGTGGTTACTTAGGCTCTGTTTATTTTACAAAAAATGTGGTGTTTCTGGAAAAAGTTTGCCAGAACGTCATTTTCTTGAAAAATGACAATATTTTTCTGTGTTTGGGCAAAACCTAAAAATAAACTAGAAAATATTTTTTGCTGTTTGGTGCAAAAAATTGGATTTGACGAGAAAAATTATAAAAAAAAATTGGATTTTTATTTTTATATTTTTTTTATTTTGCTTCTTTCTTGGCCAATTGTTGGACACGGTGACGGTGATAGCTGGCGACTAGCCACAGGCGAGGTCAAGTTTGCCAAGGCGACCTTGAGGTCACCGGCCTTGGCCTCGCCTCGCTTGAGGTTGGCGAGGCAAGGCGAGGTTCGAGCTCACTGCCTGGGGTAAGGCTGAGCCTCGCCTATGGCTGGTCATCGACCTTGGCCTCGCCTCGCTCGAGGTCGGCGAGGCAAGGTGAGGTTCGAGCTCACCGCTTGGGGTGAGGCTAAGCCTCGCCTGTGGCTAGTCGTCGGCTATTGCCGTAGCCAGCGACTGATAGAGAGGAAGAAATATAAGCTTATAAGAGCAATATGTAGTTTTCGAAAGTCAGACTCTTTCTAGCAGCTTCACTCCCCCTAAATATAGAGGCTTCTTCAAACTATCCATTTATGATCTTCTTCACATTTAGATAGCCGTTTGAAATCTTCTCTGGAAATCTTCAAATGGCTATCTGGACGTGAAGAAGTCTTTAGAGAAGATCAGCTAGCCGTTTGGAGTCATTGAGAGCTTAGGCGGAAGGCCAGAGCACTGCCACTACAGTCGCTTCCATTGTCAGTGTTGCTTTCCCAAAATAGCTTCTGCTGTAATAGTCTCTAGCTAGTAGTCTAACATCTGCTTTTCTGATTGTTTTCCCGATTTTCCTGCTACGGATTCCAGACTTGCAATGGCTTTATTCTTAACCATCAACGGTCATAATGCTTTGTGTATCTCAACAATCATCAAACCTGATATGTCACACTTACAATCTATATTGTTGGTGATTGGGTTGACCATCTTAAGTGAAGATATCAACTTGCTTTGACACGTGATGTTGCAATCAATCAACTCTTCCATCTTCATTAGTACCAAGGGCATACGAGACCACTATCTTGACTAGTTCTTCTAAGCTGCAAAGAGGCTTGTTTACTTTAACGTCAAACTAGCATCTCACCTTTGCCGACATAAAAGGTCATTGACGATGGTCACTAAAATCGCTATATGCAACAATCGTGAAAATCATTAGAATAGAGATAGTTTGGCGATCATCAAATTCTCATAGGAAGGTTCTTCAACGCACCGGTCCATATATGCATGCCAGTAGCACAACGTGACCATAATAGCTTGCTTGATTATAAATTTCCTAGTGAAAGTGCTTCTACTAGATTGTGTTTTACCTCCAGATAGTTCATCTTACACATGTGATAAGGAAAAAGAAGAAACATTGTTTTTCCAAGTTATAATTAGCCAAAATCAAACACTATGATTAAGAATCAAACACCATAATTAATCCCTCTTCCTAGAATACCTTCTTCCAATGCTTAAGAATCAAACAATATGATTAATCCAAAGCATGAGAAAAAAATTTCATGAAGAAATCGACAAACCTTTTTGTTAAAGATATGTCTCAAGTTTGAGCTCAAAAAGGAAACTTTTCTAATTCAAATGGGTTTCCTATTTTGAATAGGTTTCATAATCAAATGGTTTTCCTAATTGGAGAAAGTTTCCTAAAAAGATGTTTCTTATTTTGGATCCAATTCTTGCTTATATATAAGAAGTGGATATTCTTTGTGAAGAGTATTAAAGAGGAGTTTCTGCTTGTGAATTACACCCTGAAGAAGAATTCAAGTGTTAAAGCCAAATAAATTCTTGGGGGTAAGAATTTGTGTTAATTCTTCGTGAGATTGAGAGATTATTTCGTGAGAAATTATAAAGCTAAACACTTATGGGTTATTGGATGTAATTGAGGCTTGGGAAACACTAAGAGTGTTTGAGTGACTTGAGTGTGGTTGTAATTTCTATTGTATCGCTTGATCTATAGTGAAATTTCGTGCTACCATCCCCATGGATCTAGGTCATTACAACCGAACCATGTAAATATGGTGTCTGATTTTTTTTCTTTTTTGTCTACTTTATTGTTCGATCGCTTGCTTTAACAACAATTGATATTAGAGCTTGGTTCGACTAAGTTGAAGCGAATTGATGGTGATAGAAGAAGGAAAAGTGAAAATCAATAGATTTGATGGGAAGCATTTTGATTTCTAGAAGATGCGGATTAAATATTATTTGTATCAAATTAAATTGCACTTACCTTTGTTTGGGGAGAAGCTAGAGACGATGAACCAAGCTAACTGGGAATTGCTGGATAGACGAGCGTTGGATGTTTTTCGGTTGACGTTGGCTTGTCACATTGCATTTAACATCGTGAAAGAGACAACCACTATGGGTTTGATGAAAGCCACGTTGGATATGTACAAGAAGCCCTCTACGATCAATAATGTCTACTTAATGTGATGTCTGTTTAATTTAAAGATGAGTGAATGCGTGTCAGTTGCTGATCATATCAATGAATTCAATGTGATCGTTAGTCAATTGAGTTTAGTTGAGATTGACTTTGAAGATGAGGTATGTGCTTTGATTTTATTATCCTCATTGCTTGATAGTTGGAATACTACTATTATTTCTGTTAGTAATTCTTCTAGGTTAACTAGTTTGACGTTTCATGGGATTCAAGATTTGATTCTGAGTGAAGAAATTTGTAGAAGAGAATTTGGCGAATATGTGTCTACTGCTTTACTAGGTGAAAATAGATGAAGAACTGTTACATGTGTTAGTAGGAGTAAAATAAACTTAAACAAATGTAGTCAAATTAGGACTAAGGATGCTGTTTGTTGGATTTGTGGCAAGAGAGGGCATTTTAGAAAGGATTGCTTTAAGCTGAAGAATGAGAAGGGTAATGGAATTACAGTTGAGTCTGCAGATTATGTTGATTATGTCTTGTTTGTCATTGATTATTCATCGTTCGATGGGTGGATTATGGATTTTGGTTGTTCGTTTCATGCTACATCAAATAGAAACCGATTTACTACTTATCAATGCACAGATAATAGTAAAGTGTAGTTGGAGAACAACACTGAGTGCGATGTTGTGAGCGTTAGCAATGTTAGAATTAGAATACATGATGGTATTATGAGGACATTGACTGGAGTGAGGCATATTCCAAAGTTGAAAAAGAACATGATTTTTTTGAGTGCCTTAGATTTAGTTGGGTGTCGGTATTCTTCAAAATGTGAAATTTTGAAAATTGTTCAAGGTGCCTTGATGATAATGAAAGGAATCAAGTATAGTGGTTTGTATGAGCTTCAAGGTGAGACAGTGACGGAATTCGCCGCAAAGATGTCGGATACATCTGTTCAAGAGTTTGAATTGTGGCATATGCGTTCGAGGCAATGTGGTGAGACAAGCCTAAAGGTTCTAAGTGAAAGGAATATATATTATGTGGTTATATTGCTAAAGAATTGAATGTATGCATGTGTTGTGATTTAGATCAACAGTGAAAAGTGTGGTACAATACAACTGTTAAAGAAACCACAAAGATTGTAGAATTAATTCACTTGGATATTTGCAAGTTGTCGCAATTTTCCTTTGAGGAAGAGTGTTAGATTTATGCTAACAATTGTTGATGACTACTTGAGAAAGATCTAGGTATTTGTGCTTTGGCACAAGTTTAATTATATTGTCAAGATCAGGCAGTTAAGAGCTTTGATTGAAAAGGAGACTGGTAAAACGATCAAGCATGTGCGGACTGACAGTAGTATGGAGTTTTGCTTGAAACTGTTAAATGAATTCTGCATGAAGGAAGACATAGAGAGACATTGTGTGACATCTTGAATTTTACCTACCCGTTTAGCGAGCGGAGGTAAATAAGCTCGACAATGGCGAAGGGACGTACTCAAGTGACACAAGTGACGGAAGTATAATTCATTGGATTATGTATTATAGGACTTAGCTTGAGCCTTGGTTGAAAATTATAAGGACTCTTTGGACAGCTTGTAATCCTAAAAATTCGGTCCCTAGTGTCTAAATTTTGCATGAGAGATACTTGTCTTCTCTCTCTCTCTCTCATTGTGGGGCCCCTATAAAAGCCCACATTTATCTCTCTCCTCTCATTTTCTCACTTGGCCGCACCATCACTCTCTCTTCCTCTCATTTTGCATGCAACATTTCCTCTCTTTTCCACTTGAAGAACGGAAGATCAAGAGAGAGCTCGACACAGATCGAAGCTAGTTTTCGCACGATCAAGACTTAAGGCAAGTGAAATTTCTAGTTTCTCGGCTAGATGATCTTCTTGTTGCTCGGTTTGGCATGGGTGACGCCGTGGGACTCGGTGTGGCCGCGAATGGAGAAGAACCGCTTGCATGGCTGACTTTCTTTGTTGCGTTGCTTGATCTACTCTTGGATAGTTGTTCATTGGTGTTGAATTAGTGAAATGTAGCCTTAGATCGCTTTGCATGTGGAATTTGAGTCGCGAAACCGGGGCCGTGAGAGTGGTGCCGTGGGAGATCAAGGGGGAAATTGATCTATGTAGCAAGTCTATAGGATGTATTTTGGATGGGCATTTGCTTTTGGGTGTGTGGTTATATGTGTGGAAGTTCGGATTGACCGAGAGAGGGAGTGAGTCGCAAGTATAGTTTGTTTGAAATGGGATGATTCACGAGAGTAGCTTGTTCCGTGTGGACTAGGTTTAGCTAAATTGATATTTATATAGCCCTTGGATGCTGAGTTGGGTGTTCGGTAGTGTTGAATTAGTGAGGATCGGGTAGTGATATTAGCTTGTCGAATAATTTCTGGAATTGTGGCTCTCGTTTTCTGTTGATTGGGAGAAGCCGTGAGCCTCCTTGGCTCCTTAGACTCATTTAAGTTAAATTTGTCCTTAAAGAACTCATGCACAGGCATAAATTGCTGCTTTGGTTTCGGTTTTGAGTAATAGGAGGAGTAAATCGGGAGCTTGATACTTAATTTCTCTTATTTGTCGAGTTAATGTTTTGGTAATGCTGAATTGTAATGAGATTTTGAAGGAGACCGCGTTGTAAAACCCTCGGACCGAGTTGACATGCCTTGTCATTCGAATACATGATGAGTTTTTTTTTTATTGTGGTGCAGTTAAATTGATCTTGTATCTCTCGGGTGTGCTGAATATGAGCTAAACTAAGTGACATTCATGTCATGTTGTGTGGGAGACATACTGAATGAGATAAGTCGTGTGATTTGAGATTATCATGCCATTGCATATACAAGATGAAAGGCCTAATATGTGTGTAAAAGAAATGATGTTATGAGATACCTTAGCTAGCAAACCAAGATGCCCTAATGGTGACAGGTCAGTGTCGGGATGCCCAAGGCTAGCAAACCTTGAAGGCCTTGGCTAGCAAACTAAGATGCCTCGGAGAGAGATGCATGTGGCTAGCAAACCACAAAAGTTCGGCTGGCAAATCGGAAGTGACCCACACGGGCCAGCTAGCAAACCAGTTGAACGGTGAGATGAGGGTGGACCCGAATGACATGACACTTGATGAATTGAGCGTGTGATACATGAAGTGCATCATAGCGTTGCATATATAATCATCGAATGCTGCTTTTGAATCATGTATTGTATGTGTTTATGTATCTATTGCTGTTGTTGTCTTTTTTGTTAGATAGGTTCTAGGATCGAACGATAGGCAAATCGACTTGTCTATAAGTTAGAAATTTCATTTTCCAAGCATTAGCTTACTCCTATTGATATATTTTCAAATCATTAGCATTATGGTTGCTACCCCCGCTACCCTGATAGCTTGTTATGGCACCCCGATGGATTTCGAGGCATCCTTGTATAACTTCACCGACCATGCTTTTCCTAGAGTTAAGTTCGTTAGGGTTGCCTCTACGCTATGGGTCAATATAGGAATTGTTTCAGGTTGGATCCCATACCTTTTCGTGGTAGTATACGTTCAATTTGACAGGCGACTCATTGGCCCGATCCCTTTTCCATGTGACGACGGCAGCGACAACAACGGCGGCATCAAGTGATGGAGGGTGATGTTGGGGGTGGTGATCGTGTATGTACAGGTTAGAATCATTTTTGGGAGACGGGCAAGTGACCCGAAGTATGTATAGTTAAGGCCGTTTTTTGTGATGGGCAGGCGACGAGTAGTGGAGGGAGTATTAGTTACCATTTTTGGCCTCTCAGTCGCATATGATGTTGTCTTTTGTTTTGCGAACAGATGATGTACATAACTGATATGTGTGTGTGTGTGTGTGTGTGTGTGTGTGAATGAATAGCCCTTAAAAGCCTTATCCTTAGATGCACGTTTGTAGTTCGTCTTGTGATTGTGTTATGTTATGTTTTGACTTCCGCATGCGCCACAAATTAAAAGATTAAAAGAACAGCGTTAGTAAGTGACAGCTTGGAACGTTACACACTGCACTAGTGCCAGTGAACCACAACAAGTTGCAGAGTTGATGAACTGAACAATACTAGAGACGGCCTATAAAATGCTCTCTAGTACTGATATGGCTAGAAGATTTCTAGCAAATGCGCTTAGTATGGTGAGCTATCTAATGAATAGATCCCCATCGACTGCGATTGGATGTCGGACTCTCGAAGAAGTGTGGTAAGGTAAGTTGTTGATTATTCGGGGGAAGAATACCACAAATGCCAAAACTTGACACTAGGGGACACTTTAGTGCTAAAAGTTTCAAAAGGTACACTTATGTGTCACTTTATTTGAAAATCAAACACTTAAGTGTCAAGTTCGATGAGCCTAGCTGAAAATCTGGCGTGGTGTTATTTTATTAATAGTTTAAGCCAATGTGGCTTGCCGGTGCTGACGTAGCAATTTTTTTAATAATATTTTAATATTTTTTAATAATATCTTTCGCCTAAAAAAGCCACGTTAGCAACTTGGCTGGAATTCTCGCCGTTGGCACTTAAGTGTCCATTTCTTCTCCGATTTTGATACTTAAGTGTACATTTTGAAACTTTAGGCACTAAAGTGTCCCATCGTGCTAAGTTTTGGCACTTGCTATGTTCTTCTGCCATGATTATTCTGTTATTAGAATATTTGGTTGCTCATGTAATGTTCAAGTTAGTGATGGTAAGCTCGATAGGATGGCAAGAAAGTGCATGTTCCTAGGCTATGCACAAGGTGAGCGAGGTCATCTGTTGTGGTGCCCATAATTAAATTCACTTGTTATTAACAACGAAGTTACATTTGACGAGTCTCCAGTACTTTGAGCTAGGAGTGTTATTGGCAGTGTTTATATGGATCTAAACAGTGTTCACTTGGAGGTGGAGTTGTAGCCAAAATCTCCTGAGGTAGCAAGTACTAGCGAGATAATCGACACATATGGTACTTATAGCGAAGTGGAGCTTGTAGAGCTAACGGTTGCTATAATTGCTTAAATTAACAAAGTATGTGTTCGATTTCCTAATAGATATGGATGCAATAGTGGTTTTGCTTTATTTGTGATTGAGGATATTGTGTTGGAAAATTCTTGCAGAGCAGTTAAATGTGCATACGGAGTTGGTGTTTTGATGAAGTCCATGGTTTTGGCGAAGTTTGAGTGGGATTTGGACTTGGAAGATGTTTGTGGCAGTTGCGCCCATTAGGGGTTATGAGAGAGTAGGAGTGAAGTTTGGAATTTTTAAGCGAAGCGATTGTGACTTGGCTCAAACATCGAACCAAGGTAGAGATTGTTAAAGATATGTCTCAAGTTTGAGCCCGAAAAAAAAACTTTCCTAATTCAAGTAGGTTTTTTAATTGAATGGTTTTCCTAATTAGAGAAAGTTTCCTAAAAAGAGGTTTCCTATTTTGGATACAATTCTTGCCTATATATAAGATGTTGATGTTCTTGTGAAAAGTATTAAAGAGGAGCTTCTTCTTGTGAATTACACCCTAAAGGAGAATTCAAGTGTTGAAACCAATTAAATTCTTGTGGTAAATTTTTTTGTTAATTCCTTCGTGAGATTAAGAGATTATTTCGTGAGGAATTGTAAAGCTAAACACTTATGAGTTATTGGATGTAATTGTGGCTTGAAAAATACTGAGTGTTTGAGTAACTCGAGTGTGATTGTAATCTCTATTGTATCGCTTGACCTATAATGGAATTTCGTGCTACTCTCGTAATAAATGTAAGTCACTACGACCAAACCACATATATTTGATGTCCAATTTGTTTTTCTGTTCTATCTATTTTATTATTTGATCGCTTGCTTTTACAACACTTTCGATGCACAAAAAGACAATTACACCGGAATATAGGTTGAATCACCAGCACGTACTGGCGAATCTACAACTCTACAAAGGTTTGAATATAATCACGATAGAAACCTTTTTGTGTGTTTGTCTGATGGAGAGAAGAGCGTTCGGTAGAAACTAGTATGTTTCTATTTATAAGGAGATGGTGAAAGTTAACTGCTCCCATATCTCAAACGATGCCTCTCAAATACATCCCATAATGGGTGAACACATCTCTTCATGGGCAAATGGGCAAACTGCCGAAAATATAACACAAAGAAACTTCACCTAAGACCTAATTCATGCAAGTGTTAAACTGAGCTCCACTATCATCCACCTCTGGTCACTGAACCGCAGTCCCTCGGCTATCGCCCACAGCCAACACCCGTACGCACAATCCCAATATGACCAAAGCAAACAAACATTAAGTGGAACGCAACTAATAAGCTAGAGAAAACGAGTTTAAAGATTAGCTCAGTCCATTGTTTTCGAAGTCAACTCCTCTCTAGCGACCACAGTTGAATGTAGCGGAGGAAGACATGCTAGCATAGAGTGGAAATGAAGAAAAAATATGTTTAGATTCAGACTCGATAACAATGAGTTTTGACTGAAATTGTGTTCAACAATTGATGAAAAATTTATAACATGTAAAACATGTCCATGTACCATAAAAAAAAAAAAATAAGAGACTAATCTATATAGATTCGATTTACGCATTCCGTTGAGCATGCGGTCATGTAGTTTATACACAAGTTCAAAATAACGACTAATTTCAATCCATCACAATAAGAGCAAATACAACTCAACCTTAATCATATATGAGATTTTAAACCAATACTACTTGAATCTTCAGTGTATCTTTTCATTATAAGAGCAAACAAGAATAAGATTTATGGAACTTACCTTTGCACAACTGGACTTCCAACTCTGAATTGTGAGAAAATCGAAGCACTTACGTCCTGGAGGAGATGTCACCAATGAGGATCGGAAGCTAGTAAATGAGGCGAGATGAAGCAACGACCGTCATTCTAGAATGATTAGCTAGAAGAGCTCATAATAGCAAGTTACCGCCTAGTCACACGTTGCCACTACATCGCCACTGCCGTCTGGTCGCATGTTGCTAGCTCCCACTGGTCTTGCTCAGGCAACACTTTGTTTTCTTTTAGTTTTGTTTAGAATGTAGAGTTGGAGAAGCGAACACTAGTTTTGGCTATTTTTTTATTAAAAAATTTTTGGACAATAATGCCCTTGTTCCAGTTGCTAGAAATATCAATTGTTCGCTGACCTGCGAACATTTGATTGGCCAGTGAGCTTGGACCCTTATTTGAGATTGACTTGGACATTTCGGGCCCTTACTTGAATAAGTTATAGTCGACCACAATTCAACAATGCAACCACAATTACATAGAATTACCAACACTCGAGGAGAAGATATGGAGAGGGATACCATGTGGCACTAGAAATGGTGCAAAAGGTTAGTTGGGGGCATGGTAGGGAATGCCAATTGGGGGCTGCCTCATCGGGGCCCCAAAAAAGCTAAAAGGGAACTCGACCCCTCTCTTTTGAGAGAATATTGGGCAGATATGATTTTTTATGTCAGTGGTAGAATACTTCATATATTGATTGACACGTGGCAAGGTAGTTTCCACTCAAATTACTCTTGTGATGATGTGGGCGAGGCCAACCTTGCTAGTTGCGGCCGGCTGCAGGCAAGGCGATCCTTGCCAACTAGGGCAAGGCCGCCTTTGCCCGCGCCCATGCACCAATCAATCGATGACGTGGAAGAGTAGTGAAGCTCGTTTGCATGGAGTTTGAGCTTTTGAAGTTGCAATTGCGTGTGTGGAGAGAGAAAGATAGAGGGGAGTGAATAAAAGGTGAAGGGAGTAGAGAATTAAAAAAAATTCTGACAGATGGGGCCGTATGAACACGTGTCGCGCGCCGATCTATTCTGCGCAATAGCTTCTCCTCTTTTCTTTATTTAGTATTTGTCGATGTTTAGGGGTCGGGAGTTCTCGGTAAAAGGGGGGGGGGGGGGGGGG
>BCNH02000009.1:4156063-4184587 GCA_001662345.2 Metrosideros polymorpha var. glaberrima
ATGGAAATGTGTATTCATGTAATGATAGCCTTGTGGAACCCATTTCAGCCCCTAACTACAATGATTTCACGTGGAGGTTCATGTCCTCTATCAGGCATACTACTGAATTTCATTTAAGAACATTTATGGGCAGGCATCCAAAACATGCAATTACTCATATTATCCAGCAAAATTTCTATACCACTGCCATAGAACTAAGAAAATGCACTCTACAATCAACAGAAATTTCCATTAAAATCCAAAGTCACTTACCGAAGAACGTGATGACAAAGAGAGACTCCTTATGCACAAGTTGCCTCTTCCGCCTAAGCTCTGGAATTGGGGAACAAACAGATAATTGAAGATTATCAGAACAACCCACCGCAGAAAAATAAAGACAAGTTCGAAATTACAGGTCATGTACCTTCAACAAATAATTGCGGCCCCTATCCTTGGGAAGTCTCAGATTATGGCACAAGTACATGGAGCCAGCAAGAGACATTTCCAGTTGCAGTCGACTGATGGTTAGAACTACCAACAAAACATCATAAGCTGCAAACAAGTAATAGAGAAATGTTCAGGCACCGAAGCGTTCTGGGGAAGAAAGGAAACGGTAATGACCCCACAAAAATAAGCATGCTGCAGAGAATCAACCCTTCGGCCCTAGTCAACCTCAGCCATCAACAAACAGTACTGAAAAGTGGATATTCTCAACGAGTATGACAAAATAAAAAGGAATAATAGATTCATTCCACGTATCGAAGCTGAAGCTCGTTTGGAAGGAAAAGCATCGGCCGCCGAAACTAGACCCGGCCAGCATCAGGCGTCGGTAGGGAATCGATAAACTCGTCGCGACGACGAGGAAAACCGATCGCGGAATCGAATCGGCCAACGAGCACGAAGCAAGGAACTAGAAGCGTCGCGATCACGAGGAAAAAGGGGACAATCATATGACGGCAAACGATTCTACGCAAACAAGCGAGTCGATTACCGAAACGAAGAGCCGGCGACGGCGGAGAAGAGGCGGCGGAGTCGAAGCTTCGGTGGCGATCTCTGCAAGCTCTGAGAGCGGAGCTCGAGAGAGAGAGGGAGAGAGAGAGGGAGGGATGCGAGGGGACGGAGATGTCCAGCTGTCAAATTACGTATCGTTTTTTTTTTAAATATGAAATTGTGTAGCGGTTATTCGATTGGGTCCCGCTTCTGTGAACCAGGTTTCTCGCCACGTGTCCTGCCTTTGTTAACGGACACCTGAAGTGGACGGGAAAGCTATACGGTCGGGTCAAAATCGGGTTCCCGGATCTGAAATGTTGCAGCCGGATCTCGAATTTCGGGGTAGATTCGTGTTCCAAGGTTAGAAAAATCCTATGAAGTTTTGAGATATGGTCGAAACTTGACAATTCAACATCTTACCTGATTAAAAAAAAACCCACTGGACGTAGATGACATCGTGATTCAATATTTGAACATTTTAATGCTTTACTACATTGGATTTTAATGTGTGAAAATATAAATGATGTGAGCAAATACGGGACTACGCAAAATTTGAATTTGTGACCTCATGCTCTAATGTCACGTTATCAAACAAGTTATCAAACAAAGATGTCATTTCATATTTGATTATTTTGAAAAAAATTTGACATGTGGTGATACCTTATTTGAAAGAAATAGGTCAAGATAGAAAAATTATGATTGGACATATTTCAGCTAGATCCCAATCCTATATGCTAATTTGAGTCCGGTTTGGGACTCCTACTCAAAGATCCCGACTCGGGCTCGAGCCCCGCTCAAGACGCAATTGAGCTTATTGAGTTACCGCGGGAAGGACGAGGATGCATGTGATTAGGAGCATGAAAGTTTGAGCCATTCCCCTGGGCTTTATCTCACGTCTTACTGGGTTCACGAGATTAGTGGGCATTACATAGGGAATCGAACCCTTTCTATGTCCCCCACTAAATCCCTCCATGAAATGATCCTGAAGTACCCAAATTAGATCAAGATGCTAAACCGAACCTACCTGCCTCCAAGTTCATATGCATACCCATCATCTCTGTCAACTGTTGCCCAGTGGTGGCACTTCAGTGTTTTCTTTCCCATTAACGATTTGGTATGAATAACATGGGATCTGCAGATATAATTTCTGCAGTACTTTCTATCAGACAAAACCAGAACATTACCTATTTTGTCCACATATGATCCACTGAGAAGTCTATGATGATCCTTTTGAATAGACTAATGTTGATTTTAAGAAATCTCACACGGGCTACCAGAGTGCTGTGCCTAGATATAATCTCAAACTTCTTATAAACTCTGTCAATGGTATGTCCAAACTTCATAGAGAAGGGAATGGATTCTTTCTGAAAAAAGATCCGGAGCATCGAGGCATGTTCTTCATCGCGGGTGGATTTCCCTGTCCGTGCTGTTGCACGCGTATGCAACAGGCGTCTTGTGTAGTTTACTGAAAACATGTCCCTAACATTCATCTACCGTACGTAACGTGTGTTTCTTCGCATTGCGAGTCGCCATCGAGAAATTGAAGATGGCCCTGAACTATTTTCTCATCTGCTGTCGAGAAAAATGCCTCAGAAAAAAGCGACGATCCGACAAATTTGCAAATAACGGAATTGTGGTAGATTTACAGAACAAATCGCGTGACAACAACTTCACATCACTAGTCATACAGGAGTTCTTTCGATAACAAACTAAAGTGTCAGCAATCATATTTAGAAGTCAGTGGGACAAACAGGTTCCTTGCCCAAAACCGAAACCTGGCATTGACTGTCTTGAAGTTGGAGCTAACTGTTGAGCTCTCTGAAAGGAGATCTTCCATTCAAAACGACAGCAGCATGTCTCTTCGCAAAAGGAGATTTATCAGACTTCGGCTCCTCATTGGCAGGGTCAACATTTTTGTTGTCCCCTCCAGAATCCGTGCTCGAGCCGTTACAATCGAAAGACTGTAATATTGTGTCTAGGACTTGCACCAGTTGGTTGTCTTCACTGGAAGACTTGCCGATCCTCTCTTCCATCTCCCTAATAAGCCTCAACAAGTCTTCCTTTTCCGATACTAATGCTCGGACGTATTTAAGCAAGTTACCGTTTTCGCTCTTCAGCTGATTGACCAAGGCATCTGAGCTGGTGAGCCTCGCATCCATCTCGCGAGCCAAGCTTTTCATCTCTGATTCGTTCGCCTCCAGTGCAGCTTCAATCTCCAATGCTCTATGCTCTGACCACCATGAAAGGGATTTTTCCTGAAGCTCCAGCTTCTTTTGCAGATTAGTCAACTCGTTCTCCAGTTCCGTTATCATCATTCTCTTCTCTTCGGCTTCTATCTCGGCCACGATTTCTGCTGCTGTTATCTTCTCCCAGGCTTCGCAAAATGAATCGATTGCTGCCTCCTTTTCAGCTAGCTGTGAGGAGATGGACGCCATCGAGCTGTTGAACTTGTCTTCCAGGGACTTCATGGAGTGCATTAAGTCCCTTATTCTCCGGTCCTTCTCTTCCGTGAGATGGACAAGTTTGTTTTTCTCGTTCTCGAACGTCCTCTCTGCTCCTAATTGGGCGAATAGAACGCTTTCGAATTCTCTTCTAAGTGATTCCTGCTCCAGCCGACTAATCTCCTCGCGGAGTTCCTTGAAAATCTCATCCTTCTCCCTGATCGCTTTGAAGAAACTATTCCTCTCTGATTCGAAGGCCATCAGTGACTCCATCTTTGTAGAATTAGCAACTTCTGATTCTCTCATTTTGATTTCTTGCTCCAGAAGCACAATCTTCTTCTGGAGACAGTCGATACTTCTGTGTCTATCTTCCAACAGGTGGGCAAGTTCATCTTTCTCCTTCTTCATCGCATTCTCAAACTCGGATTGTGCAAGAAGTGAGGCTTCCAACTGTTTACGTGTTTCATGGTTTTCTTCAATTTCAAATTTCAAACGATCAGCAACTGATTTCCATATCTGCAACTCAAATTCCATTTCATTCGCTTCGCCAATTTTCTCAGTCAGCTCGGAAGTGGTTCTATCTAGGGCATCACAAACTTCTTTAATCCTCACATTAGAATCGACTTCCATTCTCAAAGCTTGCTCCTTCAAGTAAAACTGGCATCTCGACGATTCCTCAAGCATTTCTTTATAACTCGCTAGCTCAATCTGCACCTTCTGATGTTCACTGGCGATCTCCTCGTGAGCCTTGGCCAAGGCTTCATTCTGCATCTCGAGCTGCTGTATCAGTAGAGAAGAATGCCCTTCTCTGATCTTGTTATGCATGTCGATATCAGGAGCAGTATTAGCAAGCTTTAACCGAGACTCAGATATTCCTGATTTCATCACCAATAGCATCACGGAAATCTCCTCGTTCATCAACATCAACTGCATCAGAGAGGCATCGCGACCTTCTAATTCTTTCTTGACATCTTTGAGTGCCGCTTCCTTACTCAACAACTCAGACCTGCAATCCTCCAGTTCAGCTGTCAATTTCTCCAGCTCTCGACTCCACTCAGCCTCTTTCGCTTTAAGATTTGCAGCACAGTCTTTGTGCATCTGCTCGACGCTTTTCAGCCTGTTTCGCAGCTTAGCCAAAGAAGGAGACTTTCCTGCATTGTGTATCGTCTCTTCTTGGAGTTGTTTGATGTCTCCTATTAGTTCTTCATTTTCTTGCTGCAATTTCCTTGCCTGGTATTTCATCTCCTTGCAAATTGTCTCGTTGTTCCCTAGTAAATGCCTCAAATTTGCCACCTCGTCATCCCTCCGGGCCATCAAGCGTTCTAGCTGCGACTTTGCTTCCTCACATTCGCCAAAGACATTCTGAAAGCGCATTTTAAAGTCGGAGACCTGAAACTCCAAAGTCTTTCTTCTGCTTTCTTCGTGGGTGAGAGCTTGGTTACACATCTGCAACCTGCTCGAGAGATCCTGTGACATTCTAGTTTGAGAATCCAGCTTTGTCTGTAGCGAAGAGATCTCGTCAAGAAACGAAGATCTCTCCAGCTCCCATTCTTTCTCGCTCTTCTTGTACTGTTCCCGGAGCTTGTTGTGCGCCTCTTCTAAATGCTTGAACTGCTCTTTCTTCCATTTAAGCTGATCTTCCACTTTCCTGACTCCCTGCTCTAAACTGTTGATTACATCATCTCTTTCTCTCAGCTCTCTAGGAGCCTTGGCCATTTCCTCCGCTTCAGAACATTTCTTTTGTGAGGAATCCAAAAGCCTTTTCAAGCCGCTAATCTGTTCTTCAAACCCTCGCAGCTTCTCCTCTTGACCGGCACATCTATCATTCGCTTCTTCTACAGCCAATAGCAAACGCCTGTTCTGGTCTTCCCACTTTTGCGACTTCTCCTTACAATCAGATCTAAGACTGTCGTTTGCAGCACTAAGACATTTTACAGTTGATTCCTTTTCGCTTAAACTGCATTTGAGATCTTCACACAGGCACTTCAATTCAGAAATTTCTCCCGTCTTCCCAGCGAGTTTTTCCATCTGGTTCTCGATTTTCGCTCTCGCTTCCTGAAGTCTATGTGACTGCTCATTGAATCCTCTCTTTAAGCTGTCGTACTGTTCAGCTTTGGTCAGGTAGTCTGCCTTGAGCCTCTCAATCTCCAGTTTGGCTTCATCTAATTCCTCGCAAACTTTATCCATATTTTCCTACCAAGACTCCACGAAAACCTGATTCAGATAATAGGCAAGATACTAAGAAAATGGACCACACCACTGAAATTCTCCTGGCCATTCTACATTCACAGTACACAACAACATACAAATAGATCGTAGCGATTGCGAGCATCGATCATACGAAGAAAAAAAAAAAACATATCATCCCCGGAAAGAAGTCAAGAAACTGTTCAAGATCTCATCCCTCCCAAGAAGCCCTAACTGACCCCTTTAAGAGTATCGTTCGAACCGCAAGAAACATAACCCATTTCACGGTAATCTTACAGCGGAAAAAAATAAAATCAGTCTCTATCCTCATTTCCCGAAATGGTGTTCGAGCAAGAGCCGATCTCGTATGTCCAAGAAGAGATTTCGGCTTTCAAACATCTATTCAACTAGCCTAACTTGAGGGGAACTCCTCTAGGGACCGCAAGATTGCACAGACAAATACAAACAACAAGAAGCAGAATTCAAGACATCTGTATATCTGGATTGCCCGAGAAAAAATTGGCGAAAAGAATGGGATAAATTAGAAAGAAAACACCAATCGAGGCGACTATCTTCACATCCATTTCACTGGCACAGAGAGTGTAGGTGAAGAATGGCTTCGAATTGAAAGCGTCAGCATCCGCATCGAACGAAAGCGCCACGAATCGTCCCCCGTCTTCCAGACAGATGAACGTCCTACCAGAACGCGCACTCCTTCTCGACGAAATAAATCCCACCCCCCTAACCCGACATTGGAAGAGTCCAAGAATCAGAACGAAGGAAAGAGACGTCGAACCTAAACCGGCCGCGTATCCGTGTCGGTTGTCGACCGGATCAAACGAGGATTCAGCGAAAGCGCTTCATGAGATTGACCCAAAGAAATAGACTATGATAACAGAAACTCGCATTTCCTCTGACAGAACACCCAAGAAATGATGTTTACGATTCCAAATGTCCATCGATCAAGAACAGAACAGAACAGCAGAAGATACCTGATTGTCGTAGGTTTAGTTCGAGCCGATCCGATCGGTACGCGGGCGAAGTGCGACAGTTCGTTGCTTCTCGCGAAGAACGCAGAGAGAGAGGGAGAGAGAGAGAGAGAGAGGGAAGGAGGAAGAGAGGGTTTCGAAAAGAGCCGTTGGAGAGGGAGGTTGGGCTTCGAGGATTTAAAAATCAACGGACCGTTTGCGATCTGTTGAGGGACTCGAGTCCTTTTGACGGCGTTAGTTATACGATCCACCCTTTTTCTTTTTCTTTTTTCCTTTTTTTTTTTGGGCCTTGGATTCGGTTCATAATTACCACTAGCCGTTACTGATCGAATGCGAGTTCATTAGCAACACCTTTCGAACGATTACTTTTTAAGTTTCTTATTAATGAATATTATTGCCAACAAAAAAAAAATAGCCTCTTTATAATTTGCACATTTTAAATCATTAGTAATTATCAAATATCAAATATCGTTGGTAAAAAAGAAATATTTCTAGCAACTTGCTTGTCGTCGAATCACTTGTTCGCAAGTTGATTGCCGGCATCATAATGGACTTACCAATGTCTAGAAAAAGATTAATTAGTGAGCTGCTAACTTCTTTTAAATATTCGACCCAAAAAAACATCTTTTAAATATTGATCATTGGAATTTGTTTACCATTATTCAGATATTTAGGCTTCGTTTGTTTCGCTAAATATGAGTGATTTAGAAAACATTTTCCAAAAAATAATCGCTTACATTGCTTACGAAAATAAATGAACAAAAAATATTTTATTTGTCTACGCAAATGTTTAGATACAAATTTTTGTTGGTAATGAAAATATTTTTCATTAACTAATTATTTCAAGCGATATACGCGACCATTTTTAGGAAAATATTTTTCAAATCACTCATTTTCCGCAAAAAAAAAAAACAGAATTACTCACTTCTTTTAAATTTTAGAAGATTAGTAAATTACCAACAATTTATTGAGTTTATCAACACCCAAATAAAACAATAACTTGTATTGGCTTTCTTTTAAATATATACCTGTGATTAGCAAACTACTAACACCGTAAGGAGTTTACCAACATCCAGATGAAATAGTACTTTACCAAATTCTTTTAAAGGTTACAAGTTTTTTTTTTGGTCGAAAGGTTACAAGTTTAATTAGTACCTAATGAATTTACCAACGTCCAAACCAATTAGTAATAAATTAACTTCTTTTATATTTTATGGGTGTGATCAGTAAATTATCAACACTGTAATGTATTTACCACCGTCCAAATAAAATAGTAATCTTTTCCAAGAAATTTTACATATATAGTCAATAAATTACCAATACCGTAATGAATTTACCAACATGCCAATAAATTAACAAGCTACTAACTTCTTTTAGATTTTACAAGCATGGTAAGTAAGTTACAAACATTATAATTACTTTACAGCATCAATTTAGTTTTTTAGTAACCTCTTGAGAAATTTACAAGTGGACAACACTATAAGTTGCCAACATAACAAGGAACTTGTCAACTTTTTAAAGTTACAAACGTCTATGTCAAATTATCAACTTTTTTTCGATTAGGTTTTTTTTTTAAGTCGATTTTTTTTTTCGATTAGGCTTACTGACCGTTAGTTAAGTTATTTACCAACACTTATTGGTTTTTGTGAACTTATCAATCTATCCAACTTTTTGCAATAATTGACCGACTCTATTAATGTCAACCATTTGAGGTTTTGAGACATTTAAACTGTGACATCCCCTTTTAGGATCGAGTCGCGATGTCCCAGGCCGTCACTTATGAAGCAGTTGAATTTATTCTTTATAATTTAAACATACAAGCGGAAGAATATACTAATTTAAAACCAACTCACAAGACAAAATAAACATAACGGAAAAATTTATTTATTTCATACTAATAGGCGTTTGTACATATTAAGGATGGGGTAAACCTGAAAGGTTACAAAACGAAACCATACTCCCAACTATAAACTAAAATACATCAAAAGAGACCCATAACTACTACCCCTGTAACGGTTTAAACAAAAAGGGACAACCACAATCATAACTACAACGCCATAAACCCGTCCGTACCACCTGCGACTATATGCCTAAAGTCGCCCAAAAAGAATACCAACTAAGCCACCACACTCAATCAAGCTCCAGCATTGACTCTACCAGCACTGTCGAAGGGAAAGGGAAGAGGACCAAACAAGCGACAACCAATCCTAGCATAGTCAATTATAAAACGGTACAAAAATAGGTCCTAAAGGAGAGAGTATATCGACCCATAAGGTGTGGGTACTTCTCACAAATACCACGCCAAGAAAGTAGGGATCGGTGTACTCGGATACAAACCCTTCGATCTCAATGGGTAAGCCGTATGTAGCTGTCGGTCTGGCAAGTATGGCAGACATCTCGCTAATGATCTGAAATTTTGTAAATCAACAAGAGTTAGTTAAACTCAACAAGTAAACGAGCCATTTTTAACTTATTATTCTACAATTGCCATCGTGAAAGAGCTGTACAATATAATTCTTGAATAAAATATCTACGTGATAGGACTCATGATTAGAAGACATTTGAAGGTGCACATTCAACCAATAATTCACAAATTATGAATGCGAATGAATGCAAATGCAATATGTCCCTCACGTGCAACTCTCATTAGCATTTCCTCTGGTTTACTCACCAGACTTTTGTGATACACCTGCCACAGGCATCTCGCTCCTACTCCAAGGTTATCGCATCTTACTTTGTGCGGCAGCCTTCACATCTTACTTTGCACGACCCTGAGGTATGCTAGCCTCAGGCTTCCCGATTTCCCAACTAGCTCTCACGGGACATCATCGATATGCCAGCCAATGGTCCCCACTGTACATTTCTTACCAATGCTCATGCAGTGGTATTAGCAAAGCAGCTAGATAACAATAGAGTTCACATTCTCATGAATGATTGTTATATCACCAGCTCAATCCATGATCGACGAGCATATATCTCACACCATATATGCATAAGACACAAAGTCTACCTTCTCTACTCATAGTATCAGTAATATCTCCAGAATCATAAGCCAAAAACAATTAATAAAAGCGTCCCATACCAAGGACTATTTGATCTCATCAAAGTATATTCCAGTAGAATAGTCTTGAGCTTCGATCAATACCTCCATCATAACTCAAGTAATTCAGATGATAAATTTATGAAATTAAAATATGTTGTATATAAGATCATAAGTAACAACTTTTGTGAAGAATGCAATGTCTGGTTCAATCCACACTAAGAGCAGTAAATTGAAGAACTCATGTGGACATGCTATCTAGAAAACGGGGTCAGTGAGTCAGAAAGTGAGTCTGGACCAAGGCTCTACAATACCCCATAAAATCCAATAATTGTTTTTATGTGTTAAAGTTCAGAGTGTCCTTAAAAAATGGCGTGAAGACAGTATGCTCAAATCGAACTGGAAAATTTTATAAAAATTCATAATCATGCAAAGGTCATAGCCAAATAAACTAACCCCTCCAGAAAACCGTAACTCATTTAAATCGGTTAAAATCACCTTTAAACCCAAAATCTAAAAATTAAATTATGACCTAGTTCAAGATGTTTTCCACAATTTTCATGAAGAAAGCTTAGGCAAATTCGGTCCACAAAAGACAGCAAAAAAATGGAAAACAGAGATGGTCAAACAGATTCGAAATTGGAATCAGTACACTAAACCCACATGCATGGTCGTTTGAGCACCTATCCACCAATTTATATGCTTACAACACATCATCCCACCATTATCTCCTCTCCTCCAATATTTCACCAGCAGAATTCTCTAAATTTATTCCCCCCCCCCCCAAATCGAAACTCTCATGGAATTAGGAAGATAAAAATGACAAGTTTACTTGCCTTAACCTCGACAAGTAACGTCGATCTGAACGTTTGCTACGATGGCCAACAAGTGAGCTCGAGCGAGAGGAAGAGATGAAGACCAAGAGCTTGAGCAAGAGAAAGGAAGACAAAAATGAAGGGGAGGTGGTTTGGTGAAGGGAAAAATGATGTAGGCTGAAAATGGAATGCCAAATGGCATCCATGCAATTTGCAAGAAGGAAATTAAAATGGAGGGAGGGAAGGTCGGTGGAGCATGGGTGTCTAAAGTTCTCCCTCTTCATGCACGAAGCTTGCCAATTGGCAAGTGAAGAGGGACACTTGTCCTTAGGCTCTTATATGTTAGTTTTAGATGCTAATAATGGGTTAAGAAAATATTAGGTGGACATGAAGGTGAACATGGAGCGGCCGAATTAACTGAGAGAGGGAAAAGTTCGGGTCTATTTTACACAAATTAGACATTAGGCTTTGAAATTTAAGCTACAAATTATTCAATGGTTCTTATAATTTCGAGCAAGACATATGTTCGATGCGACATTCCTAAAATTCGCTGACAACACATTACCAACGTTTAGTAACTGTTAACTTCAAATATTATTCTTTGCACTAATTACTAGTAGACGGAAATCTGGATGTCACATAAACAGTCACTCTACTAATGTCGCTCATTGCAAGGTCGAATTGATTTAAGTGTCGAAAGGTCCTGATATCCATTTTTGGGGACTTTCTCGTTTGCTAAGTGCATAGTACACTGAGCCAAAATTTAGGTGTTCGAGGAGCTGACGTGATAAAGATCAACCGTTCCATCTGTCTTTCGTTGACAATTCTCTTATGAACACTTTGCGCTAACAAATTGCTTGGTATTTCTTATTAATTCAACACTCCTCTATTGAGCAATTAGGTACTTGATAATAGTATTTTTGAATTGTTTGCATCATCAAAATTCATAGATACGCAAAATGGAGGATTTGTGCTAGTTGGATCATAAGAAGTTAGTATACCTACTTTTTCTTCTATGCACAACTACTCCATCTTCATTTTCATCATCTAAAATATCACTTTCATCATCACTCCCACTTTTCTCTTATTTTGTCTCATTACCGTTACCCACTAGAGCTCCTTGGTCCCTATTTACAGGTTCATCCAATTCCTCAAGTGGTGCATTCCTCCGTTACTGATATTCCCTTACTCGCTGCTTTGTCTGTGCAAGTTTCTCATCATTAATTATTTGGGCATTTTGTATGCACCAAAATTTTCTCATTTGATTCACTGGATAGAGCATCTTTCCATTCCCTGCCTCACTCTAGTCCCTTCTTCATCAATTGTGTCTTCTCCACTAGATCTAGGACATGTCCCAATTTGTTGAACTCTCTTTGAAATAGGAGTTGCATGCCTTGTCTTACCATCTCGTACTCCTAAATCAATAATTGGTTTCAACATTCCTTCTTCTATAACAAAGCCATCCCCAACCTGAGTATTTTGTTCAATATGAGCTCCCGCAACTCCTAAATTAATACCTTTATGTTCATCAATGTGATACTCAACATGCATATAAACATTCTGATCGTGGGGATAACAGTAAACAAGATCCGTAATATTATTACCATCATGCAGATATCTCATACCGTCTTTGAAGCTCTTACCAAGTACCCAATAATATAATTTTGTATTTTGCATCCTAACCAATCCAATATATCCCTCACAAATTCTTAATATGATGGTCTACTCACATTGACGAGGACAATATCGACAATTTCATCAACATATTCTCACTTATCGCCAATAACAAATTTTCCCCCACAGTAAATATTAATGGGTGCAGCGATGTCACCCATGCCGACACTGCACCCAAGACAAAAAGAAGAAAAGATCTAATGACCATAACCCACAAGGAGCCCAAATTGAGAAATCACTCCCCACAATCGCACCAAATTGAATAAAGGATAAATGGTTTTGTCGCTTAGTAGACAAAAAACAACAATGCACTTCACCAAACACAATAAATAACTCACTTTTTCCCTATTGCGAGATCTGTCCCTCTAGCACCGAGCCCTATTTTTTTTCTCTCTCCAAGCTCTTGCCTTTTCCGCGCCATTATTTTGTCGAGACAGCGACAGAGGATGACACCAAGTGAGCGTATGAGAGAGGGGAGGGGAGGAGAATAAGTTTTAACATGAAGCGACGTGTACCATTTTTAAAACATATTTTTTTGTAAGTTTTTTTTTTCTTCTTTCTTTTTTTATTTGCTTCTTCCTTTGGCCGGTCATCAGGCCTCGGCGACAGCCAAGGACTGGCCAAAGGCAAGGGCCGGCAAGGTCAACCTTGCCAGTGGTTGGGCAAGGCTTGTCCTCGCCAGATCTGGCGACGCTCGATCCTCTCTAAATTCGGCGAGGGCTTGCTCTTGCCCAGGCGAGGTCTACCTCGCCGTCACTAGGCAAGGTCCACCTCATCCTGCCACTGGTAAGGCTCAACCCTTGCAAGGATTCGGCGAGGGTGAGCCTCACCTGAGTTTGGCCATCGCCGATAAGAGGAAGAAGGAAAGAAAAAAAGAAAAAGAAAAAGGAAAAGGAAAAGGAAAAAATTAATAAAAAATTTATCCACATCAGTACCGGAAGTACCATGTAGGACGGGCGACGCTGGCTAGACAGTTATGTTAGTGATTTCCAACAAAATTGGCCATAATGACTAAATTGGCAAAATTGAAAAATTTAGAGCTAAATTAGTTGTCGTACAATATGTTTAGAACTGTTTGGACATTTCCTGTATTATATTTAGAGAGTTCTAGGATTTTATGAAGTTGTAACTTACATTTTGAGCTCGTGAGCGATTCATGAAATTGCTTGGCAATCGCCGCGACTACCTTAAACATATGAAGAACTAGATCATGTACGTGCTATGTTCGAAATGTATAACTACTTCAAACTCTCTGGTTAAAGCTGAAACTATCTGAGAAATTCGACTACTATGTGACCTATGTCCCACCACCGGACTCTGGACAACCAATGTCAGAGCCGGCCGAACGAGGAGATGAATTTGATCAGTTTGAGAAAGCTAGCCATGGTCCAATGGCGGATGATGCACGCGGCAATGAAAGAGTTGTATCCCTTGGTCCAGTTGCTAGGGAAATGAATCAGCAAGTTCAAGTTCAAGAAGTGAGTTCTGGACACTCAGACCTTTGTAAGGACTGCGAGGAGGAACCGGCCGAGGAAGGGGTCGGGACGGAGGAAAGGATCACATGGCCACAATCCTTTAGTCGTTCTTCCAAGGTTCAAAGATTACTTGGCATGGGAATACAAAGACGTACCAGGATTAGGCAGCAGCCTGGCGGAGCACAAACTGCCAACTCTACTTAGAGCAAGGCCTCTTAAGCAGCTCCCGAGAAGGACGTCAGCCCGGATCGCAGACAAGGTCCTCGATGAAGTTACAAAGCTGGTCAGGGCTAACTTTCATTCGAACAGCCAGGTACGTTGATTGAATCTCTAGCGTTGTGGCTGCTGTTAAAAAGAATGGAAAAAATTCGTGTATGCATTGACTTCAGGAGTTAAAACAAAGCAACCCCTGAGGATGAATACCCCAAACCTGTGGCAGAACCATTCATTGATAACGCCAGGTTCTCAAGGGATAACCAGATTTACATCACTGGGAAGATATCAATAAGGCAGCTTTTCATTGTCCTTCGGGTATCTTCGAACGGGTGGATATGCCTTTTGGTTTAAAAAATGTTGAGGGTGCTTATCAAAGAGCGATAAATACCATCGTTATTGATGTGATTGGCAAATTCGTTGCAGCATATATCGATGAGGCTAAGTCCACGAGCAAAGCCCGACACTCACAGTATTTGGTTTTGGAATTTGGGAGAACGCGGAAACATAAGCTTAAACTGAATCATTTGAAATGTGCTTTCGGCATCAATTCCGGTTGGTTCCTAGACTTCTTAAATCATCATGAGCCTATAGAGATTGTTCAAAGTAAAGCCAAAGCAATATTGTATGCCAAACCACCAATAAATAAGAAAGAGTTGCAACAATTCCTTGGAAAAGTCAACCACTTAGGTAGGTTTATATCAAATGCTGCAGGGAAAACCAAGGTCTTCTCCCCACTTCTGAGGTGTCAAGACTTAGAAGAATTTGTGCGGAACAATGAACAGAATCAGGCCTTCGAAATGTTCAAGCAATACTTGTCGGAGCCGCCTGTCCTAGTGCCACCTAATCTTAGCAGGCCTTTCAAGCTTTAGACCTCTGCTTCGATGGACTCGATAGGTGCTTTGTTAGCTCAAGAAAATGATGAAGGCCATGAGAAAGCTATCTTCTATATTAGTAGATTCTTGAACAAAGCAGAATGTAAGATCAAATCTGCCAAGAGATTGACTTCCAAACAGACTCGAACGAGATCGCACCGACGATTCTACAGAATATGCGGCCTTTTATCATAAGACCTATTTTTCTCCTTGATTTAAAGGTGAAATCCGTCAGGATCTCTGGGGATTCTCGATTGGTGCTAAGACAGTTAGCTGGAACAAGTTGATGCTTGAACGGAATGACGGCTAGATATCGAGCTAAGGCTCAAGAATTGCTCGATCGGTTTCACAACATCGAATTAGAACACAAACCTAGAGGTATGAATGTGAATATGCCAATGTCCTGGCTCAGTTGGCATCTGGGTTCAAGTTCCCATTCACATTTCTTCAGGAATTAGGAGGCCTTCCTCCTACTACAGAATCAGTTCTAGAGCAAGCTGAAATCAGAACAACTATCAATCATGTGGATATCCCAACTTCTAAAACTGATTGGAGGATTGAAACCATCGAATAACTCTCCGACCTTCGTAGAAAGAGGCGTTGCTAGACATGTAAAGGTTGCGGCGATCAAGTATGTGCTCGTTGACGGAGAATTGTAGCGCAAAGCTAGTAATGAGATTCTTTTACAGATGCGTCGATCTCGACGGAGCAGTGATGTCCATTTCTGAAGTCCATGAAGGCCTGGTGTGGTTTCCCACCTAGCTGGGTACAAAATGCATTGGCTCCTCCAGAGGCATGGCCTGCTTTGGCCAACGATGCTCGAAAATCCCTTCCCATACGCAAAGGGTGTGCCAGGCTTGTCACAGACATGGTGAGATCCCATGCCCACCCACATCAAAATTGTGATGGAAAGTCAAACCAATGGCAATTCAGAGGCTGGGCCAAGGACCTTACTGGGGAAATCAAACATCCTACCAATAGACATCACTCATTGGTTATTATAGTCACTCATTATTTCATAAAGTGGGCAAAAACCAAATCATTAAAGAAAGTTTATCTATCTAACATGTTTAAATTCATCAAGCACATCGATCTGGGTTACCTCAAACAATCATGGTATCTTGGAATCCAATTTGGGATTTTCCTTGGGACCCGAATAATCGACCCGTATGCCAAGTAGAGAGTCTCACGAAATCTCCCCTCTTTGCCTTCAATTACATCCGAAAACGACTTGCAGACCTTATTATGACCATCCCTTATTGATTGTCCGCGAATTCCATTATCAAGAAGTGTATCCACGGCTTCTTGTACCAATGCCTCTTGACACATTATCAAGAAGTGTATCCACGACTTGCAGACCTTTAATATTTTTTTTTCGAATTTTTTTTTTCCTTCCTTCTTGCTTCTTACTTGTGGCCGGTGAGGGTCGCCGGAGCTCGCCGGTCACTGGGTGAAGGCCACAAAGTCCTTGCCCGGGCTCGCCCAGATCTAGGCAAGGCGATCGCAGGCGAAGGCGGCCATGGCCTCGCCTAGATCCGGGTGAGGGCCGCGACCCTCTCTGGTGGTCAGCGAGGGATTTGCGGCCTCGCCTAGTGGCCGGTGAGCTTTGATTACCCTCGCCGGCCACAAGTAGGAAGCAAGAAGGAAAAAGAAATAAGAAAGAAAAAATATTTAAAAAATATTTAAAATATTATTATTTTGACCTGCTGGCGTACCATGTCAGCGCCAACTGGAAAAATAGACTGAATTTGTACAAATGCAAAAGGTTTATGACTCAATTCGCAAAAAAAATGTTTAGAATTGAATTAGCACAATTGCAATAGATTTAGGACTTTTTTGATAATTTCCCAGTGTATATGACCAAGCCATTGTCCTTAATGTCATCAATATACAAGAATTTGCACGAGAAATTTAGCTTGAATGTAGTCATACTCGAGCTAATGGTGAGGTTTGAGGCCACCAACAAAATTATGAACATGCCAAAGATGATCTCAAACAATCCTAGAGAATAACATGAATTACTCCTAAAAATGCTCATGGGGACATCAAGTCTCGATCATTTCCCCATGTTAAAAACAATAATGGCAAGTATCTCAAGTTATACAATCCAATCGATGTGGGAAGCCAATAAAGAGATTCTAAAACTAAGGTTTTCCAGAACTCTGGGAAATGTTTCAGCAAGAAAAGTAAAGATTTTCCGTTGATCTTGGAATCTCTTTCCATACAAAACTACATATACAAATACGTCACTTGTTACAAAGATGGCTTCAAGAAACTCTGACGAGCCTTAATGCATCGGCAGATCTACTGTCAGCACATCGTCTTAGTAGTTTGAATCTTACAAAGTCCTTGAGACTTCAAGGCATATTAGAATCCATCGACTTTAGATTCAAAGCCAAATTCGACACTTCAATCAGCAATCGGCAATCGGCCATCGACCATCCTCAATCGAACTTTAATCACTAATCGAAACTACCGAGTTTCTGGCCACCACAACCTTACAAAAATACATGTAACGACACCGATGCGGTGTGCCATCCTAGGCGCGTATCTCTCCCCAGTGATGTTGACTCGCGGTAGTCAATTTTCCATTTCCATGTGGGATGATTTCGCAAGGTCATAGGATGCCTTTTAGCCTTCTCGGCACATCCAGATGCAAAGCAACATCTCCTCTTGTTTTTTTTCCGACCAGAGAAGAGGTCTCAGCTGCTTGACGGAAAGCAAGTTAAAGGCATCTGGTCGGTGACAGGTATTGCTTTTAAAAAGGGCCAGCCTAAAAGTGTAATAACCATTTCCCACTGGCCGAAAAGAGTATAATCAATTCCCATTAAGGCAAGGCCGGTTGGTAATGGGTCCAACCCCAATCAAAACAGCTAAGTGGTTAGATCTAGCTCAAGAAATAATTAGGGGTTCGTCTTTGTCATTCGAGTTTAAAGTTTGATGGAAAAATTGCTAAATTAGTCTTAAACCTATTGTACAGATGTCAATTCAGTCCTAAACTTTTCAGTTTTGCCAATTTCGCTATAAATGTTTTGGGCGAGAGTCCAATGTTACAACCAATTTTTGCGGAAATCGCTGATGTGGCAGTGTGTTGCGTAGAATGGCCATTGATGATTGGACCGCTATGTTAGCGATTTTTGATGAAAATTGATCGGAAGGACCGCATTGGAATTTAGCGCAGAGGTTTAAGACTAAATTGTTGAAATAAAAAAATTTATAATTGAATTAGCATCCATACAATAAGTTTATGACTGATTAGGTAATTTTCTCAAAGTTTGAAAATCACACTTGCCCATTCTTTTCTCTAAAAATTACTCCATATGTTTGGCAGGCCTCTAGGTCATGCCTCACCCGGCAATATTCAGTCAGGTGCTTAAAAGAGTCTCGGACGTCCCGTTGTAATCCAAAAGAGAAGCTTGAGTGATTAGATGCGTTCGATGCTAGATCGAATCAATTATGTTTCAAGCAACGACGAGATATATGTCTCAACTTTTCAAAATACCATGCTTTGAAAAATCAAATATCTTTCAACCACCATGTAATTTATAGGAGATGAGAAAATAATGTAGGATCTACAAATCACGTAAATCAATATCTCTTCGAACCATTAATTATATGACTCCTATTGTAGGCCCACGTGATCTACAGTTCAGATCGACTTGGTTTAAGGCTCGTGGAGGACACCATAACATGAATTGTGGTGGCGCCACGTGTGCGCGGTCCATCTGTTTCCATATGTCAAGACTCCACGCAGCCACTTTCTCTTTTCTACTAACGAAAATAAGAGAGAAGAAAACAAAAAGGCGGGGCTTGCAAAGATAGGCAGCGAAGTTTCCGCTCCTCCATGATGTTATTGTTAGAAAGTGCCTCGGCACATTCCTTTGTTGCACGTTGCCCCTCTCAATGTCTGCGTTGTTCTTCCTCTTGCCTCCCTTTTTGAATCCTCTCTCTCTCTCTCTCTCTCTCTCTCTCCCTGACACCCCTTTGAGGTTTACATTTGACTTGTGCTTGGTTTTTTCCCTCTAGAGAGAGGGAGAGAGTCAAGGAAGAAGGAAAAATGATGCTGCAGAGAGCTGCAAGCAATGCATATTCATGGTGGTGGGCGAGTCACATCCGAACAAAGCAATCCAAATGGCTGGAACAGAACCTTCAAGGTGAGATCTGCCATCTTTTTTCTTTTTCCGGGTTGGTTTCGGTTCCTCGAACGACGTCGACATGTTGCGACTGGATCGGGAAGTCGCTTGTTCAGTCGAATGATTCACTTCTACGATGCAATGTCCAAGCATTTTGTCTGATCTTACGTTTTCGTGTCCCGTTTGGATGAACAATGAAGAAGTTCCATAATTGGCTTCTCTCGATAGAAAATTTTCTACCACAGAGTGTGAATATAAAGCAAGTGAAGGTTCCAAAAATCTCCAGCATCTGCATAGCATCAATAGCTGATCGCGATAACGTAATGATTCCCAGATCAATAACTTTATGAGCTTTGTTCATTGATTTCTTCGGCCAATTACCTCATGAGATCTGCCTCCTAGTAGTCGGTTGATCGGTCGAAATGATCTAGTCGCTTTCTTCATTCCGATCCCAGATGATTGTACATTTGAGTTAGTGAGATGTCCGAAATTTCGATACCCAGTTCCAATTCCGGGATCACATTTACGATGAAGTCGTATGAATCCCGTGAATACTTTACGTAACGATAGTGCTCGAGAATTTATACCCGAACTATGTGTGTGATGGCAGATATGGAGGAGAAAGTGCAGAATGTGCTTCAGCTCATTGAAGAAGATGGAGACTCCTTTGCCAAGAGGGCAGAGATGTACTATAAGAAAAGGCCAGAGCTGATCAACTTTGTTGGAGAATCCTACCAAGCCTATCGAGCGTTGGCTGAACGGTACGACCACATATCGACGGAGCTGCAAAATGCCAACAACACAATTGCCTCGGTTTTCCCGGAGCAAGTCCCGTTTGCCATGGACGAAGACGACGAAGATAGCCCGAAGAGGCACGTCCTCGAAGTCCCAAAACATAATGTACCGAAAGTCCCAAAAGCTCCCGTCAAGGATTTGAGGAGCATTTTGGCATCCGGCGCGAAGAAGTTGCAAAACAAGAAGGACAAGAAAGCGGCTGCTGCTAACAAAGTCCCTAAATCTGGTTTGAGCAAAGCCGAAGCGCTGGAAAAGATCGATAGAAATCAGAAGGACATTCTCGCTCTACAGACAGTGAAGGAGTTTGTGAAGAGCTCGTATGAGAGCGGGCTCACGCAATACTGGGAAATCGAGAAGCAGATCAAGCAGATGCAAGAAGAGGTCTCCACCTTGCAAGATGAATTCGGCGAGGGAATGGTCATCGAAGACGACGTGGCGCGGAGTGTGATGGCCACGGCCGCTTTGAAGTCCTGTCAAGAAACCTTGTTCAACTTGCAGGAGAAGCAGCAAAAATTCTCCGAGGAAGCAAGAACAGAGCAAGAGAAGATAAAGATTGCCCGGGAAAAGTTCAAGTCGTTGAAGAAAAAATTCCTTCCTAAAGAGAACGGCGAAGAAATTCCATCTATCGAGGCGGAGAGATTGAGCCAAGAAGAGTTAAGTGCACAAGGAGGAGAAGATTTGCAAATTTTGGAAGAAAAGATCAAGCAACATTTTCAGGTCGAATTCAGTACATCTCTGACTGTGAGCGAAATGGCAGAGAAGATCGATGAGCTTGTGAATAAGGTGATCATCTTGGAAACTGCAGTCTCATCTCAAACTGCTCTTATAGAAAGATTAAGAGCAGAAGCTAATGGCCTTCAGACACAATTTGAATTGTTGGAAGACGATAAGGCGAACTCGATCAATGGTTCAGACGATATGCGGAACAAGATACGGGAAATGGAAGAGAAGCTGCACGGAGTAGAGGATCTTAACAGGAGCCTCGAGGATCAAGACAAAAATCTAAGTACGCACTTCACCGAAGCGCGTTGCAACTTAGAACACCTGTCCAACAATCTGGGAAGCGTAAGGCTGGATGAAGAGCAGGTCGTCGCTTCACTGCCTAACGAAGCAGAAGCATTAGCTGAAGGAGAGAAACGAGAAACTAACGACAGGTCTGGGGAATTGCCAAAAGAAAATCGAGACGAGGACTGTCATGTTACATTTGCATCATCGCAGGCAGATGAGGGGCTGCAATCTTCAAGTTCATTGCCAATTCAAGACGCATCTCTTGTCAATAGCGGGTCACTCGAGTCTAAACCATTGGGTTCCAGTGATAATCGTGACAAAGATGCAGAAACAATTCCCCAAATTGGAGAGGACGGGGTTGAACATGTCCAGAAATCTTGTTCTAGTGCCTTGGAAGATGGTTCTCTCCAGGCCGCCGAAGATAATTTGGAAATTCATCCAGTTAAGCCCGGTGGTGCACAGTCGCAAAATGAAGTCGAGTCACACATCGTACCACAGAAGATGCACGTTTCCTGGAAAGATGAAGTACAAGAAGAGACATTGGAGGAAGAAGAACCAAACTGGAAGGAATTGTTCCTTAAAGGGTTGGAAAATAGAGAGCAGACTCTTCTGACGGAGTACACCACAGTTCTTAGAAATTATAAGGAAGTCAAGAAGAAGCTCACGGTCCCAGAGAAGAAAACCCCGGATGGCCTCCTTGATTCGAGCGCACAGCTGCGGGACCTGAAGAGTTCAAATGCCATGAAGGATGAAGAGATTTTGTCGCTTCGGCAGAAACTCAATCTTCTACAAACGGTTTTGGAGGGCAATACCGAGTCAATTAAGGCTGACACCCAGATAACAAAAGAGCAAGAGACAGAAGATGATATAAAGTTGATTCTTGCCGATCAGCATCAGTCGACTTCGGAGATCGAAGAAAAATTCAGGATGGATATCGATCAACTGCTGGAGGAGAACTTGGAATTCTGGCTCAGGTTCAGCGCAGCGTTACATCAGATACAAAGCTACGAAACCGCTGTCGAGGACCTCCAAGCTGAGACAACGAAACTCCTGGAAAAAGAAAAGAAGAAAGAAGGAAGCCGGTCAGGACCTCTGAAATCAGATGTAAAGCCAATATACAAGCATTTGAGAGAGATTCAGAATGAGCTCACCGTCTGGCTAGAAAAGTTCATGACACTAAAAGGCGAGCAGCAATGCAGATTCTCATCGCTGTGCCATATCCAAGAAGAGATCACCAAAGCGCTAAAAGCGAGTGCCGAAGACTACGACTTTAAATTCACCAGCTACCAAGCTGCAAAGTTCCAAGGCGAGGTCCTGAACATGAAACAAGAGAATAACAAGGTTGCAGATGAACTGCAGGCCGGTTTGGACCACATATCCGTGCTTCAAGTGGAGGTCGAGAAGACTTTGGCAAACCTAAACGAGGGATTTGGAATCTCGGGATCGAGAAACAGTCAGCAAAGCAGCCACTTGAGACACTCTATCAGCAAGACACGAGTCCCCCTGCGTTCATTCATTTTCGGTGTCAAAGCGAGGAAGCAAAGGCCCTCACTCTTCACTGCCATGAGCCCTGCAATGAATAGGAAGTACAATGCCTTCAAAGCAGCATATCAGTAGCGCCAATTTGTTGTCCCTGTTCCTTTTCGATTTTTCTCGATCTTTCTTGTGGATTATGGTGATCATCTTCCTGAGCAATTAGTTTAGGCAGCAGCAACATGTTCTTTATTTTTTATTTTTTTTTGTACCGCAGTTCGGAAATTGAACAAGTGTTTCTTTTTTGTCATCTGTAAAATGACAGAAGCAGACCTCTCCTCTGGAAGAAACAGAGAAGTGATCGTTCGCCGTTAGACAAGAACTAACCACGCAAAAGAGTTTCAGATTAAGCATTTCCACTGCTATCCTGTTAAGCATTTCCACTGCCAATAGTTCAAATTTATGATCGAAGACCACATTTCCCTTTGGTCAGCCATGCGCATGATTTGCCGGGTTCAGTTTTGAATCGTCAGAGAAGATCGCAACTTCGGTTGGCTTAGTTCTCCAGCGGCTTCATGCTTAGTAGAAAACCAAGGTTGACCATGAACATAAATGCTCAAATAGTGATGCATATAGGAGACTTCAGCAGTTATTCCTAGACCACAATTCATTTTTGGCACACTCTCTGCAAGCCGTTAGCTATATAAATTACATGCTTCCCATCCGAATTGCTTTTGACATTCAAAAACAGAGAGGCTTAGTTGTTGAACCTCTATCCACACCTCGAGAATAAAGAAAATACACTGCAATTAAATACAGAAAGGACAATTGGACAAGGACATCCACTTAAGTACAGATACTAGATAGGCATTCTAGCTAAAAATAACAGAGCTGCATTAATAGGCAATACCGAAGTTTTTCACTTAGATATCATCAAATTGTATCGGCATTGAATTAATTATTTCTTATAAACAAATTCTCGTTATCTACAGCCGCCAACAAGCAACGTTTCAAGCGCCAAACAACACCTCCGATGCTACCTTGGCTCCCCTTCCCTTGGCCATGTAAAGTCCAATGTGATGCATGAGATCCTGTAAAGGAAGATTAAGATATCAAGGATTGCAGGCGTGATATCTTGTTTGAACTAATCATCCCAAAAAAGAAAAGACACAGGACAAACAAACGCACGCATTCTAAATTAAAAGGCTGATATCTAGGCTTTGAGAACCTCTTTTCATGAACGAAATCTAAAACCTCTTTTCTGGTGAAGACGGTACCCTATTGTGGTTTTGCAACAGTTGAGGGATATAACTCATATGACTTTAACGGCCTTTGTCCTGTAGTTCAACTGCGTTTTGCAGATTGTGAAACCAATAGATAAAGTAGACCATGACTCTGTAATTGATGTTCTGATGTGTCGCAATTCTGCTATTTTCTTCAAGTTTCTCCTTGTATCTGAAAACCAACTTGAAATTTCTCTTCACCTCCCACTCAACTGTACTGAAGAAATGTCACCACAATTGGGCTAGCAAAACCATACTGAAGAAACTTCTGAACCATTCTTTGCATCCCGAAATGCACTGCTCACTATAGTCGTTTCAACATTTTACATTTTTACAGCTTGCTTGACCTTCCTGTTCTAATATATCCCCCAGTTCCTGTTGCTCTAACTACTATGTCTCTTAATAGACCAAGAGGGGCAACATTCAAAATCGATTCTACAGTCTTGCGAGCTGATGCTCATTCATGCTCGGAGATCCCAAAGAATTGAACCTACCGGTAACTGTCCTTACTTCAGTATAAGTCATGAACACAAGTTTTCCATGATTAATTGAAGATCAGAAAACGACATTCAGGGAATTAAATATTCGCAGTTTTGGTCGCTCATGCAGATGAGCGACTTAAATCGTACGAATGAATGGGTACTCCAATGGACTCACGCAGTTCAACAAACACATTCTAATATCCCAAGATCTGGAAGATGAAGTGGAAGATTGAAAGTACCTGTGGATGGGCAATAAGGTCCTTAGCCATTTTGGCAACATCAACGGGAATGTCGAAAGTAGCACAGGCACGTGAGTACACAATCACACCCTCTAGAGGGGCAAGAAGACCGCGATTTCTTGCTGACATGGTGGAGCACACGAAATCGAGAACACAAATATCTGTGCAGATCCCCACCACAAGTATCTACAAACACAAGAGACAAGTAAATCTTTTAAACCAGAACAAACCAAATAGGAACAAAAGACATATTTGTCCACCAAGAATATTCTAAACAGACAGCCCAGACAATTCTTTTGCCTGTCATCTTATAGTATAGATACTTACCACTTGGATTTGATTGCTTTTGACCCAGTCTACAAATACATTAGAACCATCTTTCTCCATTGAACCGAGAAAGCCATCAATACAGTCTTTAGGCCTTAGGGTAGCATTTGGTTCATTCCCTAACCACTCCAGGGCTGTGTATCATAAGAAAGACACATAAGCCAAATCGAATTCTACGAGGCAATAGTACTATATATAACACTAGCTCAGAAAAGATCTGCAAAGATAAAGAAATTGTGCGGCAAATTACCAGGTACCAGCTTTGCTTCATCCGTTCCGATTATACAATGCGGAGGATAAGGGTGCTCCGGAACATCTGGGTGATGAGTATCTAGGAAAGCGAAAACAGGCCAATTCTTATCACAGAAGACTCGGGCAAGTCTTACCGACTCGTCGACCATTTCCTGGATTTGCTTATCCGGCTGCCTAGGCGCCTAGTAAGAAAGGTTGGACACAATATCAATTCAATGCGATCCTCCATGAACTCATATCGATAGCAATGAACCATCATTTGAAAATTTGCAATTTGATGGTAGACTATATTTTTATTTTTTATGCTTGCCCAAGCTTTACAACAGATTTATTTGCCGTCCTTACTTCCAACTTTCAAACAATCTCAGCCATAATTTATTACAAAATCAAAAACACATCTTAAAAAAATCACATATTGTAGACCGACCAAAAAGAGAAGTAACCATCATCCTTCATTTATTCATGAAAACAAATACAAGAGACAAAGAACATAAACATCGAATGCCTACTCTAACATCCTGAATTGAATTCAAGAAAAACTCAACCAAGATACAAAAAAAAAAAAAAAAGACAAGATAATAAATAAATAAATAAAAACAAAAAATCGCAGAATTAAACAGCTAATCTCTCCGCCCAGAAACGATAGGAACATGTCCAGATCGAGCATGTGAATCGCCGACTACCAAAGCAATGGCGTCGCAAATTAAGCGAAGAAAGAAAAAGAAGAGTCGGGAGCTTTTACCAGGTTCCCAGCACCGACCGTGCAGAAGCCATTCACGACATCAACGAGGACAAGACCGTTCTTGACATCGCCGGACAGAACCACGGGGTCTTGTTCCACCGGGAGATGCTCCTTCAACAGATCAATCGGCGACGACACCATATCTCTTCTTCCCCCGGCAATCAAGATCAACCCCAGAAACCAAAAAAAGAGACGAGGCAAAGAGTGAATATTCAGAAGACACGGTGCGAATTCAACTCGAACAGAAGGAGGATCTCATTGGGTCCTCTCTCTTTCGTCGTCTTTCCGCGGACCCAGAATCTGTATTGGTTCCCTTTCGCTGGTCTTTCCACACTAAGCCAGGAAGCCCAGAGCCTTCCTGTCTTGGGTCGGTCCAGTCAACGAAAGGCCGTGGAAGAGAGAGAGAGTGAGCGATGAAACGTGACCGGAGGAGTGCCCATCAGATACGACGTTTTCCAAGAATATGTGGATGCAGATTCTTCCTCGCACTTCAATATTTTATATTCGAGTGAAATTGCGTTATCAAACGGATTTCTGTTCCAAATCTATTTCTGAAACAGAAATTCTGTTCCAGAACGGTTGTCATGCGCGCCCTAAATGTATAGTAGTGGCTTAGTCTTTTACTTGATTTTTCCCTTCGATTTATGTCGACGATAGTAAAAACTAAACGAATTTTATGGAAGTCGATAGAATGTGGCCGCTTTTCTCCCACCCGAAATAAAATGTTCAATATATCGACCTTCAAATTGGAAATCAAAACAACTAGGCACATGAATTAGCATCTCACATTGACAATTGATAAATTAAATCATAATTTTACATTGCACTCATCTGCGTACTACTGAGGTATATATAGATTCACCTTTTTTTTGGCATGATTCACTTTGAGTTTGACTCAATGGTTCCGATGAGAATTTTTTATCCAGTGTGATGCTTTTCATGGTATCTTCATAGATCTTGATCATTGATTTACGGAAGCGAGATTTGTTTTAACAATTGATACTTGTCAAGGTATCGATGGAGCATCGTGCACGGTTTTTTTTTTTTTATAATTCCGTTTTGATTCTTTTTCTATTTAGCGTATTATGATTGCATACTTATATTAGTTGGCTACCCATTAATCTCAAATCAGATTTGACAGTTGAACATAATAGAAAATTACATGGTTATATAATTATGTATCATTTGGAGGTGACTATATACACAGAGACGAGAATGTGATGGGACTTGGTCTTTCATTAGGAATGCTCATTTTATATCTTCTGATGAGAGAAGTTACACTTGTAACATATAAATTTAGGCTAGCGCTATTTTCATCTCTTATTGGCTCCCGATACTCGCTATCATATTGAATTAACTATATTATCCATTACAGGTCCCACTCTCCATTTAAGGTCATTTCTCGCCTTTTTTCTTCCTTTTCTTCTGTTAAAAAAGACAAAATTATCCATATTTCTTTCAAACAACTTTTTTTCACCCTAGCCGCTTCTTCCACAACCATTACATTTTTACGTCATTTATGTTTGTCCGCTTCTAAACTTATCTTGCCAATTATTAACCTTATTTCCCCAAATAATCCTCATAATGGTGAATTTTTCGACTTCGATTTTCGATACAAATTTACGAGAGTTTACTCAAAGATTGAATATTGTGGTTGATGAGAACATCACACAATTTACTCAACTTTCATTATATTGTTTTTGTAGTGCGGTCACTATAAAAGACAATATCGAAGAGGACCTAAATTGCTTATATGTATATATTGATGATGAAAATGCGAATGGAGAACATCAATCAATCATGTTAGCAATTTCATTTGGAGCTTTTCGCACTATAACATTGAAAATTACTCCTTAATATATATCATTTTAAGTGAATAATGACTCTCTTATTGATGTAATTAAAAAAATGTATTGTCTAATCAGTTAAAATATTTTTTGAGAGAATAACCTTTTTTAGGGGAGCTAAGTAGCTGAACGGACGATATCTTTTGTTAAGTTGCATATGCAACTTGTTATTTTTGCAGTACATTTGTATTTTAAGGATATTTTTCTTTTCATCGTTGATTCTATGAAAATTTTGATGCATTTAGAATTGACAAAAAAATTGTGTTTGCAAATGGTGTGAATGGATTGTCTTATTATGCTATTACAGTTGCCATAATTTCTTGTCAACAGCTAATTGCACCACGTAATAAAGGCTAAGATAGTATTATATGTGATAATGTATTCGAGTTTTTTTTTTTTTGCATGATAATAATAGATGTTTAGAATTTTTTATGTACTTAACTTTATCATATTTCAAATTTTTATGAATGTATCTTTTAAAACATCATGCAATGATGACATTATAAATAATTAAAAATTGGACCATTAGATTCACTTAATAAAATGAAAAGTTGAGCAATAAAAATACACCGTCTACAACATAATGACACATATTAAAGTTATAATTAAATGAAATGCATACTAAAATGGATATATGGTTTTTCTTACTCTTACTTGTGCTTAGGTTGGGTTATTTTTTAATAATAGTTTCCTAGTGCAAAAAAGAGAATACAATTCATTAACATAATAATTAGTTAGCTATCTGCTAAATAAACTATTTTTCAAAAAAAAGAGAGACACCAATTTTGTTCCAAATGAAGAAAGAAAAGGAAAAGAACAAAAAAGAAGAAAAGAAGGCAAGAAATTATCTTAAATCAAGAATAAGCCCCACATTTAATCTTAATAAAAGTTATCTGAGAGGACCATGAGTAGTTTTGTCTCTAGCAAAATTGAAACAAAAGAAAAAGAATGCAAAAAGGTAAGAAATCATCTTAAATCAAGAGTGGACCTATAAGGGATAATATAGTCAATTCAATGTGCTAAGAGGTATCGGGAGCCAATAAGGGGGTGGAAATAGGGCGGGCCTAAATTTAAAGGTAAAAATGTGTTTAATTGACATTTACTTGTTGTTTGTTCTTTTCTAATTTCGTAGTATACACATTTTGATTTTTTTAGAAGAATAAACATTGAAAATCTTCATAATAAAAAAGTATTGATACTTAGATGTGCATAAGAATAGTCTCTTAAAATTTAAATAAATTGTTGTTGACTTTAAAAATCAAAGT
>BCNH02000009.1:4184704-4197508 GCA_001662345.2 Metrosideros polymorpha var. glaberrima
TTACCAAAAAAGAAGAGATTGTTTAATGAGCAGACCACAACTTGCTTGCAGGTGCACCCATCTTAATGAAATGGTTTGGGGGTGGTATCTTATATGACACAAAATGACATTAAATTAGCGGATTTTGGTTAAGAATGATAGAGTTTGAGGCAATTTCGTGTTAATTTGCGCGACACAATTGATTTGTTGTGTTGATCCACCAGATATGAAATTGACCCTTATAACCTACTTAAGTGAGTAGTGCCAACACACCTATACGTGACCTGTTTAGACATTGATAGTTAAAAAAACTATTCTTTGCATGTCATTCATCGTTAAGATTTTCAATCGATAGTACTTCATTAGCTATCAACATGTTGTTTCATTAGATTTGAGCATATTTCATCGATGGATTCTGGTAATTTGTGAATAGATTTTGTGAAAATTGAGGATACTTTATCTTGGCGGGTTGTCTTGTTTCATGCTGGATCATGTAATTGTGTTGATCCATCAACCTGTCATTAAATTGTGTTCACGAATCTTGTCGTGTTAACTCACTAATTTTCGATTCCAGTTTGTGTTCGTGTCGCCTATTGTTGGTGGGTCCGCCTATGTGGGGCCCCCACCAACTAATAAACAAAATAAAAGTCAAAACAAAAGGCAAATGAAAAGAAAATGGGCAGCTTCGTGCAAGCTCAAGGAGAGAGAAAAAGTAATAGAGAGAATCCAAAAACGAGAGAGTGGCCGAGACGGTGCAGGGAAAGAGAAAGAAAATGGGCGCGGCTTCACGCGTTTAATTCGAGAGCCAAATGTTAACGGAATTGGCTCAAATTTGAGTACGTTGTTCGTGAGACTGAGGGCTTCGAAGTGATCGGTGTCATTTGTTGATTTTCGTTTCCGAATTCTCCAATCGCAATTAGGATTTTTCTCATCCATATGTGTAATTCCATCTTTGTGGTGATGTTATTGTTGTTGTTAAGCCTCTAGTGTGTGACTAGAGAATAATACTTTGTGTATTTGACTATTCTTGGTGATTAGTGGAAGTTTATCGGCCATCCGTGGTTTTTCCCGATTTGGGTTTTTCATGTAAAATCTTGGTGTCTTGCCTCCTTTATGTTTTCGGCATTATATTCACTTATCTTAAGGTTGTACTGTTGGATATACTACTTGCTGTTGTTGAGGTTGAAGTTGACATTGGTCGGTTTAGTTTCGGAAGAGATATTGATCCGGGATTGGGTTAGTTCAAAGAGAAGTGCTGCCCAATTTTCCGCAACACCTATGTCGACATGATTAATCATGTCGTCGTTGTCGTGTTTGAGCTAATCTGTTCTATACAAAATCCTTATGTCGACATGACACGAACACAGCTCCCGTGCCACCACTAGATAGATTTGCTACGAAAAAGCAAGAGAAATTAGGGGTGTGCTCCAACTCGGGTTCAAGCCCAGAAAAAGACTAGGATCGGCCTGGTTGGTCCAGTTCCAGGCCGGTTCATGGCAAAACCAGCCGGATTCTCGATTTGGAAATCCTAACAAGCCGTTCTAAAGTTGAACCGGTATCGAACTGGTCTTATGCCATATGTCACTCGGCCCTATGGTATGCGACTAAATCCACTGCACGCCCGTAACGACCAAGCCTATCTAGTAATGTCCCAGCAACCTAGTCATGACTTAGCTTACTGTTGCTTCGGAGGGAGAGTTATCATATTCGTTCTCCACTCTGCGCACGAATCAGAGAGAGATGCTTACCTCCCATCTCCAAGGATTGATTTCGTATGGACCTCCACAGCCGTCTTCCTCCATGCGTGCGGAGATAAAGGACGCCACGACGCACCGCCCTCGTCGTATCCGGCGGCCTGCATGAATACCGCAGAGGCTTTGGTAGCTGCAGAACGAATGACTATCAACTATGTTGATGATCTTTTCCTTCTATACGACCATGGATCAATACTTATCAGATTCACCTCTGATTTCCACATCTTTCAGTGCTTTTCTCCGGACCCGTTAACGATATTCGCCAATCTCGGGGTTTCGCCGATCACCTGGGACGAGCTGAACGCTTCTCCAGTTCGTTTCGTCGAGAATGAAATTGCCTTCTGGTCAAGTCTTTTTTGGTTAGAATCGATATATTTTAACGGGTGTTACGTTGATGACACATACAAGAAAGAGAAGCGCGCTTGCCGAAGGCTCAAAAGATAGATTGGAGCGAATCCAAAGGACATATACCTTACCCGACTTACAAGCGAGGGACCTTTATTGACCAATTTGGACGGACCCAATTTGACAAATTTTGATGAATTGGAGGACTACTTTGTCCAAAGGAAAGGTTAAGAGGACTAATTGTGAGCGCGACTCAAGTTGAGGATCCAAATATCTAGTTACCCTTAAAAACGTAAACGACGGATGTTTGCATTTTTTGAGTACTTATTAATCCCTAGAGGTGAGCACCAAGTTCGATTCAATCAGAAACTGAAATGAACCTACGTGCACTGATTGGTTCAAGGCTAGTACTAGGGTGAACTGGTTAGATTCCCGGTTCCGCAATCCTATGAATGGTCTAGGACCAGTTTGGTTTCCGGCTCCAGGCCAATTCCCGGGTTAAAAACGAGTCCAATTCTCGGACTGAACTGATTTTGAAGCCTATTAAAAATATATATATCGAACATGAGAAAATAACAATATAACCACATGACCAACATAAGTTTGTATAGCAAAATGGTGCAACTTTTATATTTTTATCATAATAACTTTTGGTTTTTAACCCAAAACATAAAATAGACCGATTGGCACGGTTCTCGATTCCAAAGGGGGTCCTAGGGTTGGTTCTCCATTATAAATCGAGAACTAACTCACCCTAAAACCGATCATCCGTACTAATTCTTGTCCTCAATTAACCGGTCTTTGCCGTTGCCTGATCCAAATATATACGCCTCTTGCTCATGCTCCTAACCTACACACTGATTTGTCCAGAGAATCATATTCTGTGTACACAATTTTAAACCATCCACAGCTTGTGCTATTACTCCACCTCTAATACCACAGCTAGATACTTAACTCGAATGAGTTTCGAAGTGTATGCTTTTCTGGTTAATTTAAATCATCTTTGCTCCATTTTGGCAAATTGGTAAAAATGTTGGTAACTGTCGCATCCTCTTCGTTATAAAAAGTTGACTTACAAGTTACAACTTACTTAGCATGTCACGCGTTAGTAACTTACTTATGTGTTAGGATAAATACTCATGTCATTTGGACCCCGTTTCACGAAAAAATAAATGATTTGGAAAATATTTTTCTAAAAATGATCGCATGTATCGTGTACAAAAATGAATAGAGTAAAAGTATTTGTATCGACCATGAAAATATTGAAACATAATTAGTTGTCGATAATGCAAATATTTCTCGTTAACTAATCATTTCAATTAATACAAGCGATTATTTTCATGAAGATATTTTTCAAATAATCCATTTTATGCGAAATCAACGGAGCCTTGATTCCTTCAAATTATCAACTACTTCAAAAATTTACCAATATTTACTTTCCTCCATTAATGTTTTATATCAAATTATCAACATTAGTTGAGCCACTACTTACCAACTTTTAATTGATTTTCCAATTTACCAACTATTCCGATAAGTTACCAACATAAAATGAGTCAATTACTAATGCATTAAACTTACTTACCAAATAAAAGATAGTAACTTCGTATACGAGTTTTTTTTTTTTGGGGTCGAAAATTCATATAAGAGTTACTAGCTTAATTTGTTGGATGATTATTGAAACAGTGGGTGAAAACCAAGCAATTGGATAAATGTTGGTAATTTCATATAAGATTCGATAACTTAAGAACCGCAAATAGATGTTGTTTATTGATGGAATGGTAAGTAACTCTTAAAAAATATTGGTAATTTCATATAAAAGTATATCACTTAGCTCCGGAGTTAAATATGAGTGAATTATTGGAAGAGTTGGTATTTATGAAACCATCAAAATAAAACTTGGTAATTTGAGTTAAATATAAGTTAGTGTTTTAATATAAGGTTTTGTGTCCTTAACACCATGGCAAGTTGAACAAATAAAAATCTGTAAATTATTGGCACAGTTGTTACTATCAAAACAATTTAATAATTGTTGGTAATTTTATACAAGAATTTGTTAACTTAAGCTTCGCAAATAAATGTTGATGATATATTGTAATATTTGGTAATTTTGAAGAGAGTGGATAATTTCTTATGGAAGTTGGTAACTTTAACCAGTTGATAAAATCCAAATAAATGTTGGTAAAATTATTGGAACAGTCAGTTTTCTGAAATAACCAAATGAACGTCGGTAATTGGACTCAAACAATAGTTGGTAATTTCGTACGAGAGTTCGTAACCATATAAGTTGGTAAGTTGTGCAAATAATTGTTAGTAATTAGGATATTGGTAATTTGGAAATAATCAATGTCAATGCACTCAAATGACCGCAAATAAACGTTATTAAATTATTGGAATAATCAGTAATTTACAAAAGTGTTCGTAATTTTCACTAAGTGGTTGGTAATTTATTGGAATAATCTGTAATTACTCAACATGGTATCTCCAATCTGTTGTGTGACTGGGAGGAAGTCACAAAACTGCTGCATCTACTCATTAAATTCTGAATGAAATCGCTTTCTATCATGCAATACAAAATTATCAACCCCCGTATGTCTCCCGACGAGCATTACGTAGTTTTCATTAGATGAATAGCGACTCGGTTGCGTGTTGAATATGCCCCACTTACTTTTATTCTTTCGCTTAACCGAAAGGCGCGTGTGGAATGCCCGACCGCTTATCGAATGTCGTGTTTGTTGGGACAACAAGCTTGTTATGGTCAGCATCTATACCTTCTCATCAGAAATTGTTTTGAATCTAACCTCTGTGGTGTATGATGATCTGCATTCAGTAACTATTCGGATTTACAACGGATCGGCTGCGGATCGTTTACTTTGCCACTCTTGAATGAACGTCCGGAGGATGTGATTCGGCGTCAGGAACTTGTGCTTGAGCTTCAAGTTGGTCATGGGGGAAGTATCATGCCCTGTCCACAGCCACTCTTCAATGGCGTCTAGTTCATAGGAAAACCCATCTGCTGCTACATGAGGATTCTTCATTACCTCCTGCACCAACAGCAAAAAATTTTGTGCATTCGTGTGACCTTCTACGAACTGAAATTAGAGATATGGCACCTAGCATGCGTAATCGAACGTCGTACCTGAAATATGGGGCAGACGAACATGTTTGGGATTCCCCTCAAGTCGTCCCGGTCGGCTCCCTGACAGATAGCCACCTTGTTCCCTCCTCTTGCCACAATCTCATCCGCTCTTCTTCTTAGATCTTTGAGCTCGTCCATGATCGTTCCGATGTCAAAACCTGCAGCAGATTCTGGAACAGACAAGCACATCAAGGCTACCCCAGCAAGCTCTTCCGCCAGGTCCAACGGCCACCGTCCAGCCATCTGATCCAATACTTCGACGAGGCCCACGCGGTTCAACGTCATTGCCTGTTCGGGTAGCCCAGACCAGTTCCTTCCTGTCAAAAGTTGCACCAATATAGCACCGAATGCTCGGATATCCACGCGCACATCCTTAATGTCGTGGCTTTCGAGCCCAAAATTGCTGATTTTCGCTATGAGATTGCGGTCGAGGAGGATGTTAGACGGGGTTAAGCGTCCGTGTATCATTGGCGTGGGTTTGGCCGAGTGGAGGAAACCCAAGCCCGACGCGACATCATGGGCAACGCGGATGCGGTCATGCCACCAAAGGGTCTGGTTACATCTTCTGGACTTTTTGTGAGGAGAATACAGAATATCCCTCAGGCTCCCAGAATGCATATACTCGAAGGCTATGCATTTCAGCTCCGAACAAAAGCAGACCATCGCGACGATATTCAGGTGTCTAACTTGACTGAGAAATCTCACCTACAAACAGAAAGCCTAATTTCAGCTATAGCCAGAGATGTTATTGAGAGTTCTTAGGAAAGACAAACATTTCAGTTTACCATCTTCTGGAAATTGTCTTGAGATAATGCATTGGCAGAGTTGAGCATTTTAACTGCAACCGTCGTCGCATGATTTATCCGTCCTCTATACACATTTGTCCAGTGTCCTCCAGACTTCAATCTGAGACGCTCGGAGAAATTGTCGGTTGCCAGCCTGATCTCGTCTACTGTGTACTCTCGATGCCCGCAGCTGACATTGTTGAACCTGTTAACCATTTCTATCGTGTCTTTTTCTCTACAAAACTCGATGCGGCGTTGGAGGACATCTCTCTGTCGCCTTAATTCCTCGATCTCCCTCACCATTTCTGCTCTTGTTATGACCGCTTTCTCTAGGCAGGCCTCGGCATGCCCTTTCGCAAGGTCTGAAATTTGGAGTTTGCTCGAAAGTTCGCCCTGAAGTTGCAGGAGCGACTTTAGCTTGCTCCTGCTCTCTTCAGTGTCCCTCATCACTTCATAAAGCTTATCCTTCTCGGCCTCCAAATCTTTCTGAAGCGCCACTCGGTTTGTGAATTCTTCTTTAGCGCGGGTCTCGATATCTTCTATCTAGAGAGGATTGGATAAACACTCAGAAAGTAGAATTCTCAAAGCAATATAGTCGTAGAACGAAGCAATCTTACTCGCTCATTGCACAAAGAGATGGCCCATTCGGCTTTCAAATGTCTTTCTATGTTCTCCTTAGATTCTTTCCTCTTCAATTGGATTGTCTGGTGTGCTTCCTCTATTTTCCTTCTGAGAGCTTCAATCTTTTCCGCAGGGCTCTGGTCGATTACCAACAATACAGGGTTAATACGTAAACCGTCATCAAGATCATTTACCAAAATTGCAGAAATGCAAGAAAGAAAATTTTTGACTAAATCTACTAGTTTTGAGTCTTTGACACTATGAAAAGGTATTATATTTGAGTAACTGTGAGTACTTCATTTCAAGAACTAAAAAACTATAGAACAAATCAGTGAGCTCTTATCAGATGTCACATTTTTTTCAAACTTCTAAGAAGATAAAAATAAGAAAAGGGGTAAGAACTTGAATGCTTACTTGCTATGACAACTAAGTGAAAGTGGAATTGCTAGAACAGAAACATCACATTCTAACTGCTCCTAACTAAAAACAAGACAATAGAGACTGTCTGTGACATCAGACTATTATCTAATTATTACCGAATTCACCAAGAAGAGAAAAGGACAAATTAAGAGGAAAAAGTCAATAGCTCACCATGGTAGTATCAGCATCCTCGGGCGCATCTGGCTTTACCGGGCCAGCCGTTCCGCAGTCCTCAAAATTGCCATCTTCTTTGCAGGAAATCAGCAGCTCCTGGAAATAATCTTCGATTTCTTCCACATAGCAATCCCACTGACTCTGCAAATCGGGGAAGTCCGAGTTTGCGTACGATGGGTGCGCAGGGCTGGAATTTCTTTCCGGCGAAACGTTGTCACTGAACATCTTTCCGAACCAACCTTTGAAGCTAGACTTCTCTTTTAACTTAGCGACCATCATGCCCTGATCATCCTCCATGATTCCATATTCGCCCTCCCATCTTTGATGCACCAGTTTTCCGGTGCATATCAAGTACAATTGGCAAAAGTCAGGCTTTTGCCTATGGACATAGAATGACCCACTGATTGCACCTTTCGATTTCCTACACCCAGTATGTATCCATAGGAAAAAAATGATGACGGGCCTACTGATTTCGAACGAATTATAATGCTAAAAGCCAACAACTAAGAAGATCGGGCTTCTAGGGCATACCATGATGAAGAGGAGGATTTCATGAATGTGAGACCCATCACCAACTTGGTTATATGCAATCCAGATATCAAATCCACAATGAGCTTGTGAATGGGTTCATCATATTTCTCTACTTTCACTGCTTCAGCCTTCACCTGGGAGCAGGACAATATAATTCGCCAGGACCAGAAGCCAATCAAAGGCAATGTAAAGATGGAAACAGGACAATATAATTCGCTAGAGCGGTTTTGGTACTTCACTCCTCGAACCGATTTCGCAGCTTCCCTATCCATTAAAATGGTCTAAGTATTCCAATTCACCAACTTGATTAATCCAGAGTCAAATCCCCAATACAATACTAATCTCAAAGCTTCATACTTCTGTCAAAGTGTATCTCTCACTAGAAACCAGAGCTCAATCTTGATTTTCAATGACAAATGTGTTTCCGACAGATATCTAGCTTGAACAAGTGATTACAATTCATCCTCTGACCAAAGACAAGGTTTAAGACAAGCTGATCTATAGCCAAAAAAGCTTAATCTACTCACTGATAGAGCTTGAAGGAAAATTGTCTTACTTTGCCACAGAAAGCTATGTACTTGGAGAGGAGACTGTCAATCTTTTCCTGCTCATTCTTTTTTAGAACTTCCAGCACCTCCTCACTGACAGAACTTGCAGGAAGCTTTCCAACTGAAAATCCACCAAAGAAAAATCATGACCCATGAAGCACAATCGTCTCAAACGAACTCCAAAAAACAAAAGACAAACCGCAAGATGCTTCAACAATCGTGAAACTTACATGGACCGGACACAAATTCCTTGGATATCTTTCTTGACACGTGAAGGATGACTATGTGAATTGGCTGAGAAGACCACTTCTTCAGCGCCCACTCCAAGGTCTTGAAGTTATCTTGCAGATCATTCCCCACGGCGACACACACTTTCTCTGCTTCACCATCCATCTTTCTCTTTCCCCGAAGCTCTCAGCGATTACCAAAGCTTCCAACACTGGACAGAAGAGAAGATCAAGGCTGTCGATCTTGGGTCGTATCGACAATCCATGCTGGGTGTTGCAGAAAGTGATTGCATGGCCTCTTCCGTGTGACAAACGAATGGGTAAAGCGAAACGAAAAGGCGACGTGGGTAGTCGATTTTTTCAAAGCTAGAGGTGGAGAATTTCTAAAGTTTTTGCTTGTGGATATTCCTTTTTGTTAATAATACTTTTCAGTACGCAGAGCAGGGCGTCGAGAAAGGTCGGACGCTTTGGACTTTCTTGAACATGAAACGCTGAAACTGGGACCAAGAACAGCTTGGTCTTTGGCTTTCCAGAGTGACGTTGATGGCGAAGGGATTTTGAATTTTTCTGAGCAATTCTCATGCGAGTCCCTTTCGTGGTAGCAACGTTGCAAGAAACGGATGGCGGAAGAACAAGATCCAGCGTTAGTGGAGTCCGCTGATGAACCGACCTCCTCGGACATGACTCCATGTGCGTGTGAGAGAGAGATTGAGGATTTTCTTGGAAGTCTCATGTTGGTAGTCTACTGTTGAGACGTGGTTCATACTCCCCGTCGACAAGAAAGCATAGGCCCCGATCCTGGTAAGCAGGCGATGTTTGGGAGAGCCGCTTGACGAGGGTTTCAAGAGGACAGTGCTCCTGAACGACAGAAGACGTTAAGCCTGTATTTTATTGATTGTTATATATATATATATTCTATTTTGCTTTATAATGGAGAGATGTCATATGTTTATTATAGTAAAATCATTTGTTAGATGTAGCCTTAATTTAAGGGTAAATTGAGATAAAACTTTGTGTCTCAATTTCTCTTTCCCGCTTCTATTCTCTATTTTGTTATATTTGTACGCCAAATCCTAACATAAATGTCTCGGGAACTGAGGTTGATATAGAACAAGAATGCAAGAATTGGGTCTTATTTGGGAGGCCCTAGGGGGGGACACTATTTCCAAGTTGGGCAGGTCAAGACGTTCACTAAGATTCGTCATTTGTCAGCTGTGACTACTAACTTTCCAGTTTAGAAAATTGCATCAAACTCTCACCTAGGGGTGAGCAAACTGGACCGGACCAGTCGGGTTGGTCCGATCCTTGAGGGTATCGGTCCAGTCCTCAGTCCCAATAAACAGGATCGGTAGTTGGGTGGTCCGATTCCCAGTTCCAGGGGAGACGAGACCGGACCGGACCGGTCGGGTTGGTCAGGTCCTTAAGGATATTGGTCCGGTCCTCGATCCTAATAAACGGGACCGGTAGTTGGGTGGTCCGATCCCTAGTTCCAAGGGGGACGAGACCAAACCGGACCGATCAAAATATATATATGTCCCTCCTCCTCAAACTTTCTTAAAAGATAAATGACTAATCTAAAATTAAAATTTATATGTCAACACAAACATTTCTTGAAAATGAATATAGTAATTTAATTATGTGAGCTATTTGTCAAGATTTATGAACTCATTTGAAACAATTGAAGAGTCAGATTACATAAAACTACATCTATTGCCTTTTTCTCTCTTTGATGGTCCGACAATGTTCTGTCTTGAATCCATTTAAATTGAGAGAGACTCTTACATTAGCAATGATCGATATTATTGTTGACCTAAAAACACACAGATTATAAGATGAATACAATTTGTAAAAGTTTTTCTTAGTTTTCAACCAAAGGAAATCGGCTAGTATTGAAATTCAAAAAGCAGTAGATGAATTCATCTTTTAATGAGCCTTACTCTTCTCGTTCGAGATAGTCAAATTGAGAGAATAAAAACTATGATTAAATAACATTGTGTAATTAGTACTGAAACTTTCTAGAAGAATACAATGACTTTCTTTTAGCAAACACTTATTTACAACGTCGTCGGCACCCGCCACGCCTCCTTTCTATCGCCTACAAGAACATCATCAGAACCCACCATGCCTCCGCAAGATCAAGGCCGAGCTCTCCAAGATCCGTGACAAGTGAAATCGCGAGCTACAACGGTTTTTTCGGCTTGTTTGCTGGTCCTATTGGGACCGGACCAAGACCATTGATCCCAGTCCGGTCTGGTCTTGGTCCGATCCCTGGTCCCGAAAATTTGGGAACCGAGACTACCGGTCCGGTTTACGGTTCCATGCGAGGACCGGACTGGCCCGAACCATGCACACCCCTACTCCCACCAAACCCTAAAGTCACACTAGTTCTCTCACTCCAAATGTCTATGGTAATATCCTCTTCACATCTTTAAGATTTGTCGATGTCGCCTTGCCGTTCACGACCCCTCAATGACTACATAAAGAACCCTGCCCGCGCGCACATAAATTTTCTATCCAAAGACAAGTGATATCGAACAGCGATGACATGTTCAGAAGTCGCCGCTGGCGACATCAATTTTTGGGCAGTGGCTGAGACCGCCGATGGTGGTAGCAACAAACGTGGAGGAGGCGTGGGAAGTGCGGGCTGCTAACTTTTTGGGTAGTAGAGAGCATAAGGTTATGTTTAGGGCTTTTACACGTCGCAATTTTAATAAAGAGTCGATCCGAAGTTAGATAGGTTCAAACCCTATTATACTATTTGCTCGCACTAAATCGAATTGACAAGTGTATACTGTCCGAATCCACAATCTCGACCCGAAACCGCTCTTATGGTCGACCCATCAAAGAGTCTATTCTTGGTGGGGGGACACTATTTCCAAGTTGGGCAGGTCAAGACGTTCACTGAGATTCGTCATTTGTCAGCTGTGTCTACTAACTTTCCGGTTTAGAAAATTGCATCAAACTCTCCCACCAAACCCTAAAGTCACTCTAGTTCTCTCACTCCAAATGTCTATGGCAAGATCCTCTTCACATCTTTAAGATTTGCCAATGTCGCCTTGCCGTTCACGAACCCCTCAATGACTACACAAAGAACCCCGTCTGCACGCACATAAATTTTCTATCCAAAGGCGAGTGATATCGAACAACAATGACATATTCAGAAGTTGCCGCTGGCAGCAGCAATTTTTGGGCAGTGGCCGAGACCGTCTATGGTGGTAGCAACAAATGTGGAGGCGTGGGAAGTGCGGGCTGCTCACTTTTTGGGCAGTAGAGAGCATAAGGTTCTGTTTAGGAATTTTACACGTCACAATTTCAATAAAGAGTCTATCCAAAGTTAGATAGGCTCAAATCCTACTATACTATTTGCTCGCACTAAATCGAATTGGCAAGTGTATACTGTCCGAATCCACAATTACAACCCGAAATCGACGGACCGCTCTTATGGTCAAGCTGTCAAGGGAAGGTTTCTTGGATGACGCGGTTGTTCCCCAACGTTCTTGGTGTACTACGGTGCAAAAGTATTTTGTTTGGTAACTATAGTTTGACCGGTCCAAGCTCCAGCTCAACAAGTTTGACCAAACTTTCTTACACGGCAATCTTGAAAAAAGAAATGAATTTATTCTCGAATCAAGAAATGAATTGACTCAAATCTTGGCCGGTTGATCGAGGCCAGTAATGAAAAGGATCTCAACTCAATCTAAAAAAGGCCAAATTGCATTATCCAAAAGGAGTCAATCAGGCAGTTACCAATGCCGCCGACAAGTGAAAAAGTTAATTTCTTCTTAATAGTACTCATTTGAGTAGGTAGATTAGATGACTATAATAACTATATCAGTCAATTATATTGACAGCATCGTGTTTAATGATATAGACAATTGATCATTCAACTATCGATTATTCAATCATGAAAAAAATCATACGAAATGATAATCGCTAATCGACATAATTATGTTTTGAAGCCTTTAATCAAAACAAATTATTTTACGAAAATATATTGATGGAACAAAACCTTTCATTGGATGAAAATTATAAGAAAGTCCATTTTGTCATGATTTAACCAAAAGCTAGAAATTCTCAAACACCAATTTAATGAAATTTATAAAAATAATTTAAAGTAAAGTCTCATGACACCTTTGAATCGCTCTCCACGGACGTCTAATTATATTTCCCCGCATTCTAAACCTGAAATGATAATAANNNAAAAAAAAAAAAAAACAAGATTCAATAAGTGACGATCTACACTTGGAATCAAGCAGTCAATGATGCCAATTTTATATCATTTAT
>BCNH02000009.1:4197568-4214062 GCA_001662345.2 Metrosideros polymorpha var. glaberrima
AAAGTCTCATGACACCTTTGAATCGCTCTCCACGGACGTCTAATTATATTTCCCCGCATTCTAAACCTGAAATGATAATAAAAGGGGCTGAGCAAAACCAAGACTCAATTAAGACCCCAAAAAAAAAAAAAACAAGATTCAATAAGTGACGATCTACACTTGGAATCAAGCAGTCAATGATGCCAATTTTATATCATTTATGCAGTACATAACAGCACATTCAAAATTCAAATCACATGTTAATATCATTTCAACATCACAATGTATAAATTTCTCATTTACTCACGTGACTCATGTCAAAACACTGTGGTCACACTTCGTTGGGTGACAAGGCCCAGAAACTACGTCGGTTATTATTAAGCCCATGAAAATAGAGCTGCTATAATTAAGCCCCAAAAATCACATCAATTGTCATTAATCTTAGAAATAGAACCAATCCGTGAACATATATCGTATATCAATATGTAGGTTAACCATGAGCACTAATCCAATATGCATTTATTATTACCAACATACTAATATATTCTTTGAAGTAATTCACCTAGCTACATAACAATTTTAAATGCATATCCAAAATATTTTGATTCTCATTCATTTTCAAATACGGCCATGTTATTATATAGGATTTTACTTTTTATTACCATGCGATCAAAAATTTTAAAAACAGGGATAATTGCAAGGAATATCCATAAGTTTACACTTACATATCAAAGACCACCATCACTTTTTTTGTGCAAAACCATCGTCAATTTAGAAACGTTCAATTTGCATCCCTTTTAAATTTAAAAAGACAGTTTACTCCCAAAACATAATCCCCTACAACATAAATTATCTTAGGCAAGAAATTACGGCCTTTTATAAAAAAAAATTACTCCCCTTCCGATCAAAAAAATAATAATCAGAAATCACTCCCTTATAACAGCGGTTGAGGCAAAAAAGCCCACTCCGTGCAAAATTACAAAAGTATCCTTTTGGGCTCGATTATGGGTCCACGGGCACAATAATTAATGGAATTACAGAAGATTATCTAAGAATGTATTGTTCAATAAAATACTGAATTTCCAGAAAATAGATATTGTTTAAAATTGACTTTATTATTTGCAAATTTTTCGACATTACTGGCCAATGTTGTGCAATGTAGCCTTTCATTATAAATTTTATAGTCCTTGAAAATTTGAAATAAAGACAAAGAAAGAGGAGGTTAGGAGAGGCCTAGATCTTTTGTCCACCTTGGAACCACTCCTAAGGGCGCGCGAATCATAACCATTCTGTTTCTGAAATCAATTTCTTGCTTGACATAGATTCTTCTATTTTTATTCCCTAGATGAGTTTCTAAGCAGAGAAATGTGTGTGATAACGATACAAATTGTCTATTTCGAAAACAAAAATTCATTTAAGAAAAATATAAAATTTTTATTTCCCTAACAGTGGCAGTGGCGGCATCGATGACAGGCGATTGGTGGCAGCTAGCGAAGGGAAGGGAGGAGGCGGGGAGCTGAGAAAGAGAGGAAAGCGAGTCGTGAAGAGAAAAAACAGAGAGAGAAATTTTTTTATTTCTGTTTCTATTACATAAATAAAAAAAAGTAGAAAATTTTTACATCTCATTTCTATTCCAAACTAAAATGGAGTGAAATTTTATTTCAAAAATAGAAAAATGAAATTGCTCTATCAAACGAATTTTTGTTCCAAACCTATTTATAGAATAGAAACAGAGAATGCCAGAATGGCTATCATGCATCCTAAGTGTACTAATTTGAACGGTATCAACCAGATAGGTTTTAGATTGTATGTCGAGAATCGACCCAATTTAGAATCGATCACCTTTACCCATCTTGTCTGGAGAAATAAGGCTAAAAGATTATATATTTCTTTGGCACTGTGTAGCACATGTCAAATCTTGATTCATCTACTATTTGTTAAATCTTTTGGTAAATAGCAATGCAAGTTATAGAGGTTACAAATCAAAAGTTACACCTCCAATAATCACATATTAATCATTTAAGTCAATTATAAAATTTTCACATATCCAGAACATAATTTCCATGAACTGTCATAGATTTTGTGATTCCTGAAAAATAGCAGAAAATTGCATGTTTTTAAAAATTGTGAATTCATAGAACATATTTCTCTCGGTTATGATTTCAACAACGTAAATGGCTACGCTGCCCAACATCTAGCGGACCGCCAAAGCCAGGGGAAGCGGCTCTGCACGCGGACCACGTTGGTTTTCTAGGTTTTAGTTTCAAGTTGTGTTTAGCCAAAATTTGCTTTCGCAACAAAATACCTTTCACCGAAATCGTTTATCGGTTTTTAAAAGAGGATACAAGTCTTGTGACAATTCCTTACAAGAAATATCACAAGCGGACAAGGGAATCGATAACTTCACTTAAAATGGAACCGAACGTACACAAACTAACAAGAATTTAATTGATAACAAAGCTTAAGAACGTAAAGATGCAACGCCAGAATTTAATCGACAACAAGGCACCCAGGAACTACAGCAAAGATATACGTTGGAATTTAATCGATGACATGGATTTATTAAATTCCAGCATGTTTCTTAGCTGCAGCTAAGAAACACGCTGAAATTTAATAGACAACACAAATCTAGAAATTATAAGTGTAGTGCAAAAATTGAAAGATAACACGTTTGTTTGTTTGTGTGCAGGAGGGCTCTAAAAAGTACGATATAGCTATTTAGAGCCAACAATCTTGACGGTTGCTTTATTCTAGTACGTTGACAGTTACTTCTTTGATGATTGCATCCAAGATTGTTGACTCCACTTTTTGTCAATTCCTTCAGGTTGTCAATAATTCTTTCATAAATGACCAAACTCTACTCTTATTAACTAAGTCTATTATATGTCGATAATAATCAAACGATGGTCTTTTTTGGTGTAAACAAATGCTCCCTTTTAAAAGAATGGAATGATTCATCTGTCATTCGATTATTTTAAATAGGAATCAAGAGTTATCATGTACCCTCTGGTCATCGACAAATTTGAATTTTTGTTGCAAAATTTAATCTTGGTTAGATTCATTATATGACTCATATTTTTCCACGAAAGGCACATTTATGTAAAGTTTTCATGTGGCTCTCTATCATTGTCCTTAAGTAGATGCTCATACTTAGACATTCTAGTTGCTAATTGGACTAAATCGGCAAAATTTTGGCCTTCGAATTTTTCTTAAGATTGAATTTCAATCTACTGAAAGCCAAATTTGTGAATTCTTTCTCTAAGAATGAAGTAATGCATCATTTCTAGCTCTCTTCAATCGAGCAACAAACCGATCGATTGACTCAGTATTGTATTGATAGATTCTGGCCAAGTCAGCAATTGATACCTCATGTATCGTTTTTTAAAATTGAGAATAAAATTGTCTTTCCATCTCGTCCTAAGTATAGATTAAAATGGAGATAAATTTGCATACCAAGTAAATGCAGTTTTTTATAAAGACAAAAGGAACCACCTAAGTCTCAAGAATTTATTTGTTCCTACTGTTGGGACTAACTATGCAACCTAGAGGGGGGTGAATAGGTTGATTAAACAAATTTGATTTTTCTTGCAAGAAAAAGACGTTTAGAACAAGTGATGCACTTAGGGTTGGCGAACTCGGAATAAGCCGAAATTCAGTCGGCTGTATGGAAACGGGCCGCCGATTAATATTCACCGCTATGCTGTGATCGATGTCCTTTTATTCACGTTCAGAGTTGTTTAGTTGGGTTTTTAGTCATTTTTTTAATTCTAGTGGCGTTTTTGTAATTTTGCGTTTCCTATGTTAATTAGGGTTAACACTGTATAAAAGGGTGTTATGATTCTTAGTGACAACAGACTTTGATATTTTGCTATTAATTTTGATAATCGAATTTGATAGAACAAATTGTTCTCTTTTTCTATTACAATTCTTCTGTTTAGCCAATTTCTGTTGCGTTTTAGCATTATTTGGTATCAGAGCCCAAGTTGCCTTGAACCAATGACTGAACAGAATCGCGGTGGTCGTGGACAGCGGGGTCGTGGTGGCTGGGGACGTGGAGTCGTTCCTGAAGCAGACGAACAGCCGCGTCTAAGAAACTTGCGAGACATAGAAATTGAAGAGCAGAGAAGGCGAATCTAGGATTTAGAATGACAACTTCCATAGGCGGGGTAGGGCATTGAATTCGAAGACGGAGCAGAATCTGAGGATCCATCCGATAACGAAGATGAGGACATCAATCCTTTCGGGGTTCTGAACCAAGAACAGAATCGGGGAGTATGACTTGAAAATCAGTATATCGGGATGAAGATTGAGATTCCTGAGTTTGAAGATAAGGCTCATCCTGATGAGTTTATTGATCGGTTGCATACAGTCGAGAGGATCTTTGATATTGAGGATAGGACTGAAGAACATAAAGTTAAATTAGTAGCTATAAGGCTACGAAAACATGCTTCTATATGGTGGGAGCATGTGAAGAAACAGCGTGCTAGAGAAGGGAAATCGAAGGTGGATTGCTGGGATAAGATGAAGAAATTGCTGCAAAAGAAATTTCTGCCTACTCATTATAGGTAGGAGGCGTTTATTGAATATCATAACGTTAAGTAGCGAGATTTAACAGTCGAGCAATATACCAATGAGTTTGATCGCTTACGGATGCGTTGTGATGTGGGTGAGGAAGACGAGTAAATAGTTGCTCGATATTTGGTAGGGTTGCGGATTGAAATTTTTTATGTTGTTCAATTACTGCAGTATTGGACCTATGAGGATGTATGCAGATTGGCCTTGAGGGTAGAAGCACAATGTAATAGGAATGACAATAGTTCTAGATTTCAGAATCGATGGTCAAGCAAAGAATTTCGAGGAAAGGCAGGGAGTTCTTCAGCCAATTCGACACCCACAATAATTAAGGGCGCGAGTTCTAAACATGCATCCAAAGAGAGACAGAGTAGTGTTGGAACTAGCAGGGGAAAAGCTGCAGCCAAGCGGTGCTACAAGTGTCAGGAACTTGGGCATTTCGCTGCTGATTGTCCGAACTGATAGTTTGTGACGCTTGTTGATAATACAACATTTGATGAAGGTCCAGTCTATGATGAATTAGATGGAGAACAAGAGGATGCGGACCCAGATTAAGAAGAGATTATCTATGCTGATTCTGGTGAGTTCCTAGTCATCAGAAGAATTTTAAATATTGCTAAGGTGGAAGATGAATCATGGCTTAGGCATAATATTTTTTATACTAAGTACATTAGCGGAGGAAAAATATGTAGCGTGATAATAGATGGGGAATGTGGTGTCCACTACCATGGTAGAGAAGTTGCGGTTAAAAACTAAAGATCATCCTCAACCCTACAAGCTGTCGTGGCTTAGGAAAGGGAACGAGGTGAAAGTGAGCAAGAGGTGTCTTGTGTAGTTTTCGATTGGGAAAAGGTATGCTGATGAGGTGTTGTGCGATGTGGTCCAAATGGATGCTTATCATATTCTGATGGGGAGACCGTGGCAGTTCGACAGAAAGACACAGCATGATGGCTTCAAAAATATCTATACCTTCAAGAAGGCTGACTGGACCATTACCCTAGGTCCTACAGATATGAGAAATGAGGTGAAAAATAATCTACTATCTAGGTCAGAGTTCCAAGAAGAGGCAATTAACGCGCCTGACCTTTTTGCTATTGTGGTGATGGGGCAGAATTCTGACGGTTCCAAAATTCCTACACAAGTTCTGCCCTTGCTTAAGGAGTTTACTAATGTCATGCCAGAAGTGATGCCACCTGGGTTGCCGCCTATGAAGGACATTCAACATTGTATTGATCTCATTCCAAGAGCTATTATTCCCAATAAGGCAGCTTACAAAATTAGCCCTAAAGAACACGAGGAGCTGCAGAGACAAGTGCAAGAGCTGTTAGAGAAAGGCACAATCCGAGAGAGTATGAGTCCATGTGCAGTGCTGGCCTTGTTGGTTCCTAAAAAAGACGAGTCGTGGAGAATGTGCATAGATAGCCGAGTTGTCAACAAAATCACAGTTAAGTATTGATTCCCTATCCCACGATTTGATGATTTGATTGATCAGTTAAAAGGGGTGACTGTCTTTTCGAAGATAGACTTGAGAAATGATTATCATCAGATTAGGGTGCGACCCGGAGATGAGTGGAAGACGACGTTTAAGACTAGAGATGGTTTGTATGAGTGGATGGTGATGCCTTTCGGGTTATCTAACGCGCCAAGCACTTTTATGAAGCTGATAAATCATGTTTTTCGTTCTTTTATTGGTCAATTTGTTGTCGTTTATTTCGATGATATTTTGGTCTATAGTGCTTCAATTGAGCAACACCTATAACACTTGAAAAGAGTACTTGAGGCCTTGAGGGAGCAGAAATTGTATGCCAACATCAAGAAGTGTCACTTTTTAACTAATCATGTGACCATTTTGGGTTATATTGTATCAAAGGAGGGCATTCAAATGGATCTAGTTAAAATTGAGGCCATTACAAATTGAGAGATTCTAAGGAATATTCATGAGGTACGTAGCTTTCATGGGCTAGCGTCCTTTTATCGAAGGTTTGTTTGAGATTTCAGCACCATTATTGCGCCTCTTACGGATTGTTTGAAGGGAGACAGATTTGTATGGACCAAAGAGGCAGACGCTGCATTTCAGTTGTTGAAGAAGAAGGTGACTAAAGCTCCAGTTTTAGTGCCTCCGGATTTTAGTGAGGTTTTTTATATGCATTGTGATGCCTCGGACGTTGGTATTGGGGGCATCTTAAGCAAGAAAAATAAACATGTCGCGTTCTTCAGTGAGAAGTTGAATGATGCAAAGAGGAGATATTCGACTTATGACAAGAAATTCTACACCATAATGAGAGCTTGGAGCATTGGAGGCACTACTTTATTTCAAAGGAATTTATTATGTATTCTGATTATGAGGCCTTGAAATACATTAATGAGCAGCATAAAATGAACGCTAGGCATGCCTAGTGGGTGGAATTTCTTCAAGCTTTTAGTTTTGCCATTAAACATAAGGCTGGAGTGCTGAATAAGGTGGCAGATGCATTGAGCAAGAAGCATTCACTGTTGTCTATAATGCAGGTGAGAGTTTCAGGCTTTGATTCTTTTAAAGATTTGTATGTTGATGATCCCTATTTTGGAGATATTTGGATGAAGTGCAAAACATGGCCCTTTCAGCAGTTTCAGCTTGTGGAGGGTTTTCTTTTCAAAGACAACAGGATGTGTATCCCTTAGTGTTCTTTAAGAGAATCCATTATTACTGAGAGTCATGCAGGAGGTCTAGTTGGGCACGTCAGGGTAGATAAGATGATGGCCTTGCTATGTAAGCATTTTTATTGGCCTCGAATAAAGCGTGATGTGGCTCGATTTGTAGAAAGGTGCATGGTTTGTCATGTGGCAAAAACCAGAGGTATCAATGCTGATTTATATATGCCTCTACCTATCCCAGTTACACCATGGGAGGACGTCAGCCTTGATTTCGTCTTGGGATTACTAAGAACCAAGCGAAATAAAGATTCCATAATGGTGGTTGTCGATAGATTTTCGAAGATGGCGCACTTTATCTCCTGTAACAAGACCTTTGATGCTTCATAGGTAGTGCGTTTGTTTCTGCAGGATATTGTTAAGTTGCATGGGGTTCCCTAATCCATAACCTCATATCGTGATGTGAAATTTATGAGTCACTTTTGGCACACTCTTTGGTGGCACATGAGAACCAAATTGTAGTTTAGTTTCTCTCACCATTCCAAAATTGATGGACAGACTGAAGTTGTCAACTGAAGCTTGGGGAACTTGCTGCGAAGTTTGGTTGGAGATAGCCCACGGCAATAGGACTTGGTGTTATCTCAGACAGAATTTGCCTACAATAGGTCACAAAATCGAACTTCAAACAAGAGTCCTTTCGAGATAGTCTATGGGCATAATCCAATTACTCCTTTGGATCTCACGCCATTGCCAGTTCATAAGCAGTTCAATTCAGACGCAAATGAGCATGCCAAGTAAATTAAAGAGCTACATTCACATGTTCATAACCAGATTAACAAGCTGAACATGAAGTATAAGCAATGGGTGGATAGGTGCAGGAAAAGAGTCATCTTCAAAGAGGGTGATCTAGTGTGGATTCACCTTAGGAATGAGCGTTTTCCAGCTGACAGGTTTGGCAAGTTGCAACCTAGAACTGATGGACCATTCAAGGTTCTTGAGCAAATTAATGACAATGCTTATAAGATTGAGCTACTTAGTGAGTACAAGGTATCCAGGACTTTTAATGTAGCAAATTTGTCACTTTACCATGCAAATGAGGAAGAATTTGAGGAGATTGATGTCAATAAAGACGAAGCAAATTCAAGGGCAAATCTTTTTCTTAACAGGGAAGAATGATGCACTTAGAGTTGGCAAACTCGAAATGGGCCAAAATTTAGTTGGCTGTATGGAAATGGGCCACCGGTCAATACTCACTGCTATGCCGAGATCGACGTCCTTTTATTCGCGTTTGGAGTCGTTTAGTTGGATTTTTAGTCATTTTTTTTAATTTCAATGGCGTTTTCGTAATTTTGCGTTTTCTATGTTAATTAGGGTTAACACCATATAAAAAGGTATTACGATTCTTAGTAACGGCAGACTTTGATATTTTGTTATTAATTTGATAATCGAATTTCAAAGAACAAATTATTTTCCTTTTCTATTCCGATTCTTCGGTTTAGCCAAATTCTGTTGCATTTCGACATTATTGTCTCTTGAGCAGGTGGATTTATCGGTTATATGTAAAGTACATGCTGTATAATAAAACGAGTAGTAAGAAGAGATGCAGCTGCACACGAAAAATTATAGTGGTTCGGCTATGACCAGGCCTACTTCACTTGTCGAGACTAATAGTCGCTAAAATCGGCTAGACTACACTAAAGAGGAGCTCGATGAGTTACAACTTTGCAAGTGGTGATCCTTACATCAAATAAACCACACTATCCGAATTCACTTACTGCACACACGCTTACACTCATATAGCAAAGTCTCTTTATGAAAAGATTACACAAAATCTATCAAAAAGAAAGAAAGCAAGGTCAGCAGGTAGAACAGTTAGAGCCACTTTTGATTCAATGAAATGTATAGCTTATAACTCTCTCTCTTTAACCATGTTGCTTGAATAAGACTTCTTCTATATATAGACACCTTCAAGTAGACAATGGAGATGCCTTGAGAAGAGTCCTAGCCATTGAGTTACCGTTAGTTCTACTGTCCTAGGATAAGATTGCCTATACAGCCTCTATCCTAAACTACTGCAGTTTTACCAGAAAAAACTGTCACTTTTTCTCCTTGAATCGATTGTTTCTGACAAAGTCAGTCACCTACTATCTGCTTATATAATAAATGTTCCAATATTCCCGTTGTGTATCCTCTGTCTTCAACGACCATTAGTCTTGACGATTCTTACCTTTGTACATCAGGAACAACATCCTGCATCAGCTTCAGGCGTTCTTTGGCGTACAGCTACTTCTAGCGACTGTATTGCTTTGAGGTGCCATAAGTTTGTTTCAGCGCATGTATGAATATCTGTGCATATAGCTTGTAAGAGATAGTTTGGAAATCATCAAAACTTTTTGGGGCTGTTTCTCCAACACCTACCTCTCCACATTGGACAATAAATTAACTAACATGTTTAACAGTCAATTGATCAGCTTCGCTATTGAAAACAACAAAGTCACGAGTTTTGAATTCTCTCGGGTAAGGTATAGTGTCAACCCAATCATGATGTGGCTTCTTATATATTGGCCTGACTATTCATATATTGGCACCTAATTCTTGTCATATGAGTTTAGTCACTTGATTAGGATTCGCAAGTTGATAAACTTGGCATTCTGCCCCCTAGGAAAAAAGGGTAGATAGGTCGATAGATTTGACCTTCCTACCCCCTAGTTTCAAGTAAATAGGATTTTCAGGCCTTTGTAAAATCCTCACTGGTGGTGGCCTCACTTGACCTAAATTATTTCCACCATTTAATTAGCTAAAAGTTGGAAGAACATACTTTTAAAATGTCATGGTTGAATCGGTATGGACTAATTCAATGTCTCTGGCCTAGAGATGACATCACTGACCACATTGACGAGCATTGGCTTGATCACATCAAAAATGTGTTTAGCTATGTGATTCGCCATCTTATTATGCTATTCCTCGAATCTTTATGGTAGCCATTAAAGTGGGGTTTGGTGCTAACTCCCTCGCCTGGTCCTCCGTAAAGTGCCTCGGGATTTCGACATTGTCCATTTGGCTTGGCTTTGCTGTTGGAGCGGTTGAGGTCTCAAACTGGGTAGCCTTATCATTTGGGTTGTTACATGCAGCATGATCAAGCTCTAAATAACTCATTGTTATCGGCATTGTACTTCTTCAAATCAACCACACTAGTCCCACCGGATGTGCCAAAAAGATATTTCGTCGAAATTTGACTCTACGACAAAACACCTTTCACCAAAAGTCGTTCTTTGATTTTTTATTAGAGGAGACAAGTTTTGTGGCGATTTCGTACAGGAAATATCACAAATGGACAAGAGAATCGATAACTTCATTTCAAATGAAACCAAACAAACACAAATTGTGTCGAAATTCAATCGACGACAAAACTTGAGAACATAAAAATGTAAAACCGTAATTTAAAAGAGACGAGGCACCCGTAAACTACAACAAAGATACACATCGGAATTTAATCAACGACACGGATATGGAAACTATAGCTAAAAAACACGCCAAAATTTAATCAACGACGCGAATCTCGAATCTATAACTATAGTGCAAGAATTGAAAGATAACATTTTGTTTGTTTGCTTGTTTGTGCACCGAAGGGGGGCTCCAAAGAGTACGATGTGGTTTTTCAAAGCCTACAATCAATAATTATTAATGGATGTTACAAAGGGATATTACATACATGGGTTATAAAGGAAGGTTACAAAAAAAAGTTTAAAATGGTTACATTAACTCAACTACCTTAACAGTTTTTTAGACTCCACTATCTTGACGGTTGTTTTATTCCTCTACATTAACGGTTACTTTTTTTATGATTGCATTCAAGATTGTCGACTCTACTTTTTGTTGATTCTTTTAAGCTATCGATTCATCAGGTTGTCGATTCTTCAATTTGTTAATAATTTTATTCATAAATGACCAAAATCTACTCTCATCAACTAAGTCTATCACATGTCGATAATAACCAGAAGTTTGTCATTTTCTTATGTAAATGAATTGCCAACATGGTGGGCTTGTCGCTTTCTCCACAAAACACCAAATAATGTGATTTTGGTGTCCATGGAGAAATCTCATATGATACAAGAATTATGAGAAAAAAGACATTAGAAGTACTAAAACTTTTTGTCAGATCACTTCAATGCCACATCATTGAAAAAATAATCATTTAAGTGCCTGTGGCGACAAATTTCAGGCAAATCCTCAGTGACTTTTTTATTAAAAGGTTAATCTATATGTGTCTTTTTTATCCAAAAAAAATGTCCAATGTGGATGGTGAGGTGGCTCTTCATAACAAAACAACGCTGCACCCTTCAAATTTAGCTTTTTCACGCTCCAACCCTTCTTTCTGCTTCTCCACGATTCAGAAAAAAAAAAACTAGAGAATGAAGCCATCTGGATTTTGGGAAAGGATTTGGGTTTTTGTCTTCGTGATGTTGGTTCTTCATTTGACTGTAGAGGGAGCAGACATCTTTTTTTAAAGATTTCCTTTCCATTTCCTGAACTCATCTTCCATTTCATCTTCACCATCACACCATTTTCGGAGTCTTTGCTCCTTCACCTTCATCTTCCACTCGTGGATGCTCGGTTTTCCTTTATATTGATGGCCAACAACTCTAACTAGATTCTTCCTACATTAACCAAGCTCATCTTCTCCATCTTCAATTGCTGAACTTTCTGAGCAGCTCATTTTCATTAGCTTTGTTGACACGAACTTAAGCTACTTGTGCTTATTCTCCTCATTATTGTAAGATTAAGTCCTTAATTTTGCCCTAAAATTGTTGGTATGATTTAAGGTTTGAAAAAGTGGGCAAATTTGAGTTGATTTGTCCACAAATTTTGTTAAATTTAGGGCTTTTCATGGTAGCGACGTCATTGTAGGGCTTTTTCATTGAATTTTGCCACATTAGATGTGACGTTGTAGACTATCACGTGCGACACGTATCCTTTCCATTTATACTCATAATTATAGTTACACATACAGAAGCACATTAAAAACTTTTACTTACATCCCCTACAAGAAAACACGCACATATACATATGCCTCTTTATAATAACATCCATATTATAACTTTAATACATCGTTTAAGTGAAATACAAAATACAAAGTCCTGAGAAAAAGGTTGGTCTACTAGCGCCTCTACACCCATACTAACTCACAAGTGAGCCTAAATATTAGTCAAGCACCATCCAACTCAAGGGTTGGTGGCTTCCAGCATCATCTTGTTTCCCTCCATCATCATATCCAAGGGAAACATCCTACAAGACTGAAAAAATGGAAATGAGCCGAGGTCTAGTAAATGAAATTTCTAGGTTTTAAGGTAAGAAATCATCTTACCACTCAACTTAGTACACAACAAATAATGCGAGTTCAAGCAATACAAATAACCATGCATGACAAATGCATATGCAATTACTCTATGTAAACTACGTAAACTATGAAAACCACATTATCCACTCAGACACAAATAGATGGCATGTTATTCCATGAAACACATATACTACGTAATGGCTATGCACAGGGAATGTTTACTCCCTATTGATCATGAAGCTTACCAATATACATAGGTAAGTTCATACTTATCATGAAGGTTGCCAACACACCTAGGTAACTTCATACTTGTCACTAGGCAGGGCCCATCTTGACTCATGAGGTCTCCCGACACACTCTCCAAGGCATATCGTCACACGGGGCATCCCGACTTTGTTTAAAGTGCAATTTGGTTCATTCCTATCCCATTCACCATCCTATAAGCCTGCTAGGATCTGCTTCTTGTCTGAGCCGTCTCACCCTAGTGATCACTCCCCGCTCTCATCAAATTGGATCGTTACAAGCCCATCAATTTCTGCCTAGTTCATCCCTAAACCACGCATCTACCAGAGAGGATCCCGCTTTGGCATCCCTGCATTAACTTGGGCAATGGATATACTTGGCAAATAGTACGTGGCGATAGTAAGTGGATATCATCAAATTATAGTAACAAGTGGATATCATCAAAATGTAGTAATAAATGAATTTCATCAATATGTAGTCAGACTTAGTAAGTGAATCAGGTTCAGAAAGAGAATATGATTAGTATAGTCAAATTTAGTAAGTGAATCAAAATCAGTAAGTAACTTAAACTCAGAAAACGAATCAGACCCAGTAAGGGAATCAGACTCAATAAGTAAATCAAACTCATAGAGTGAATCAGACTTAGTATGTCAATTCAAACTTAGTAAGCGAATCAAACTTAGTAAGGTAATTCTGACTCAGAAAGCGAATCATTAAGAAAACCGATCAAACATCTTGTAAGCATATACGCACTCATCAAGACAAATCATACCAACACAACATCTCCACACTACTATTGAACATGTTCACACTTAACGCCCGATTTAACTAAGATCACACATAACAAACCAACCAAGTTAAAAGTACTAAGTAGATCAATTTAACATAACGTCTAGAATTTTCACTTACTATCAATTAAAGACTTAGACAACTCAAAACTTTAGCCATTTTCAAGAACAAGTTGGAATTCTTATTGAAACTTGAAGACATATGAGGACCTATTTATAGACCAAGGGAGGTAAATAACTCAAGTTAAGAGAAATGATGGCTTGATGTTAGACTCACCATTTGTAAAGAGATGGATGGTGTTTCAATCCAATTGATACAAGTGGCCTAATATGAGTAGCTAAATGAGATATGGAGCTTCTTCTTTGGCCAAGTGCTATGAATGAGTCATCAAGAGCATTAATGAGCCAAAGAGGTGTTCAAAAGAAAAAAATTACAAGTGGTATTATCACAATGTTTCATTCAAATACATGGCCTAGTGCAATGAATTAAGAGAATTGAGTGGATGACTAGGATTAAGAGTAATGATGGCTTTGGATTAAAAACCGTAGGTGTAAGGAGAGAGGGATAGATGTTCTAATACCAAAGCTTCAAGTAACCATCTAAGTGTAGTTAGGGTATAAATGGCCAAATGAGAATAGCTAATGAGAGATATTTTGAGTGAAATGAGAGATGATTTCTTCTTGGCCAAGTAAAGAGGGTGAGTCATCAAGGCATTATTAAATGATTAAGGTTAAAATTCATGATGTAATGCATGATATCATAGTTAAGCTATGCTAAGAGTCCAAGTTAAGAGCATGCAGCGATTAAAACACTTAAGATATTGAAAATAGATGTGCACATATTAAAGAATGTCCAATGACTCAACTATAGGATTTTTTTCAAAGTAGATGTTTTGTTAGGTTACCAAAATATCTTGTAAATCAATATATATTAGGAAACCAATATTTGTTCTGAACATTGATAAATTCGAAAAACATCTTAAGTTCCCTAAAATTATTGGTAATCCCACACCAAATATTAGAAAAATTTCAATTCAATAAATTTAAAGCCTGAATAGCATCCAAAACTCCAAGCTACTTAACTTTATATCATGTATCTACAATTATCGAATACAGAAAACTACGGATGTCATATCGAATTTCCAACAAGGCACATCTGTCTGAAATAATACTAAAACATTGCCACATTGGATTTCTGACATCCCAAATTAGAGTTATCACTTTAGTGATCGTTTTTTTACAAAAGTGGCACTGAAGTGAACTAATGAAAAGTTTTGGCGCTAAAGTGAGCCACATACGAAATTTAGGGCACTTATAGGTGTTCTTTTCTCAAGAATTATGTAATGATCTACCGCCCTACAAAGTTCCTGGCAGAATAATTATTTTGCTGAAAAGAGTGCCCACTCTCCAACCCTCGACTTATACTTTGTGAAAGTACATCTTTCGAATAAATGACCAAATCACGCGCCATCAAATCCCAAGGGGGAGTGTGTGTTCATACCAAAAGGTGTTTCTAGAAATTCTCCGGAGCATCGCTGACGAAGACAGAACATGGGGTTTTGCATTTAACTTTGTAAGAACCAGAAAGAAACAATTAACTTCTTGATTCAAGTACATCACTACCATCAAAATCTCAATTTTCCAACGTTCGGTGACGTTTCTTGGCATAGTTTGAACATCTAAAGCTGGTTGCCCATGCCTTCTCTCTTCTTTCTCTTAGTCCAGACGTTTTATTCCCTCTTACTTTTTATACTTTTTTATTTTCATAATTCTTCTTTTCTCAGAATGTTATAATCTACCCCTTAATAGAAATTTCGTTCTCGAACCTAATCCTTCCAATAAAGGTACTTCTGTTTCATATTATTCTCGAGTCTCACGTCACTTGTCTTTCGACGTGATTTTGCCACATGCCACGACACCTAGTTCTTTCAATGAATAATGTGAACTTGCTGCTCTGCATAAGTAATATTTCTTTTGAATTGTAGCGACCCGTATTCAATCATGATTTTAGGGTTCAGAACATATATATACAGCATAGATTCATGGAAAATGTTGGGCACTCCTGGTAGGGCGAGTGGTAAAGCGAGCCAATAAACTACATCTCCGATTTTCATATAGTGCTAACTCATATTGGAATGACTTAATTTTGCAATAGAATGGTAGAAAGAAAAAAGAAAGACATCTATAAGAAGAAAGGGACTTTAAGGCCATAAAGTTTTGCATGGAGAATGGACGTTGTCATATTGTTTGCAGGACAAGTGATATTATAAATTCCTTGAAAAAATATTTCCAAATGAACATATATAAAAGACAGAAAATTTCAAATAAATGTCTTAAGTGCCCTTATTTAAAATTGCATATTTTGGAATCTGGAATCGATAGGTTCCTACCAGTATGGTTCTCACCCATGCTCATTTTCTCAAATGACGGCCTAAAATAGACTTTGTTTCAAATAAATGTCTGAAGTGTCCTAATTCTCAAATAAAGGCTTGAAAAGTCTTTATTTTCTTACTTTTTTATTAAATAAAAAAAATATTTAAAAAACACAAAAAAAGCAAGGGCTAGGGCCTCCGCCACCGAAAACGGTCGGTGGGGGCCTAGCTACCCCTACCGACCTTGGCTAAGCCCTCGTTAGCCCTTTCTAGTGACGGCGGTGGCAAGTCCTTGCCCTTGCCTTTTTTGTGCTTTTTAAGTATTTCTGAATATTTTTTATTATATTTAATCAAAAAAGTAAAATGAAGAAAATGCTCTTGAGATCAAGCTCTTATTTTTAAAAAAATAGTGACATTTCAGGCCCTTATTTGAAACAATATTTACTTTAGGTCCTTATTTGATAAAATGATGACACTTCATACCTTTATTACTATCGATTTGAAATTACTAAAAAAAAGTGCACAAGCGTTGCATTTAAATTTAAAAAAAATTAAAATTGAAAAGATTTTT
>BCNH02000009.1:4214459-4263778 GCA_001662345.2 Metrosideros polymorpha var. glaberrima
TTAGCTTGGGTGTTGCTTTGGGTTGTCAAATGCCAGTATAATCTTATAACTTTTTAATTTTGTAATTTTCATTTGAAGATTAAAATCATTAAAAAAAAAAATTTCCTGGACATATTAGTAGAAATCTGTTTTTCAAGCTTTTGAATTTGCTTGCGAAACCAGCCAAACGCGGACCCCTCCACCTCTAGGACTCACGAGGCTCGACCCCTTCGCTCAGCCCAAACGAGCCAACTCTTAGCTCAGAACGGGCGGACTGATGATCAGCCAAGAACGGCCGGCCCCCAGACACTGAGCCCATGTCCCACCGTGCAATTGGGCTAGGCCTTTTTCTTTTGCCATAAAAAAGAAGAAGCAAATTCCAAGTCGGTTTACGACGATTGTCCCCCACCAGTTTCATTTGCCAAAAAAGGTTGATGTAGTTTTTTTAATAGTGCTTGTCAAATATCTCATAACCTCAACACTTCTACAGCAGTTTTTCGGAAGCTAACCTCACCAAAAGTTTTATGGTGCAGTGATTTTAAAGTATGGTGATCGGTTTCGGAGTGAGCAGTTTCATACCAACAACGTGAAACCTATCATGTCAAGGGTGATTCCCGACTTTTTTAGAAGTGAAGACCGAACTAGTTCCCTCAGGAAGTGACCTAGAATGAAGCCTAATTCTAAGTAACAGGAAATATATCATGTGAACAATACACAGCATAGCGGTCAAGGCATTAATGGAGTTCTTAAACTTTTTAGGTTCAGAACATATCTCCAACATATTTATCTTTCTTTTTTTAATAAAGTAAAGAAAAAGAGAGCTAAAAAACGAATTTTTACGCAGGAACCTATCGGTCTCCATGCAAATCAGCTTGCAACTGGTCAGGTAAAGCTGATTTCCTAAGTTCACCTAATCCGATTGCTCACACCTACTTCAAATTATGTATCATCACGTATACAAATACATTGCTTCACGACACATTTATAACATAGCCCAAGTCTACAAATATTCTAATAATTATCGCCAACTTGACATATACGAGCGTGCTTCAAATTGAAGCAATTATATGAAATTAAATATATCTAATTCCTTTTGAAAATTCCGGGAGTGCAAATCGAGGGTGGGAGGGTGTGAGACAGCTAGGGCAAGACAAAGAGAAGAATAAAAGAAGATGGAAATTACTTGAAAAGGGCATGATTAGGGCAAATATATGGGGAGGAGACAAACCGCTGCACGTGCAACACCGAAATCGTCGAGATATTGGAATGAAACGATGCGCTGCACGTGCTGCTCGGTCAAAGGTCAAAAGCTCTGACCGCACGACCCTATGCCCGACCATTTATTTATTCTTTTATTATTATAAAAAAAATTGATTAAATTAAGAAAAGGTAATTAATAAAGAAGAAAAGGAGAGAGGGAGCCGAAGATAAGGACGACGATTAGGATTCACTTGCAGGTGCTCATTAGAGAATCTACGCCGCTCATCATGAAAGATTTCGCTTTTTCGCTTTTTTATATTTAATTTTAATTTACTTTTCTCACCTGATATTTAGATTTAATGAAACTTTTTATTATGCTCACCATTTTTAATTTACTTGTTATTTAAAAATACGATATCTGAGGTGACGGTGAGCCGAGTCAATTGATACTCTTTTTTTAAAAATAAAAATGACAGTATTCAAGTAGAATTTTAACTCATTTTCTAAGAGAGAGAGAGAGATTAGTCCCATATGGAATTTGCAATTGGAAGATTAGGGCTTCAAATCATCTATTTCGAGCGAATTCATGGAGTTCAAGCAAATCGTAAAGTTCAATTAGATTTTCGAGTTCATAAAATTAGGGTTTCAAATCGTCGGTTTTGAAGCTACTCGAACAAATCATCCATTATAATCAAAGCGACATGGCATCGTTTTGGCTTGACTAATATGCCCATTGAGTATTTCGCCGCTGTTAGCCATAGCAGATGTGCGTAGCTTCTTTTGATGGAAAAATTAATGTCGGAAATTTTTGTCCTTCGAGCAAATGCATTGCTTTTGGCTTGTTCAATAACCAGTCATTTTTATCTCGAGGATATAAATTTGGCTAATCCACCACAACTAAGAGATTAATAGAAAAGCAAACAAGAAATAGAGAAACAACGTACCGGGATATTACGCAGTTCGGCTTGTAGAGACCTAAGTCTAGGGAAAAGTGGCATCCATAAATTCACTATGAACAATAGAGATTAAAATCAGCTTAATCTATGTCTCTCAATATGCAAGTCCGAATCACACTCAAATGCAAACCTAAGCATTTCACCCCATCTCTTGCAATGTTTTCGCTCTCGAGACTCACATTGAGAAATCATTCAAGAGGCAAAAGTGTGTGATACAACATAATATCGATCGAGTTTGTACTTAAAAAACACGATACATCCCAAGTTTGCATTGCCTTCGGGTGACCACTACAATTAGCGAAACTTTCTCGATCTCGTGCTTCTATCCGAACTTGGATTTGGCATGAACTTGAGGTCAGAAAATCTAACAATACATGCTTTGCCCAGCTCATTCGCCGAAACTGAACTTGAGATGAACTCCGGAGTTCGTCATACATCAAAGACAAATACAAGCTTTCCTTAGCGCTTAAATTTTCCCATTTGCTCTTCCTTGTTATGTATCAATCAGTCAAGAAGTCACCATTCCCCTAATATTCAATATTCTACAAGTAGTCTTTCATCTTACATCGGTTACCCTTCATTTGATACTCCTAACAAATTTACGGTGCGATGCGCATCGTTCTTTAACGGTTCAAACTTTTAGAATTGATTGGGTACCTCGACCTTCAAATGCTATATGTTCTCTGCTTTCTGCTTGTAATTTGTTCTTTAAGCTCAATATCTCTCATCTCAATTTCGCCCATTGGTGAATTTTGTTGGGTTTTAGATATGTCTCTAATCCATATAACCTAGATTTGTGATGTTACTTTGTCGATAAGCCTTGTGTAATCTCAAACTAGCATGTCACAACCGTGGGACACATGTGAGTCGCTAACAAGATGGACAATATCGCATTGGCACTCGAATGGGATTGCCTACAAGTTTTAATTTAGATGTGGTGGAGGTGCATAGTCTTTCACACATATCGAGTTTGTATCGATATTAGGGTTCGATCATCCAAACCAATCAAGAAGTCAAGACATAACAATATGCACTAACTTTGGTAAACTATCCAAAAAGTGCTGAACCTATCGTACGGCAACCAATTCAGTCATAATCTTTTCAATTTAGTTAATTTAGTCTTAAACCTTTTGACGATTTGCCAATAGTGCTTTTGGTCATTTTTAACCAGAAATTGTTGACTTGGTGATCCAATCAGCTCTAACCATCTTACATTGTACGGGCAGTATCGAGCCGAACGATTCTTGCAAATTTTTAAAAGAATTTCGAAAGTTTCCTTGTTTTTCTTTTCCTTTTCTTTTTTTCTTTCAATAGTTTTTCGGCTGTGGCAGATCTGGCAAAGTTTTGGTTCTTCATGCCGAAGGAGAGATCGAACGCCTTGGTCTTGATGAGCACGCGAGAGGAGGATGAGGACGAGGAAGCAGGTGCGAGAGCGAGGGATTTGCTTGGTTTCTGCTTGAGCTCCGCCGAGGACGACGTAGAGGGACACGGGTCGTAGGAGCTGTAGTGCGAGGACGCTTTGAATGTCGCTGCCATTGTCATCGGATTTGCTGACTTCTACGTTAAGACGAGCATTTCATATAGCAAGGTCGGTGCTGTCTGGATTGCCATGTCGGCGATTGGCAAATCGACAAAAGTTTAAAACTAAATTGACAAAATTGAAAAGTTTAACTTTGATTTGGCTGCATACCAAAGGTTTAGGACTTCTTGAACAATTTTCTAAGAATAAATGGTTATTCCCCCAGCCTTTTTTCATTGTGAATTTAGGAGCAGAAGCGTGAAAACCAACTATTTGAAGATTAATGAAACGCCCTACTAGCCCTACAAGCAAATTAAGTTCAAACATTTGGCCTATACATGTGATCACGACCGATAGCAATTTGCGAGATACTCCCTCGATTTCAACTTGAAGAGGACTAAGACCATGCTAATTAAATTTGAGATCTGAGATTTAAGAGATAAACGACAATCATCTTGAGAATTGTGAACCACGTTCATGTCTATTATAGAGTAAAGTCCATGTTATCCTAACTTAACATCCACATCATGCTCGTGAAATCTCCGCATAAAAAAGTCGAGATCAAGACTCACTCGTGGATTTACTTTACTTATTATACAAAGACAAATTCGAAATCGATTCTCCTTTTGCACAAGCAAGTGGGTAAGCGCGGGAGAGAACTGGCTAGCTTCAATTTCGCCGGAAATTGGAAAGACTTGTTGACAAGCAGACAAAAACAGCTTTTCTAGGAATCGAAAGGATAAGAATATTGCTCCGGCGAGGGTCACATATACATTTAAAAAGGCTTGAACTTAATCGATTTATAAATCTTTTAAGATATTTCGTGAATTTCTATATAGTCAAGTTTATGCACTATGGTCCTTGAATAGTCGAAAAAGAATGTTATTAGATAGAAGAAGTTCGATTCATCATATCACGGGTACTACCCTCCGTTATCATCCGAATGCGACTCCGATGAAATGAGCAAATGTTTATCTACCATTTGCGACGTCATTCTCAAGGAAAAAATCTCAATTCCATCGCATTATTGCATATGCGATCTCTGCATCTCCCAGTACCCCTCGAAAGTCGACAGATATCTTCCATCGAGTTGTTGTGTTCTGCTTCGTCACTCCGCTTAGGATGATGATGTGTAATCTTAATTTCTAATAATTAAAATGCAAGAAAACTAAATATCGAAATAATGACTTCGTCCGTATCGCGAAAAATAAATTAATAAGCTATCATTTTTAAAAATTATTTTTTAAATAATTTATTTTTTTGTGGAACGGAATGGGATAGAAATCCGATAAACAAAATGGAGCGTGTGCATTGGGATTCGAAGGGCCAAGAAAATCCGAAGGCCAAGTGTAGCCATCGGCGATTACGACGAGCGGCCACGTCCCCAGAGGGGTGGGGCCCCGCTTGGATGGGAGAAAGCGGGAACCGGACAGAAACGTCGTATGCTGGACAAGGATCCATTGTCTTGCACCGAATCCACGCCGAATGAAACAAGTCCACGTGTGCGCGTTTCTATCCGAGCATCTATTCACATCTTATAATTTTTCTACTTTTTAATTTAGGCCATTCAAATCACCTTGTGCTTCTGAATCAGTCTTTGGTTAGTTTACCTTTAATTTTGAGAAGATAGATATGTATCTAACTACATGGATGAGGTGGGAAGAGAAGTATTTTTATGTGAAGGTTGGTATGACCTACCAAACGGGTTGATCGTGTGATATGCATATTGGCGCTCAAATAATGAAAATGCTAATTTTTTTTTTATTGATTTGTGTTACGGTAAGTGCTACCACACGGCATAACCCGCAACATGAAAGATCTTTTCAGATAAAATGGGGGCAATACCAGCATCACGATGACTCCCTCATCACATTAATAATTAATTATCGTACTGACAGCCCGTTTGGCATGATCATCACTTTTGACAGTGTGTGTTTTAGAATTGCAGACTCTAAGTTGGGTGAAACAATTTGTAGAATTGCTGCGATTTGGAGCTGCAACAGTAATGAGGTGGTTGCCAAATACCTTGTAAAAGTTACGCACCTCTTTTTCCAGCTGAAACTACTGTGGAGGAGTTGTACCGCATAGCCTCGGCGTATTTTTGAAAAAGAAACATGGCAAGTGGAAGTTTCAGACACAATAAAAAAAAACTCATAAGTTTGTTTAGATGAAAAAAGAAGAAGAAGAGAAATCCTAAAGTATGAGAAATATAAGTAATTATACCTTTTTATAATGTGAATATCCGATTTTTTTTTCTCTCTTCAATGAGATGTAAGGAGACACTTGAAAAAACAAGAGAGTAATTTGGTGGAATCTATATGATAAAGGAATCTCGAGTTCATCAAGGGTGTACATGTACTAGACCGGTTGTGGGCGAGGAGGGATTCGAACTCCCGACACCATGGTTCATAGCCACATGCTCTAGTCCTCTCAGCTATAGGCCCCATCCCGTCTCCATTGGATCTGTTTCTAGGACTATCCCAAAAAAAAAAGGTACATTTCCTCTCTCCAGCCATTTCAAGTTAAGAATATGTGAAAGCGCCTTCTCTCTATAATAAGGGTGTGTTTTGAGGTGTGAAGTGAGAGAGAAGGGATTCCACAAATGCGTACTTTATTTTAACGCACCGGTGCCCACACACCTCACACCCTCAAGTTGGGAAAATTGTTTTCCTTCCCTTTACCTAGGGAATACTCTCGTGTTTTACATTCTAGAATTTAGACGAAACCTTTTTAAGACTTGCTTAGGTCCAAATACACTCAATAATATAGGGAGTTTTTTTCAATCAGTCCTGAACCTATCAAACGGATGCTAATTCAATCCTAAAATTTTCAAATTTGTCACTTTATTCCTAAACATTTGCGCAAAAATCCAATGTAGTCCTTATGGCCAATTTTTGCCAAATATTGCTGACTCGTTAGCGATTTTTTGGGAAAATTGACCAGAATGACTAAATTGAAATTTTGCGCAAAAGTTTAGGATTAAAGCGTCAAAATTGAAATGTTTAGGACTAACATAGCATTCGCACAATAAATTGAAGGCTGATTGGGTAATTTTTTCCAATTATATGTCTACATCACAATTGTTTTCTAGTAAGATATTGATTTTTATTTTTATTTTGCCTAATCAAGATATGATATGAAGAATTTCTTTTATGCGCAAGATGTGTAGACTGCTCTAGATGGATGATGTATTCTCCGAAGGAAATTTTGGCGCAACGTGAAAGAGGAATACATCACTAACTGCTTCTCTAAAAATGGTTCTTGTGTATCTTATTGTCTCTCAGTGGCTAAGTGGCACGTTACTGTGAGATTCGTCCCTTCATCGTCGTCGAGGTTGTAATGTAGACCAGGATCAGAGAATAAGAAGGGAGGGGAAAACCCAATAGAGGAACCAAAGCACAAGGGAAGATGGGAAGAAAATTTTCTAGGAGGAAAGCCAATTTCTCAATATTCTCAGTACTAATCCTAAGCACATAATATCATTTATTATTATGAAAAAGCACCTAGAAATCTTAAGATAGGAACGGGATTTTAAAAGTAAGGAAACAAAACTAACTCTCCCTCTCGAGTGGACATAAATCATCTTGCGTCGATTGAAAGATTCAAATCCCTCCGGTCCGTAAATGCGATCTCATTTCGCACGGGACGACATGTCTACACATGATTGGTGTTGCCCGATCCACGAACTCGTGCAAATGGCCTCAAATATGTCTAGCAAAGCATTAAAAATCAAGAAAAAATGTGCATGGCACTCTCTCATGATTTCAAGTAGCCCTAACGTTGGAGGAAAAAATGCGATAAACCCTAATACCAATACCAAAACCAAAACCAAAACGATAAACAAGTGAAAGTAGTAGCATTGGATTCTTCAAGAGGGAGAGAGACATATATATATATATTATTTTAGAGGCTGCCATGACTAATAGGCACGGCTTTACATACGTATTAATAAAAACTAGGGTTTTAGCGGGATCATCATCATCATCACTTTCACTCCCCCATGAAAACGGGAGGGTTTCACCCTCTGCTTTTCATCGTATTACTACAGAGGAATCAGCGACAGCCAGATGACCGGGGTTGCTGTTTCCCCCTGCTTCTTTGGTCGCTGGTCTCTCTCTCTCTCTCTCTCTCCGTTTCGAGCGAGCCGAGGTTCACTCTATTCGGGCGCCTTTTTAGATTTGATCCTTCGCTTCGATACCGGCGAGAGGTTCAAGGAGTGCGCACGGGTGAGTGGCTTTAATTGCGGTTCTTGATATGGATAGAGAAATTTACTCCTTTTTTATAGTTGAGGATTTAATGATTTAGAAAGGAGAATTTGGGTTTGATTTGACTAATGAATGTGTCATGGGGTAGCCGTTGATTATTTATTAGAAAAAAAAGAAAGACATATCAACGGGTTGGCCAGCGTCCACGTAAGCGCCGATCAATCAAAATTGGTACAATTACAATAGATTTAAAACTTTTTTGATAATTTTCTCGAGTAGACTCGTGAACTTAAACTCAACTTTTCAATCGATTAATGTTCACGAGTGTGTATCTCTTATTTCGTTTCATTTAGCACTATGGTTCTCTCATTTTAATTTATAGGATTGACAATTTCATATGTACGACCTGCTTACGGGACATCTTGTTAAGCATACTTGAGTTAAGTTCAATTGTATCATAACAATGTTATTTCGCTTGTATCGAAGTAATGAGCGTGTCGTGTGCATTTTCAAAACGGTTCCTACACACCTAGACATGTTTTTTAAACGGGTTGGTATGTCATTTGTGTCGATGTCCCAATTTGTATAGATTAGAACATGTTTAGGGACGTCAAAACATATTTTTACATATTTGGGAGCTAATTTCTCAGACTTGTCAAATCCGTGCGTCTTTTTTACCTATTTAGTCAACATGACATATTGGATCGAATACGGCACGGCTTATGAAATAAAAAGACAAAGGGATGAGTTAAGTTGTAGTGAGACAACTACGTTAAGTTGTAATCATCCCGATGGACTAGCAAGTAGCATATATAACTCTTTCAAAGTGACATTTATGTACGTAGAACCCTAGTATAGTTGGGACTAAAATAATCATTAAACATTAAGGGTGCGTTTGTTTCATGGTACATGAATGATTTGAAGTATATTTTCTTAAAATAATTGTTTGTAACGGTTGAAATAATTAGTAACGAAAAATATTTTCATCGTCCATGAAAATGTTTGGACATAAATTGTTGTCGATAATAAAAACATTTTTCGTTAACGAATTATATAAAACGACATAAGCGATTATTTTTACGAAAAATATTTTTCAAATCATTCATTTTCCACAAAACAAACGGAGCCTAAAGGGCGTTTGTAGAGCCAAGCTTGTAGGATTCAACATAAAGAATAATTTACTCGATCATTGTACTAAATTACTAATGACTACTGGCATCTATCAATTGATGAGATTCTTCTATGTACCTCCATATCTATATAAACATGCACATGTGGCTTAGCACCGAGACGAAACTTCATTGTCCGTATATGGAAATTTAAATCGGGAATATACCAGAGCTAACATTATGCAACTTCAACAACTAGACCCAAAGCGCACGTCAGGTCAGTCAAAGAACTACCTAATCAAAGAGCAAATCTAGTAGATCCACCATGACTTTGTACACTTTATAGTATTAATTTAATTGGAATTAGCCTCTGGAGGAAGCATGTGTGTATTGTGTGTATGTATAATTAAAGCTATTCATGCATAAGATATGATTATGTAAACCTAGCTACGAGCTGCATGTTTCCCACGTACTCTATACGTCCATCCAAAGCAAACGATTTGTTATTGATTTAGAAATAAATTCGTATCCTTATTTGTTATTGATAATCTTAACTTTTCCTCCTTCTTCTCCATATGAATCTTTCTTTGGGGTGATTACAATAAAGGGTTTTGCCCTAAAGTCAAATTCAGATTCTCTAAAGATTTATTGAATCGCGGAGGGACATTGTATCCCTTTTCTTTGTTATTTCATCCTTCCTAAGAGGTATAGATTCCCATCATCGCTTGTATGTGTCAATGTACTGATCTAAATTTGTATCTTATAGCTATCAAAGCGATAAGATAGATATAAAAAGGAAAGGAAACATTCTACGATCATGGCGAGCCCCAAAATCCGACTTCTCTAGGGACTGTCTTGCTCTCCATGATGTTGTCATTGACCTCGTCGGCCATGACGTTCTCGCACGACCTTGGAATGCCATAGCCTTTTTCAAGATGACAATAGCTGTCGAGGTGAAGACGTTGAACGACGGCATCATCTATGGAGCTCAGTAGCGGAGGAGAAGGGCGGTGCCGGTGCCTGCCCAAAGTTGGGAGGGAGAGACGGAGGGTGTGTGTGTGTGTTAGGGTCAGAGTTTTGACTTAGGGTTTCTTTGATAAGCAAGGGTTAGAGATGAGTTGTAGGCCAAATACCCAAAAGAATTCTATCTTTTTGCACCGGTAACCTTTCAAACATTAGAAAAATAGGCATGATCTTTCACCTATGGAACAAAAATGACACCCATTAAAAATTCCATCCATTCATTCCAGTAAATCGCCACACGCCATCCCACGTGCCTTCCAATATTGACATGACACAAAAAGCGATGTTATTTTCAATTTATAGTCTTCATGATGAAATTTAATTTATAACCTAGGTTACCAAATTTCTCATATTTTGCTTATGAAAACAATGTCATTTTTCGTCATGTTCAACATTGTTCAAGTGGCGTCAGCTACTGAGCCACTTAAGATGACACATGACAATTTAACAGTGAGAATAGATGGATGTTGTAACGGGCATCATTTTTATTCCACAGCTGAAAGGTTGCATTTTTTTTTTTGTCCCAAATACAAAAGGTTAGGTTATTTGAGACATTTCAAGAGTTGCATTGTTTTTGTCTTAGGTGCGTTATTTTTAATGTGCAAAAAGTTGGATTTTTGGAGGTATTCAGCCACGAATTGTAGGGGGGCGTTTTGAACAAAATTGATAATTTTGAAAATAATTGATTGTAATTATAATTTAAAGTTTAATAACAAAATTCAAGGAGTAACACAGTGGTTTCAAACATTAAACATGAAAAGTACTATAGAGATGCAATATAATTGCGGTATTTTGGATTCGTCTTTCAAATATTATGCAGTTTCATAGCAAACGACGTAGGGGGGAAATTCGGTTCCCTTGGCAATTTGTATGCTCACAATCCGGATTTATTTCTAATTTACTTTTGTCTTCAAAGATTGCTTCTGCTTATTTTTAGATTGACCTTTCAAATATTATGCAATTTGTATGCTCGATTGCACTTTCGCAATAAGTTTTTGGACTTCTTGTGCATTTCTCCTTTTATGTAAATTGACCTTTTTTTTTCCATATGTAGCTAAACCAAATAAGTGGTTGTTGGAGCCAATTTTCATGTATCTTGGCTAGTCTAGCTCCTTGGACGATCTTAAAAGCGTACTCCCTCACATTGGCCTAATGTATTCAGGGTTTAACTTATGAAGTGCTCTTAATAAGACTTGAACTCAAGACTCCGAGAAGAGGAGTAAACTCTTTTACAATCTAAATCGACACCTTATTTATAAAAACCGTCGTTACTTATTGAGTTAATATGCTCACTCTTACTGAATTTTTGTGCTATGCGAGAATTGATTTTCCCCTGCCTATTCAAATCATGATATCGTAACTCTCCCGAGAGGTACCTTTTTACTTCAGATTTCGTACTTTTGACATCACAAAAATAAAAAGGATGACGCCGAAATTACCAAACATTCACTGCTAAAAACAGCAGAGTGACCGGCAAAACCGTCTCCGAAAGCATTAAAAGCCATCTCCATTGGTCATCAAAGACGGCTATTTTTCCCATCGCCGGTCGTCGCCTCTGGGGCGGGGCCACTAAAGACAACTTTTTATTCATAGAAGGCTTGTTATGGATGAGATTTGTTTACGAAATTATGTGCTAAAATCACCTTACCCCCCCAAAAAAAAAGGGGGGGGGCTCGAAGTTTATGGATGCACATCTGCTTCGAGGAAAGTTTCAAGACATCACTTCGAATTAGGATAGATAACCTTACAAAGGGTCGAACAAAGGTTCTAAAAAAAACACTTTAGTAAACCATGCTATGTTGAAGAGAGAACATATAATTTTTGAATTTTTTTCCTGCCACTGGAAAACGATTTCTTCTTCAGTTCAAGTTCATTTCAATATATTTCAATGGGTACGTGCAATAAACAGGCCAAGTCGACGATTTTTTGCTCAATTTTACGCGGAGTCAAATTCTCATTAGTATGCATCAAGAAAATGGCCCCCCCGGTCCATTATTGTATCATTTTTTTTTGAAAAATTTAAGAAAAAAGTATTAATAGCATTGTTCAAATGGAAAGTAGTTATTGAAGCAAAGAAGCCTCCAATTATAGTTAGAGATTGTAATTTGATAGTGATTTCACTGCAAAGATGATTTGTCACTTTTTATTGGTTTAGTGAATGGGTTATTAGTCATGTTGAGTTGACATGGGAAAAACTATATGAACATAGATAACATGTCCAAAATGGCCTACCACTCTCTTAATTGCGTCTCCCGCAATGATAGAACTTGCTGTCGACTGTGGTGGTCAATGGTGGAGGGTTGCTAACAACAGTTCGCGATTGAGGAGCGATAGCGGTGCAAAGACAATCATCGATTGGAATCACATCGTCTAAAGAGAGGAGATCCAGTTATTTCGAGAAAGATTTGAAATCTGTCGACGAATCCTCTTAAAATTCTTTTCTTCTTCTAGGGTTTAGCGGACATTCCAATTCGAGCTAAAAAACACGAGTCGACTCGACTCGACAAGATCAGATTATACTTTAGGATATGCTTGGATTTTTCTTCTAACTTTCTCACTTTTCTACACAGCAATCAAATGGGGGAGGGAGCAAATTAACTTTGGGCCTAGTTATGAAAAACTTTTTTGCTAAAATGGGGGCAAAATTTCGGTGGAAAAAGGAAAAAAAGAGGAGGAGGAGGCGAACCGTAACAAATTCTCCAATTTCCGCCAACCCGGAACTCTCGCGACTTTGTTTCAGACAAGTTTTCTTCCCCGCAGAGCTAAAAGTCACCCTCTCCCTCCCTCCCTTCCTCCCTCTCTCTCTCTCTCTCTCTCTCTCTATAATTTTATATTTCCAAAACTTCATTTTTGTCTGTATCTCTCTCTCTCTCTCGCGCTCGCCACGCAGGTTGGCAGCTGAAGCCGCTCGTCTCCTCCCCCCCATTATAAACCCAACAGGGCCATCGCCAGGATCTTCTCTCTCTCTCTCTCTGCATCTCTCAAAAAGGTTATGCATGTAGCTCTCTCTCTCTCTCTCTCTCTGAGTGTCAAGGTTCTTCTTACACCCAAAAGGCCTCTGCATGCGGTTCCGCTTTACAAAGCTCGCTTCGCCACTGACCCTTTCTCGACTCGACACACAAAAGCACCGCCACCCACCCACCCACCCACTTGCGAGCTCTCTCTTCTCAGCACCCGAGGACATCTCGTCGATTAACACCGACCCTTTTGCGAAAAAACACCAGCTCTGGGGGTAGGGAGGGAGGTTTTCGTCTCTTCTCTCGTGATTATCGAAAGCGTGCGTCGTCGCGTCGATGGAGAGTAACGGCTGAGCTCGAGGGCCATCTTTTCCGTTCGCAGCTATTGGACTTTTCTGAGTCAGAGCCCTTCTTGTTTGTTTCTTGAGGAAAACAAGCCCGAGCACGCTCTCGTATTCATTGTATTTGTGTCTGTGTCTGAAGGTTTTGTTTCAGTTTATTGAGAGAGAGAGAGAGAGATTAGAGAGAGGATAGAGATAGAATGATGGCTCCTGCAACAAACTGGCTATCGTTTTCTCTGTCTCCAGTGGAGATGCATCCTCAGCTCATCGTCCCTCCTTTCGATTTGACCTCCACTACCTCCTCCTCCTCTTCTTCCTCTTCCTCCTCTCACTACCTCATCGACAGCTTCTATGGCGGCCCTCATGGTAATCATCTTCGTTCGCTTCCTCCGGTCTAGTTGTTGTTGTGCATGCTCACTGTTTTCGCGATGTTTTTAGAATGATGTTCTCTTTCTGCTTTTTTGTTTCTTGAAATCTTTTTTTGGGGCAGGTTGGGATAATCCGAAGCCCCAAATCCTGTTCGCCGACGTCGGAGAGGACGCCGCCCAGCCGAAAGATCGCCGGCAACAGCCGCCGACGATGGCGGACTCCTCCGTCGTCACGACCTTCCTGGTCGACCCATACGCCCCGACCCACCACCACCAAATCACTCCGGCGCCTCCGAAGCTCGAGGACTTCCTCAGAGACTCCTCCACCACCGAGGACTCGTCTCTCACCACCCACATCTACGACCGAAGCTCCTCCCACTACTTCGACGACGGCCACCACCACCACCACCACCACCACGATCTCAACGCGATCGCGGGGTTCCAAGCGATATCCGCCAACTCGGGCTCCGAGGTCGACGACTCGGGCTCCATGGGCCGGGCGACCCAGGCCCACCTCGCGGAGTTCAATCACCACTCCACCGAGTCGGCCGTGACCGAGCTGGGGTTCGCTGCGGCGGGCGGTGGCGCCCTGTCGCTCGGGGTGGTCGTCGCCGCCTCGCAGCCTCAGTCCACGGAGAAGGCCGTCGCCGCTGCGTTGGCCGAGTCGGACGGCTCAAAGAAGATCGCCGATTCGTTCGGTCAGCGAACCTCGATTTACAGAGGAGTCACCAGGTGAGCTGCGACACTCTTGTGGGTGTTTGATAAAATGCCTGACACATGCTCTTCTCAGCGAGATCAGCACAAATTAAGTAATGGGTATCGTTCCAATGGCGATGAATTCTCTGGGGAATGCGTAAATAAGAGAAAGAACAAAGGAAATCTGTCACATACTGTAACCGAGTTCTCGAGTTCTGACTCCTCTTGTAAAAGAAAGTTTGAATTTTTATTTTTTGGGGACTCTGGAATCTGAATTGAATCTAATGGGGAAGGATGATGTGCAGACACCGATGGACGGGTAGATATGAAGCGCATCTCTGGGACAACAGCTGTAGGAGGGAGGGCCAGGCAAGAAAAGGCCGTCAAGGTTGTCTCTCTCTCCGTCTTTTACTGATATGTTTTGACTTCATTTATGAGCAGTATATGTGATGCTCACAACTGATTTTAGGTTCCCCCCATGCTTTATTCCAAGAGAAAATAAAAGAGAAGAAAGAATTCAATTGGGTTTCCATAATAACACAAATTATCTTTGTTTCTGTGAGGACATGCTTTATCTGTACTGCACTATACTATATCATGTGTGGTGGATGATTTAAAAGTTGAATTATCATTACATTGTCTGTGCTGAGTAAATGCTCGGATGCTTGAATATCGATTATCGACTAGCAGCGTCGCAGTTGTGTAGTGCACGTAATTAAGTTATGCAATTTGCTAGGAGAGGTAGAAGCTTGCATGCGCTCAAAACTTCAAAGGGTATTCAATAAATTGGGGAATAGTTAGAAATATTCATGGGTCGGGAGGGACTGTGATTCAAGTCCTCAGCGTGATTGATTGACTCGTGTGGTATATACGTGAAGAGATGCAGGTGAATCGGACGGATACATTTAGTACAAAGAACCCTTTATTTGATTTGAGTTGTCACTGCTTCCCTCTCCCTTCTTCCTCTTCCTTTTCAATTCACTTCACTGCTTTCAATCAGACGTGCCGCCGTTTTGTGCGCGCCTGACAAGAATTTATTTCTGGGTTTTTTCTCGTGGGAGGTTTTCTTTCGGATGAACTTGTTTTTGGCCTTGGCTTTTGCTTGCTTGGGTGTTTTTAACTTTCTCACCTGGACCCTGGAATTCAAGCGCGAGGTTTAATTTGACGCGACTCTGGATTTAACCAGACGTTGCAGAAACCAGTTTGTCTGGATACGAGCTCTGATGTCTTCTGAGTCGTGTGTTAAAGCTTTTCTGCTTTTGCTTTTCCCATCTTTCACATCCATCACAGCTTTGGGTGTAGGTTTGACCATAGCACTTCCTATTCCAGCTGCATTATTCGTTTTCCTTTTGGGGCCCTTGAATTTTCCTACACAATACAAGAATTTTGTTTGGGGTTTCTTGATTTTTCCTCATACTAAACCAGAAGAGGAACAGAAGTGAGAGAAGCTCGAACCCTAAACAATATCCTATCTAAAAAAGACTTTGACATGCTTTCGCTTGAACACATGAACAAGAAAAATGACGAGATTCTTTATGACGGGGAATAATACCACGACGCAACACTACTAGACGGCCTTGATGGAGGCAAGATTCTGCCTTAAATTAACAATGCACTATCATTAACCGGTTCATTTTCTGAAATACTCCACGCAAGTCTTATGCACCTCGAACTTAAAAAGTTCAAAGCGTCTAAACGGCTTTCCAGTTTGCTAGTTCTTTAGGGTTTAATCCACAACATTTTCATCGAATGGAATCAAATTGTGGGTGCACACTTTTTACCTTTAAAATCTCATGTGTGTGAACAGGTATTTAGATGGCTGTGTTGTCCCTTTTAGCTTTTTAGATTATAGATGACAGTCCAAAAAACAGATGATTAGTAAAATTTCATTTGTTTTGTTTGTCTTTCCTTTTGCAAGTAGATAAAGATTCTTGCAGAAAAATTTGACTTTTGAGCGAGCTAATGTTTGAAATGCGTTCCTTCCTTTTGTGCATGAAACGCGCGGGCTGTTGATCATGTGCTGTCTGGCTGTCTCTCATCTATAACTTATCCTCCATAGTTTATCTGGGTAAGAAACTGTTTCTTTCAAAAATATTCTTTTTTGTTTGAACTTTCAATTTCAATAAAAAGAAAGGAACTTTAATGGAATGGAGTCCTCTATTCTATATCAGGTGGGTATGACAAAGAAGACAAAGCAGCTAGGGCCTATGATTTGGCAGCTTTGAAGTACTGGGGTCCCACGGCCACCACCAACTTCCCTGTAATTATATTTATGTATTTCATGTTTGATTGTTGTTTTCTTTTTCAAGCTTTCTTTTGCATGGAAAGTGATGTTTCCACGTAAAGCAGAACATTAGCATATGGAGAGCTTCTTCATGGCTTCCAACTCTTTCTTGCTCAGGTTTCAAACTACACTAAGGAATTGGAGGAGATGAAGCATGTGACCAAGCAGGAGTTTATTGCCTCACTGAGGAGGTACTGTATATGGCCTTGTGCTTCTGTGTATTCACTTGTTGGTTTTTATGTGGAACGATTGCGGTTGAATTGAGTGGGGGCTCTCTTCCGGGACGAATAATTTTTGCAGGAAAAGCAGTGGGTTCTCGAGGGGTGCTTCTATCTACCGAGGCGTGACAAGGTTTGCACAATTATCTCGATTCAGTTTTGAGTTATTTAATTACTTCACTTTAGGTGAGAGATTTTGTCTCGTATCTGCTTCTAAAGTCAGCTCGGAGTCATTTTTCTTCTCGTTATAGGCACCATCAGCAGGGTCGTTGGCAAGCAAGGATTGGTCGTGTTGCTGGCAACAAAGACTTGTACCTGGGCACATTTGGTGAGTATGCTATTTAATTCTTATCTACCATTTCAATTGTTAGCCGTATGCTTAAATGTAGTATTCCAGCATGAGCAACTTAATTCACCCTTTTCAAAAATAATTATTTGGCAGTCTGGTTCACTGTGTTATCTTTGTTGAAAAACATTAGACTGGAGCTGACGACTGATCTTTGATGACGTTAAAATACGAAGAACTTGAAGTTAAGAAAGCATTTATGTCCGTGTTACACATGTGGATATCAAACACTGACTCTGTACATGATGTTGTTCAGCTACGGAAGAGGAAGCTGCTGAGGCATATGACATAGCTGCCATAAAGTTCAGAGGACTCAATGCAGTCACCAACTTTGAGATGAACCGCTATGACGTGGAGGCCATTGCTAATAGCACCCTTCCAATCGGCGGAGCGGCCAAGCGCTTGAAGCTCAACCTCGAAGCAGATCAGAAACCATGTCTCGACATCATTCAGCAACCGCTGCCCCGAAATGGCGGAGGCAACATCAGTTTCTCTGCCATGCAGCCGTTTACCACAATTCCATGCGGCATTCCATTCGACGCCTCAACTGCTCTTTACAACCCTAACTTCTTCCATCACCTACAGCCCAACATCGGCAGCAGCGCCACCACCAATCCCCCTAGCTCCGCCTCCACCATCCTGACTCCGGTGGCAACCACAATACCTCAAACAGCTGACTTCTTCATTTGGCCCCACCAGTCTTACTAGGTATGACCAGCTTTAGATATGTAATAATCTGCTAACTATAGCAACAAACCCCCTTTGTTTTTTTTTTTTCGTCTCTTCGCGGCATCCTTAAAGAAGCTGACCTAAAATGTGATGACTTCCTCACCCTAACCTCTCTCTTGGCCTTTGCTGGTGTTTAGGCAGGAGAAAATTTTGTTAAACCAAAAGGGTAAATGATATAGCAGCTTTCCGATGGATAGTTCTTAGCTCTGTTTTTAAATTTGTAGACCGAGATGTACAAGGGACAGGATCATATGCTGTAATCTTTTTCCGCCGGAAATTCTTTCGGTTTCGCATTACTCACTTGTGGACTGTATGATGATCTCCTCTAGCGAACCTGCCTCTGTGTTTTGTGGCCTAGTATTAGCAGTTCACATGAGGCAAAATGTACCGAGTTGCAATAAGGGATCATTCGGTAGGGACTTGGATGAAATTGTGGTGAATAGTTTTTGCTTTAGGTCCAATTTTTTATGGTCGTACGAACGTTGAAATATATGTGCGGTTATGTACCAAAGCATAAATTTTTTATGACGTGCACATGGCGATGCGTACATGGGGAAAAACAACGACAGAAAGCTAATGCACCCAATAAAGTGTAGATGGGGGAAAACATGGTGGAGAGTGGTACAAATTGACAGAATCGTCAGATTCTATCTGTCATCGAGCATTGTTTGCGGGCCAAGAACCAACATGGCTTTAGTCAAAATGTAGGTTTTACTGGCCATCACCCATCACTACTCGCGCTGCCACCACAACCGTCGCCGTCGGCAATGTTCTCGTCTCACAAAAGGTTGTTTGCGCAAAGTACTCCATGGCTTCGGAAGTGTCATACTTGACCCGGCGTGCTGCGGGGTGAGTCAGGGGCAGCTCTTTTGACCGGTGGCCGTCCATGGGAGCTAACTCTCCGTCTTGGTTTGCAGGAGGTTAGCCTTGTGGTCATTCACGGGCTCAATGCCTTTGTCAAGTCGAGTTCTATTCACGCATGCATAGTCAATATGAGCGACTCCGCCTAACCCGGTGATGTTGCCTGTGGTTGCGACAAGGGCCCGCACGGCGACATCGCCGGTGGTGACAGGTGAAGAGAGCTGCACTGTTGCCTCTATGTTTTCCCCCTGTTTTTCTTCTCCTGATTTGCCTTTTTTTCATTGCAAAACCATGCGACAAATCCTGAACATGTGCCGGAGTTTACACTTTTGAGATTGAATGAGGACTTAAACGTATGAAGAGCAACCTGTTCGCAACGTCGTTAGAAAAGATCAAATGCTACAACACCGAGTTATTCCTTATATGAAAGTCTAATGAAAAAATTACATTGAGAGAGAGGCTATTTAGGAGCTAAAAAGCAAGTACGACGCAATTAGCTCATTTTTTGAAAATTGAGATAAGTTTAAATTTTGAGCACAGAGATGTAATAAAAGGATCCTTTTAGAAGGAAAAAAAAAATAGGCCCAAGAGATCTCAACCCATCTTCTTATTTCCTTTTCAGCAGATGGCAAAAGAACAAGTAAAAATAAAAGAAGGAAGAGAGTAAGCTGTAAGAGAATAGAGAGAGGAGACATGGCGAATTGAGGGTGGGCCATTGAAAACATTTGGTTGACTCTGGAGAACGACATTTACACGTGGTTGATAAGAGTTTCTTATTATATTTCATTCTTAAAAGTTAGTTTTGTTGTTAAAGTATAATGAGATTTTGTTGGATTATCGCCAACTATTCTAAAAGTTTAACCTGATAGATTAAGGTATGGTTTAATATTTAATTACTCTAACACTCCTCCTCACGCTTAGTCTGTCCTTTTTGTTTAGTACTAAACGTGAACATATTTAATTGAGGAGGCAATTAAAGCTTGAAAAGATTTGAACTCATGACCTCCAACTTTGATACTATGTGAGATTTTATGGGGGCACTGCTAACTGTTTTAAAAATTTAAGTTGATAGATGAAGTCAACATAGCTGGTGATGCTCCAACCTGGGTCTGAGTTGTCCAATTGTGATAATTATGTTGTTCACATCCCTAAGAACTCAGAATTTTACGGATTGCGATTTGGACTTTTCGTTTAATTGATATAACTTTTCGAAGTTCTTGGTAATTGTTGTATGGTAACTGTGGCCAGCAATGTTCCATTACGAATTTGTCAATTGTCGGCCATATTTTGGGTTGAAGGAGTTTTAATTTTAGTACTTGGGAAGAGTTCTCTTTTCTTTTTAACTGTAAGTTCACTTGAATCGGATTTTGGCATACAAATACCATACATGTTCAAATTCGTCCCGCAAGGTGAGCTTGCTACTCTTTTCGTTGTAGCAAGTTTACTGTTTGTGTGGTTGTTTGTCAACCCTTGGCCCAAAAATAGTGTTGCCTAGTAGTGTTTTAGTCGAGGTTAGTTGGAGCGTTAGTTTGACTTTCCATTAATGGTTCTTTGATGGAATTTTGAAGCTTTTCGAGCGGCGTAGCATTCTATTCGACATTTGGTTGTTAGTGAATGTTGCTTATCTTTGTCTTGAAAATGATAAGAATTAGATAAAAAATAGATATCACACGGTATGATATTTGTTAAAAAGAAAAAAAAATGTGTTTAGAGCATATTTATTGCATCAAGCTAGATCGATCATTTACTAACTATCCTTTTGTTAGTTTGGTATTGAGCACTAGATTGATCAATGGACCGAACTTTTGATGTTTTCTTTGATGCTTTTGATCAAATACTTGCTGATATGTATACAGTTGTGTTGAAGTGATACAACTCTTCTTTTATTGTTGTATTTCTATTATAGACTGGAATTGTATAAATGTGATTTTGGTACTGTCTTTCAAATGTACATAGTGGATGCTCAATCTATTCTGAAGAGATATGTACTACTGACTTGCTCATACCATTCATTTCATTTCTTTTCAAGCTTCAGCTAGTGACAAATAGGACAAGAGCAATACGTGGAGGGGTTTTTTTGGAGTTGAAATATGGACATAAGTTGAGATATTTGTATATATGTTAGGAATGGTATTTATTAGGATCTAGTTTGTTAATTATTGGAAATATATATTCTTTTTTATGGGCTTTAAAACTATAACCAGTTTTTTTTTTGGGGTAAAAAACTATAACCAGGTTGCTGTTTTACAAATTGTGGATAGTAATATATTTTGATAAAAGGTAAATATTGATTTTGTGTTTGAAGTTGCGTCCTTTTTATTTAAGATAATTTGTGGATTAAATTTTAGTATAAGTGTCCAAAATTTCCTTGAGATTCGAGATTGTCATGGCATGGCAATAGCTGGAACAATATTGATGAAAAAGGAGATTTTTTTTTCCTATATCCGGTTTTATGGACCCAATGCAATCAATTTATTTTCATATGCAAACAACATAACCAATGGTTATGATGGACCCGATTCATGCGAACTCCAATCCAAGCTCGAGTTTAGACAATAATTTATTTGTGAGAAGGTCGGTACAATGTGTAGTTCTTGCTCTAGCTTGATTATGCGCCAATTTGGGTGGAAAATCGAGTCACACTAATGATTTTTGGTGTAATAATTGTATCAACTATGTGAAGGAAAAAACAAACAAATTTTGTCGTTAATATTTACTCATTTGGCAAATCTTTTTTCTTTTGGCTCTAAAAAAATTGGCTGATTACAAAAGCTTGTTGGCCACTAAAAATCTGAACTTCGCCATCCAGATTACAAAGCAAACGGAAAATAAAAGGACAAAAATCAAGAAGAGCCTAACCGGTCCAACCCGTGTCGGGCCGGACCGCACCCGGGCTCGATCCTCAGCGCCTCCTCGAACGCCCTCCTCGCCTCCTCCCTCAGCCCCTCCCTCTCGCAGCACTCCCCCAGCACCCGCCACGCCGCCGCCTCCCCCGGCCCCACCCTCACCGCCTCCCTCGCGTCCTCCACCGCCGACTCCGCCCTCCTCCTCCTCCCTCCCATCCCCAGCTTCAGCTCCGCCCTCTTCGCCAGCGCCTCCGCCCTCTCCCTCCCCGACAGCGACCTCGCCCGCGGCGCCGACAGCGCCAGATCCAGCGACCTCAGCGCCGAGCCCCGGCGGCCGAGCGAGTCCAGGGCCAGGGCCTTGAGCACGTGCGGGGCCGCGTCCTTCGGGGACTGCGAGATCGCGGCCTCGGCCTCGGCGAGGGCGGCCCTGGCGAGGGTCAGGGATTGGGCGCGGCGGCTGTGGTGGTGGGCAGGGGAGGATCGGGCACGGACGAGGAGGCTGGACGCGCGGAGGAGGTGGCGGTTGGATTGGGCGGCGGCGGAGGATCGGGCCTTGGTCCTCAGCTTGGTGTGGGGTCGGGCGGAGAGCAGCCGGACGGCGAAGAACAGCATGGCGAGGGACAAGACAAGGATGGTGGTCTGGAGGAGAACTTCAGTGTACATTGCCGCTCCGTTTCTTGCGGAAACTCTTGGGGGGAGAATTCCTCAAACTTCCCGAATCCGAATCGGAATTCGGACCTCCAACAGGGTCTCTTCTCTGGCGATGGAATCTAAAATGCCGAAGATGTGACGGGTGCGCGCTTGCTGCGAAGTTTCTCGACACTGTTCAGCCCCACCAAAGAAGACAAAACACAAAAGAAAGAAACCGGACATGAACCAACGAGTAGCCCCAGAACAAAACCGAGTTTTGATGTTTCGGTTCAGTGGGGTTTAGGGCCCATTCACGAGGCCCGTTTGCGAGGCCCATATGCATAATGGAATTTGCATCGACGTAGCAGACGGTTTACGAATCGAACATAAAATTGAGGGTTTTTTATGAGACAAAAATACAAAATATTAGGATAGAATTGGGACTTGAGCTAAAATTGGGGGGGTTAGACCTTGTAGGAAATTTGGATAGACTTGCACATCTTCCTATAGCTGTTGTCGGGCGTCGGAATCCATTAAACGGACCGGGGGAGATCAGAATAGTTTCAGTATTTTTGGACGGGCAGCAGAGGATGATAGACTGTTGCAGTGCTCCTGAGATTTGAATTTTGAATGGTTATTTGAGATCTCATAGCTACGAATTCAACACAAGGAAAGTAATAGAATCAGCGGAAACGGATAGAAGCTAGTCTGTTCATCTCCTTCTTATTCTTGTTTGCGGAAGCTGCGCAAATCGAATTGTATTTCTCTATAGAAGTCGGAGCGTCTATAATTAGAGAAGAGAGCGTTAAGTGTGTATATTAGACGCATAACCACAACGAGAAGGAACCATTTTCAGACCTTGCAACGTTTCAGGGATTACGACCTTTGATTTGGGGTGTTAGAGCTGGGAGAGCGGAGTAGGCCAACTGGCTAGGCTGAACCGCTGTAAATATGTTTTGCATTTCTTCTATTCTTCGAACTCCTTTATATTCTGTTGATACAAGATGATTGTTTATGCATACCCACAATTGTTTCTACAACGCCAATGCAAGTTATACAGGTTGTCCAGCATTTTATGCAAAAAAGCATCAAATTTCCTTAGACAACCCTACTCTTGGTTGTTTTTGTCTAACCCATTTATCACGGTCAAGAACTAGGGGTGAGCAAAGTTGACCGAACTGGATTGGCTAGTTTGGTCTGGTCGTTGATTCCAAGGGGGATGGGACTGGATTGGATCGCCCAAACTGAATATATATATTAATTTCTTAACCCTAAATTAGTAAATTGAGAATTAGAAATTTAGAATGTAAAACCCTCACAGCTTTACTTCTCGCTCGAAATCTCTATCTCTCACCTCATGTGGCCACTAGCGAGACCTCTTAGCTCAAGCTTTCGGCTGCTTCCTCTCCTTGTCTTCATCCTTGCTTGGTCGCTCCTATCTCAAATAGAAACCCTGATTCCCAATAATCATATGCAATTAGGTTTTGTCGAGTAATTCCAACTCTGCAAGCATTTGTTGAACCCTCTCCCCAAATTCGATTCGACTCTAGGAACCAGCTCCCCCTCTCCTCTTTTTTGCCCCTCAATGGATTTTGTATTTACATGCACTTTCATATACAAAGATTTACATTTGAGGTGTGACTTTTGAAAAAGTTGCAAGAGACTAATTTTTCTCATCAATTGATGCTTGTTTTTTGAATAGTGGTGTGATGTAATTGCTTGTTGTATAACTTGAAATCTTCGACTTATTTACCGATTCCACTAGAACCGGACCAGGACCATCAATCCGATTCCTGATTCCATATGGGGACCGGACCAACCTAGATCGTACACACCCTTACGAAGAACCCATGTTTCCATGCCATGTCAGGGACAAAAATCATGGAGTTAGGCAATGGATTTGGCTTCTTGGAATCTTCACAAAGCTGCTAATTGCATCAAGTAGAAGGGATGATATTAAAGAATACATACACATCACACATCACACATCAATAGCATTATGCTCTCTCTCTCTCTCTCCTCTCTCTCCATTGATAAATTACATTTCTAGCTACCTTAAGTACTACCAATCCTAGTGCTACAAAGGCTAAAGTGAAAAGGAGCAGCTGGAGGAATCTACGTTGACCTCACCATAAAATGCAGATCATTGCATAGTTCATCTGAGAATTTGTTCTTTTGGACAAGAGGACATCACGAGCAGGAGCGCCAGCAGCAACGCAAGCGTGTTACTCCAATACGAGCTGCATGTGGCGATTGAGGTCGTTGAGGTAGGTCGCGCAACTGTAGTCCTCCGCATCACAAGCATTGAGGAGGAGCGTCCTACTCGAAACCGACTCGTGTTTCCACTCTGCAACTCCATCCTCGCCCCTCAGAATCTTCACAACCTGCAAAGATAAAGATCATAGGAGTTGCATCAGCACACAGAGCCCCACCTCAAGACTCACATTGTAGGTGAGCAAAAGGCGGTCACGGCTGAAGTGATCCTGTAAGGATTGTCTACGAACCAAACAAACTTGTCATGAAGATGTCAACTTAAAGAGTGCCACGAAATGAGACTTGATTGAGAATTAAGTTCGTCAGATTTCACATGACCAGCAATGGCGAAGGAAAATATGGAACAGGACAATACCCGATTCATGTTTGGTCGCATCGTGGACAGATGGTGGATGCACATTGAAGCCGTTAACGACGCCCTCTTCATTTCGACTGCATCATATGCTTCTCCTAGTCGAGGATCGACTAAGCCTTTTACGTTATTTGCATCCAACAGTGGCTTTGCCTGCAGAATCAATCAGAAAATCAAGATTATCAATACAGACCTCACTGAGCTCTTCCATTTGCCTCCTAATTCCCTCAAGATGCAATAATCACAGAGCATTGCTTTTGTAAAGTTACATAATATGTCGGCCACCATATGACAGGAGATATTGATTGTTGCTACTAAAGACAATTCAAACAAATTGAACTCAATCAGATTAGGAGGTCAAAAATCAAGATCTATTTGAATATTCAGCTTGCAACATCGCAAATTGGGAGTTCTTGGCAGGAGAGGACTAATTCGTACCCACATCACGAGGCTTTGTCGGCACGAATCAACAGCACGGCGACCTGTCATGAGCTCGAGCAACAAAACCCCAAAGGCGAAGACGTCAGTCTTTTCATCGACAATCCCATGCATAAAGTATTCGGGAGCGAGGTACCTGAAAGATAAATGATCTTATCAGAATCAGAACAAGTAGTTCCGAACAAGGGCTTTTTGAGTACTAACCCAATTGTGCCTTCAATAGGAAAGACGACATGATGAACCCATTTCTCCGGAAGCCACTTCGCCAACCCGAAATCAGAAATCTGCAGATCAAAGGATCGACATTTGCACATCCAGCTTATTCGAATAATGAGCGGGCTAGAGGAGCACGACGGCATAAGAGTTTACCTGAGGCTCGTAATCTTCGTTTAGTAATATGTTAGAGGCTTTGATGTCTCGGTGAATGATGCGCCGCGGGCAATGATGGTGAAGATACTGCAGTCCTTCTGCAACACCAACCGCCACCTTGAACCTGGTCGTCCAATCCACGATCCCCGTCGAACCTGCAACAATGATCATCCAAAAATGAGTCGCAATTTAATGAAAATGCATCAACCTTTGCAAAACAGAACACACTAAACCACCCAATATGAAGGGAGATTAGAGTAGAGGATTTCAACATCACCGTGCAGAAGTGAAGCGAGGCTGCCATTTGGAGAGAATCGGAGGACAAAGTACAACCCATCCTCGATGCCGAACCCGAGCAGCCGTGCCGTGTTCGGATGATCAATGTGCGCTACAATACCGAGTTCCGATAGGAAGTCGCCGATCCTATCCACTTCATCCTTCTCTTTTTTCCCCAGCCTCTTCACGGCCACCATTTGGCCGTCCGAGAGGCGACCTCTGTACACCTCCGCATGACCGCCTTTCCCAATCAAGTTCTCTGTAAACTCGCCAATGAAAAAGTCGGATAATATTCAGTCAGGGCAGGTGAACAGAACAGACAAGAACTCATCGGCAGTGCACGGGAGAACAGGTTTCCGAGCTTAAATCGTGATCTGTTTGTCGATCATCAAGTTCCAACGTCGAGCTGCACCTAATGCATCTACTGTTTAATTCCTTATCTTTTCGATATCACGATGTTCGCGTCGCGCATTTCGCGGGTAAAATCCGGTTTACAAAAGCAGGAAATGTGAAGAAATGAGAGCAACCAACATATGTAAACTATTCAGGCATGGTCCGGTCGACAATCAATCCTCAACTTCGCAAAAGGGAGACACTTTTTCTTTTGTCTACTTGTCTGTATGTCGTTAGCAGACTTTCTTCGCCTCAATCGCTCTCTTTTCCTGCATTTGCGCGCAACCCTTTTTCAAATGTCAAAGTCAAAGTCAAAGAGGTGGGACACCTTGTCTGTTAAATTATGGGTCACGCTCACAAGCAATTTTTTTTACCGATTTAATTAATAATTACCCTAGATTTATTAAGCAACCAAGTAGAAAATGTCTATAATTTTTTACGATAATTAAAGACTTAATATTGAAACATTCATTATTGAACATACTAATTAAAGGATTATCTCCATCTTCGATTAGAGACATCAGTTGCATTTCCCACTTTCAAAAAGTGTAACGTGATTGACTGAATTTAAATGGAGTCGACCTAGGTTTCTCGAATCAATCATGTCGAGGGGGTCTTTTATTTATTTTCTAAATCCTCCACGTGGCGCCTTTTTAGCATCATATCCTTACCTTGCTTTGAGCACGCTCATGAGGAAAAGAATAATCATAATTGGACGCATGCTCTTGTAACAAGGAAAAGCAAAGAACAATCAAATGCTCAAGCAAGAGGCCGGGGTTGCTCCGTAATTTGCGGTGGCCAACACATTTTGCTTTTTAAAAAAATTAATTAATTAATTCAGTAAATTTTAAATGGTTTTACGTATGAAAATTTGATGATTTCTTACTAAATATAAATTATAAATATTGATTTTAAACCGAAATAAATAAATAAAATGGGGTTGGTTCAGACAAGCATTTACCAGGGCTAAAATCGTCAGTGGCGGCTGCGAGTTCCGAATAGTCGAAGTTCCTCCACGACGGCTTTCGCGTCCTCGGCCCCCCGCCTCCGCCGCTGGCTCCACCCTCCTCGTCGGCGCTCCGGATCCTCGCTAAACTCTTTGCCTCTCGCTTCGAGATGCAGTCGCGCCCCGCCACTAAAGGCGGCGGTGGCGACCTCGTAGATTTCATCTTCCTCAACGCGTCCATGACCTTCTTCCAATTGGACAACGACCCACGGCTCCGGTTCTCTCTCGGGGACGAGCTGCGAGTGCTGCTGACACTGTGGTCGGACTCAGAACCGGCGATGGGGATCTCCAACACTCCTCTCGGCGACAACGATGTTTGGCCTTCTTCTTCTTCTTCTTCTTCTTCCTTCACATCGTTGTCCGATCTTCCCTGCGCGTGTCCTCGGGTTCCTTCCGTTCCTGCGACGACGACATGAGCAAAACCGGAGCGTCAATTTAGCTCAGCTCTCTGTTTCGTCGCCAATGAGTAAAAACAGAGCAACTGAAACGGGTAGGGCGTCTCGTGCTTCAACGCATTCAACCGCAGCGAGAACACGAACAGTCTTAGCTTTGAGAAAGGCAGAGAGACACACGCACGGTCCCCGAAAAGGGAAAGGAAATCGAAACGATCAATTGCGGAAATCAAAGAGAAAAGAGGCCCCCCCAAAGGAAGCAAACGTCGACCCTTTCTCATTGCTGTCCTAAAAATCGAAACTTTAATCATACATCGAACTTCTCTACCTTCCTCGTGCGTCATGTCGCTTTTCTGGACGACTGCTGCAGATGGAAAAAGCTTCTCAAATGAGAGAGAGTTGTACAGAGCGGGGACCTGGGAGAGACAGCTTTCTTCAACTTTTCTTCGATTGAAGTTCGAGAGAGAGAGAGAGAGAGGGAGAGAGAGAGATTTGGAATACAGGCTCTCCTTATGGACGACACAACCTCAGCTGGCTGGCTTCTGTCGCTCTGCTTGAATTTTATTTTGGTTCCGCAGATGGGCGGGATGGATACCATTTGAGCCATTAATTATGTTAGTTTCGTTGCGGGCCAAAATGATCCAACGGTCCCAATGAATTTCGACTGTATGATCAATAGACCTTGTAATATATATTTTTTACCCTGGTCTGAACAGCGAAAAATGGAGGAAAAAGAGATAACGAAAGAAAATGGGTAAAGGATGCATTTTCCCATGTTTGGGAATTGAAAAATTAAAATAGACCGAGTTGATAGAGACAGGAAATAAAAACAATGTCATCCTTTTTGTTTAGGCTCACTATCCAAAAAAAACCTTGTAATTTTAGCTTTTGTGCTAATTTTACATTTTGTCTCATAAAAACTTTCAACTTTAGGTTCGATTTAATTTTATCCTAAATTTTTTTATCTTATAAAAAATCCTCAACTTTAGATCATGTCCCAATTCTATCCTAATTTTTTTTTGTCTCATGAAAACCCAACTTTTGGGTCTTGTCGCAATTTTACCGTTAAGTTTCAATTTTACCCTAAAATTTTTATAGCCTCATAAAAAAGGTTTATATCACGAAAAATCTTAAACTAATACACTTGTGATAAATTTATCCCAAACTAATTTTTTGACCACAAAAAATCTCAAATTGGTATACCGTGACAAATTTATCTCAAACTAATTTTTTTTCACTATCAAGAACCCCAAATTGGTATATTGTGACAAATTTATCCAAACTTAATTTTTTTTACCATGAATAGGCTAAACTGGTACACATGTGACAAATTTAGTCTAAAATTAATTTTTTTTAAAGGTTAATATCATGAAAAACCTCAAATTGATACACCTGTGATAAATTTATCCCAAACTATTTTTTTTTACCATGAAAAATTCAAAACTGGTACATTTGTGACAATTTTACCATTAATTAGTACACTTGTGACAGATTTACCTTCCGTTAGTTTCCATCAAATTTTACGATTAAATTGCTAAGTTTGATGTCACGTAACAGTTGATGGGTGTATCAATTTGGAGTTTTACCTTTCATTTGTCTTAGGTGTGCTAGTTTGAGATTTTTCGTGGTATTAATTCAATTTAACGAAAACTAACGAAGGATAAATTTGTCACAAATGTACCAGTTTAGGGTAAATTTGTCATAGATATATCAATTTGAGATTTTTCATGGTCAAAATATTAGTTTATGATAAATTTGTCACACGTATACTAGTTTGGGGATTTTCGTGGTTAAAAAATTAATTTTTGGTAAATTTATCATAAGTGTACTAGTTTGCAGTTTTTTTATGATAGTAACCATTTTTTAAATAATAATAACTTTGTTGAAGTTTCTTCAATTAACTCATTGTCTAGCAACATAGTTAGATTCATCTTCTTCGACAAACCCTAAAATTTAGTATAAATTTGTTACATATGTACCAATTTGAGGTTTTTTGTGGTAATAACCCCATAAAAAATAAAAAAAATTTACTTGAGTTACAAATTTGCCCCCATTAACTTTTTGTCCAAGATTTCTTGTTGACAATCGAGAAATGAGAAACTCTCAAGCACGAGTTGTTTGAGCGTTTCAAGCACGAGTTCTTTGACCCCGAGTGATGTAATATTGCCAAGCACAAGAAATTGAAGATCAAGCGCAAAATCGCTAAGGGTAATTTGACGAAGGGTTAATGAAGGCAGATTTGTGACTCAATAAAAGTTGGTGATCTTTTATGAGACAAAAAAATTATAGTAAATCTGGCTTTGAAACTCGCGGCCATGGCCATTGGCTGTTTGAGCTTGAAGGTTGCAACCAAAGCTCATGATTGCCATGGCCACTCGAGCTTAAGCTTGAATCTCACAGTCCCCATGGCTTCTTGAGCTGGAAGGTCACGATCACCATGACTTCTCGAGCTCGAAGCTGACCATGGATGAGCTCGAGCTGCCATGATCGTGAAATCTAAAACTCGTAGATCTCGAGCTACATGGAAGCTCGAGCTTCTAAGCTACGGCTTCGACTGTGAAGGGTGGTCGTGAGTTGGAATTTACGAATTGCATTGGTAGGGTTTGAAGAAGAAAAAGAAGAAGAGCCATGACCAGGCGATTGGTGGAGGGAAATAAGGAAAAAAGAAAAAGGAGAGCAAAGAAAAGGAAAAAAAGTAAAAGTAAAAATTTAGAAAATTTAAGAAAATTGTAAAAAATCGTTCACGTCAACGCCGATCGTGCCATGTAGGATGACTGATGCCGATTAGACTAGCCACATCAAAGATTTTTAGCCAAAATTGTTCAGAATGACTACATCGACAAATCCTCAAAAGGTTTATGTTTAAATTGGCCAAATTAAAAAGTTTAGAACTGAATTGATCGCCATATAATAAATTTGGACTTTTGAGACATTCTTTACTACAAGATGAGTAACATAATTGAAAATTAAGCAAGTTGAGGGGGGTCATTGTTAAGTGGGTGGAACTAAAACCTGCTTCTCACCTTAGCCCGCCAACCTCACCGATGTCACTTTAGTTCAGTTAGAGGGGAGTGCTTTACTAAACTCAGCTCTTTCATGTCCCTCTCTCTCTATAGGACCCAACCCCTCCTAAGTCAACTTAGACGACTCTAATTAAACCGATATTAGGAAGAAAGACCCGTCCCTTGAACAAGACAAGATAGGATTAGTTAGATTTCCCCTGAGGCTTGAGGCTTGTCCATGTGTAAGATTCATTTGTGCATGTGCATTAATTGCATGTTTAGTACTTAGATCGAGAGAAAGACAAATAAGAGGAGGATATGCATTACGAGTAAGAGAGAGATGGTGGAATCGATCGATTGAGTTTAGAGAGAGAGAGAGAAAGTAATTGATTATGTGGAAATTACTATAATGGCCTTCATGTTGAGTGGTGAAAACCTTCAATTGATGGAATTTCTTAAACCAAATTTGTTGGTCAAGCAACAGCTGATTTTTTTTTTTTTTAAGAGTAGGTGCATATTTCTTATATGCATTTTATATGAATTTTGTTAATGGGTGTCTCAAGACACATGTTAAATACCCATAAGTTTTTTTTTTATCTGGTTCTACCATATCCAATTTCTATTAAGTAGCCATTAAGGTTAGTCTTCAACTTTCAATGTATTTGTATTGTCTTGATTTTAAAAGGGGTGACCAGAGAACCCCCATATTTTAGAGGAACTCACACCAAATACCACTCCCTACCCCGCGCTCTCTCCCCTTCATCTCCGGCATTAATAAGCCTCTGCCACCAGACCCAACCATTGTACCGCCACCGTCACGCCTCCTCCAGTTGGTGCTAGCACCTCTCGCGCCACTGCTTGGGTCGCCATAGTCACTTCTCGTGCTCTCTCTCCTCTCTATCTGTCAGGCACAGTGATGGTAACCTTGCAACTACTGAGGTTGTCACCACCTCGACACCACCCAACCTCGGACAACGTCGGTCCCTCTCCTCCTGTGTCCTCATCGAGGATATAGAGGACAGCTTGGTAGGGTAGTAACCACAGACATCAAGTGAGGAATTTGCAGGGATGTGACCAATATAGTAAGTGAGCGAGATCTTACCATACGGTAATCTTGTCGTACAGAGATTAACAAATGATGTGCCATTTCATGTCATGAGGACAAGAGCCTATTGACAAGTGGCCGGTCATCAGAAGGACACGGGTCAACATCATGCCTACTAGAGAAGGTTAGGCATAGACCTCGCTAGACCATTCCTAACGAGCCCCACTCCAAGACCACCAAGCCAATCTTTCTAAATAATCCCAAGAAGATAGAGATTATCAAAGATCCTATCACTAATCTAGAGTTATCACTATTTAGACCGTTGCGGTACAAAATGTACCTGTAATAAATCCATGGGCCTGAGCCCTTATTAGTGCATTGGAGAAATCATGACGTTGAATGTTATACATATATACGCATCTTCCTTCGTGAATTTCAAGCATCATGTAATGACAAATTTATACATCTGCATTTTGCTCCCTGAATCCTTCAAATTTGAAGGTTGCCATGCATGAAAAAAAGTTCGTAAAATTGTCAAAATAATGTTTCGACATGAGCTAACTTGAAGTAAAAATCTCACTCCGTGGAAATTTAAGAAGGCACAGGTTGTGTTGCAAGAGAGAGCGATTTTAAACGTAGACATAGCATACGTAGGAAGATCTACCGATGTTTTTTGCCAAAATTTCTTTGCCGGCACAAGACAATTAATTTTTCTTTCCACCCTTCCAACTTTGTATTAACTCTTGCCGAAATCCAAGCGAACATCTGTCTTTCAGAAGCATCCCAATCTAAGGCAATTCCCATGTACTTGCCTTGACTCTCACCTCAGGTGCCCTTAGCTCTTCTGCCATAACATGCTATATATTCACCGGACAATACTTACTACAGAAAATTCCCGACTGATTCGAATTGATCTGTTGGCCTGAAGCATAACTATACCGATTAAGGATCTCAGCTAACTGTCTGCATTCTCTGATCTTTCCATCACGAGTCGTCGGCGAAGAGGAGGGGAGATAATGTAGGGCAAGAGATGGCTGAATTTTATCCCCGACAGTCGACCATCTTCTATTGCAAAATTCTATAAGAGTATACAGAACAATATCTACCAAATTGGATGGATAGGTTGATAATGGACAACCTTGTCAAATGCCCTGCAAAGGTTTGAAATATTGCGAAGGCTTCATTTACTTTCACAAAGAAAGGAAACCGTAAAGACACAGAGCATCACCCAGTGAATCAATTTCACTTCGAAGCCCTTCTTTCTCAAGCAATCCTCCAAAGAAAAACCCGTTGAACGCATATTCAATTTCGACGCGGCTTGAAATTTCTCGTTCCTTTTCTGCACTCTAATTGATGAAGGACTTCCTAAACAGAAAGAGACCTTGCTCAGGGCGCACAGTCAGGGAGAGCTGTGGCCGTAGTCTGTCTGCCAGAACCTTGTCAATAACTTATATGCAGAATTGCATAAACCTTGTCAAGAGTTTCCAAATAGGCAACTTTGGCACCAACGGTAATTTGAGTTCTGTAGGGCTGTGTATTCAACACCCCGGTATCAAAGAATTTCTTGACCTCTTAAAACATGTCGTGTCGTACAGTTTACTTGTTTTTTCTGGTAAAATAACCCATTTGGTCCATCAGTAATCACTCTAGGACATTCATCTTATCACTGGTTGAAAATTTCTGCTTCCAGCTGATGAATCCAACTCTAGGAAAAACTGGGCAATGTTGCTCGGAACCTCGGTAGGATCTCGACAACATGCAGATTCTATTCCTTTGCTTCTTTGAATGGTTGTTGCGAGAAAAAATCAAGTATTCTGGTCACTCCATTGAAGCCACTGAATTCGAGAACTCGTATCCAAGAACATCTGCTCGTCTCCACAAAGCCTCAATCTTTCTTTTCGGCTTCTCCTCCTTATCTTAGACATAGTCATTACTTAGACTGTTCTATAAAACCTAGGGTAAAGGTATACTTATCTCGTTCGTTGTGATTGATTTCAACTACCGAGATGATAACGATATTCGATATCGTGGTTCGATTCATATGAGCAAACATATGAGACTCTCTAGTGTATTCATATAGACAACATCTCGCCTATGTCCATGTACATATGAGGTACTACATTATTAGCACGTTTTTTTTTAACGGTTTTAAATTGAATAATAGGTTTGTCACTTCAGTTCATATGGCATAAACGATCCCAAAAACGATTAGCCCGCCAACCTCAGCAAAATGTCACTTCAGTCCAGTTAGAGGGAGGGCTTTACTGAATTCAGTTCAGTTCTTTCATGTCACTCTCTATAGGATAGGATCCGACCCACCAAAGTCTACTTAGGCCACTATAATGGCCTACATGTTGAGTAGTGAAGAACTCCAACTAATGGAATTTCTTAATACCAAATTTGTTGTTAAAGCAACAATTAAAATTCTTGTAAGAATAGTTGCATATCTTTTATATCCATTTCGTATGAATTTTGTTAGCAAGTATCTCGGTGCACATGTTAAATACCCATTAAGTTTAGCCTTCAATTTTCAATGTATGGTCTTTTTCCGGAAGGAGCTATCAAAATACTCCTGTGTCTTAGGTGAATATACACCAATACCCCACACTCCCTCCCCCCTCCCCTCTCTCTCCTCCACCGCTCACGTTGATATTGCCGAAGCGACCAAACCCAACTACCGTGCCTCCGCTGTCACGCCTCGTCACAGTCACTTCTCGTGCTCTCTCTCCTCTCTCTCTCTCAGGCACGGTGGTTGTGACCTCGCAACTATCAAGATCTCGATTAATAGGCCACCTATTAACTTTTCTTAATTTACATGCTTTACTACATATTGAGATAGAAATTTTATATTGTGGACAAACACATTTTTATTTCAGAAACATAAATTTTGTGTCGTTATCAAATGTGTTTCTCTGCTAAGAAACTCAAGAATAGAAATAGAAAAATCTATTTCTAGATAGACATTGATTCCAGAAACAAAATGGTTATCATTCGCACCTTAAAGTGCCAAATATCATGTTTCCTTTAAATGTGGATTTCGGCAACAAAAAGAAAAAAGAAAAAGAAAAATCATTCTCATTTAAATTGAGAAATTCCGATTTGCATGAAACGGTAGAAGTGTTTGAAGATCTCTCCCATTTGAACAAAATCAAACCATGAATACCCTTTTTTCTCACACTTTTTCATCTCTTTAACTACATCGATCTGCATTAAAATCGACGAATAAATTGGAGAATCAAATCAGGGTTAATATCATGAAAAACCCTAAATTGGTACACCTGTGAAAAATTTACCTCAACTAATTTTTTGACCACAAAAAATCCCAAACTAGTATACCTGTGATAAATTTACCAAAAACTAATTTTTGACCACGAAAAACCTCACATTGGTACACTTGTAACAAATTTATCCTTTATTAGTTTCCATTAAATTGGGTTAATACCACGAAAAATTTCAAATTGTTACTAATGTAACAAACAGAGGGTAAAACCCCAAACTGGTACACCTGTCAACTGTCACGTGTCACCTAACTCAACAATTTAACAATAAAATTTAATGAAAACAGACAAATGGTAAATTTGTGACAAGTGTACCAATGTTGGATTTTTGGTGGTTTAGTTTGGAGTAAATTTATCATAAGTATATCAATTTAGGGTTTTTTTTTGTAATATTAACCCAACAAATAATGGTCATACTTAGATATTCAACTTAATACAAATCCCGTGCTTGCATCAAACAAAGGAATCATCTTCCTACACGAGTGTTCTCCATATGAAGCAATAGTTTGTAAGACTAATGTTTAACCTAGAAATAGGATCATCACTCAATTCAAATCAATAAACCATATGCCAGGAATTAGGGAAAATTGTAAAAAAAGTCCTAAACCTATTGCACTTTTGCTAGTTCAGTCATAAACCTTTTATATTTGCCAATTGAGTCCTAAACCTTTTGTATTTGTGTCAATTCAATCCTTTTGACCGATCGACGCTGATGTGGCGTCGCCGGCACTGACATGAACAAATTTTAATAATACTATTTTATTATTTGATTTTTTCTTTTTTTTTCTCCTCTTTTTTCTTTTTCTTTTCTTTTTTCCTTCCTTCCTTCTTCTTCCTCCAACTGGTTGCTAGCAATGGCCGACAACTGGCCAGAGGCGACGCAGACCTCAAGCGAGCATCGCTCAACCCTAACAAGGGTCGACCTCGTAGATCTAGGTGAGGTCGAGCCTTGTCCTCACCGTTGTTGGGCTCTGCCTCGCCATGGCTAGGTGAGCTCGACCTCACCCAAATCTGCGAGGCCAACCTTACCTAGCGATGGCGAGGCTAAGGCTCACTCGAGACTAGCGTCGCCTCTAGCCAATCATTGGCCATCGCCGGTGACCAGATGGAGGAAGAAGAAGAAGGGAGGAAAAAAGAAAAAAGAAAAAAGAAAAAAGAAAATATTACTAACAGTTGTCTACGTTAGCGTCGGCGACGCCATGTCAGCACTGGCTGGCAAAAAGGACTGAATCAGCACAAATGTAAAAGGTTTAGGACTCAATTGATAAACTTAAAAGGTTTAGGACTGAATTGGCAAAAGTGCAATAATTTTATGACTTTTTTTACAATTCCCCCTCCCCCCCCCCAAAATTATGCTAAGAGTTATGGAGAACGATTTGGTACGTCAAGTTTGCCTGATCGTCATTGTGTCAACAAAACAATGAGGAATTGATTGTTCTTCTCTCTGGAAACTGAAGAAGAATTAATCTTTCTCATTCTATGACTAGACAACAAAATTAATGGTTGGTACTATAGATCAAAGTGGGGATACTAGGAATCGAGAGTACGCTATAATCAAGCAATTACCGATCGGTCCATCCCTTGATATCTATGTTGCGACCTAAATTTCGCCGAAACCTAGGTTAATTGATTGCTAAGTTAATTAAATTAACTAATCTAGCTTGGATCCTTTCAAGTCCTACCAAATTGCAACTTAAGGTTTGTGCAAAGATTTAAAACGGAGTCGCCACTAATCTTTTATGGTAGGCCGATTAGAAACCAAAATAAAGTATAAGGAGATATACTTTATTTCTATGAACCAAAGACTAAGTGAGTTCGGGGTTACACTACTATTTCTATTAACACCATTTCGGTATCCATTTTTCATAAAATTTCCTTGATTGGTAATGTGGATTAAATTTTTTTTGGGATTTTTTTTATGATTGATTACATTAAACAAGAACAAATAATTTGAACAAAAATAATCAATCTTGCCCATAATATATTTTTAATTCCGATTTTCGATGTCACAGCATTCCCTTGAATTTGGGCTAGAAAGTGAATTAATTTATAGAATAACCATCATCCCTAAATACATAAGGTAGATTTTGAAATTCTATTTTAAAATTGTCAATCCAATTCTCATAATCGAGAATGTGATATGTAATTTCTATGTACGGGTACAGTCATGCTTCTGAATTGAACTCAGATGTTACCCTATTGCACATTTTCCTCGGGACATAGGCACGATAAAAGAATATATTATGAGCAAGATTGCTTATTAACGTGCAAATTATCTCATAATTATAAAAAAGAAGCAATCACGACAAAATAAAAGTAAAAAAAAAAATCAAATCTCCTAAGATAATGTACCTAATTTAAAAGATACTATTGCGTTAGGGTTAACACGATATTATCTCGTCTAGAAGATTCACATCTTTTTAAATTAGGAAACACAATCAAGAGATAACATAAAATTGGCAGAATTATTCAAAATAAGGAAATAAAATAAAAAAACTACCTTATCTAGAAATTTTCCAAATTTGGATTGATCGGAGGATCTCGAACGGACTGCTCGGGAATCGGTGGTTGTAGGACTACTAGGGGGTTGCCGGAGCAACAGTGAGGCAACGGATGGCGGCGGAAGATGACGGCACAGCTTGATTCTTGCCGGAACTCACTTGCACAATTCGTCGAACACATGGAGGGCATGACGGATCGAGGCTGTTTTGGTCCTTTACTTGGCTCGGAATAGCTGGCCTTCATTTGAGGAACCCTCAAGGATGACAAGGAGCGCCACCGGTCATCGGGGATGGTTGGAGCAGCATCGAACGGCGGTGGTTCGTGAACAGCCTCTGTTTTGGCGCAAAAATAGGGGTTCCAACGAGCTATTTTTGTTGGCTTCGTTTGTCGTGCTGGAGGCTTGTCTCGTGGATCGACTTAGATGAATCCGAATAGCTTTGCACAAGGTTTGTTTTGACTACTCGTGGGTTTCGGGGGATGATTGGAGCTGATCAAAAATCGTCTCGGAAGGTGGTTTGGCGAGGTGTTTCTGCTATGTTTTCTTGAGCGCGAATAGTCGACTAGGAGGCCTTCTCTAACTCTTATCCTAGCAATGGGGGCTCTTGTTGACGTTATGCTTGGACTCCTAGAAACTATGCTGCATGAGCTTCGTTTTGATACCTTGTCAGAGTAAAATGGCCACCTAAGGTGGCGAGGGCGTAGCCACGAAGGTACTCCGGCGAGAGGGATTCTTGCCGGACTCTCTTTCTCTCTCTCTTTTAGCGATCTTTGTGTGTTTCTCATAGTGAATGAGCCTCCCCTTGATCAAGAGCTATAAAGAGGTACATATAGACGAGTCCGAGGGCTTTTTCAATTTTTTTTGGATATTTGCACTTTGGCCCCTAAACTTTTCTATATTTGCAAATCGGCCTCACCAGCCTTTTTTCTTTCCAATTTCCCCCACATGGTTCGACCAGCCCACAATATGGGTTGGACTGAGCCTAGCCTTTTAACAGGCTCATTTTCCTTTTTTGAGCGTAATTTTAGCATATTTCTAATTAATTAATAAATTTTTAATTACTAAAAAGGCATTTCCCCATATTTTGATTAAGGTGGGCTGAATTAAGCTCAAAATTGGCCCTAAGGCTCTCTTAATTTCAGCCACTACCTCACCATGCCTTGCCCGGATTTTCCAATTGATTTGGTCTGGTCCACACGTCCATTTCAAGTCTAATTTCTTTACCAGTCCAATTTAAAATGCAAAATGTATGAATTTTTATATGCTGAAAATTATATTAAAACTAAATGTAAACTATATGAGAAATGATTTAGATATTTTTGGTAGGAGCCAGGGTCGGTCCCTATTTTTTAGGCAAATTAATTACTGAAATGAATTCTAAATTAATCCTAAATGGGATCAAAATTTAAGTGTCAACAACTGCCTCTCTTTGTGTGAAAGCTCGCAGAGGTTCCGTTTAAAGACGAAAATTAAGACCTAAATTTTGGCCATGCGATGCACGTTACTTTTGTCAGGAGTTCAATCTTATTTTCTGACGCAATTGGCTTGATGCATGAAATGTGTATGCATACAATAAATAATGTACCTGAAGCTCTCACCTTAAGGCACAGATCGCTTTATGGATATCGAGATTTCACCTCGAATACCTAATAAAACTGAATAGAATGGAGGAACACCTGCATTTTAACTGAGAGAATTCCAAAGTTTATGAAAAAGTGAGCACAACCCAAGCGAGTCGGATTATCAAAGCAATGAATATAATTGGGTGCGACCTGGATCTTACTTTGAGTGCACGATGGAAAGAATTTTATTTAAAAATTTATTTTGTTTGTGAAGGCCTCACACCTTCTGGTAAAAAGGGATATCGAGGACGTAGCTCAGATATCCGTGAAGGCTTCACACCTCCTGGTAAAGAGGAATATCAAGGACGTACCTTAGATATTCGTGAAGGCTTCATACCTCTTGGTAAAAAGGATTATCGAGGGCGTACCTTAGATATTCATGAAGGTCTCACACCTCCTAGTAAAAAGAGATTTTGGAAATATCGAGGATGTACCTCGAGTACTCTTGAAGGTTTCTCACCTCCTGATAAAAGAAATTCAGAAATACTTGGACAAACATGAAGCTTCATAGAGCAACACGAATGTCAACCTTGGTCTTTGAGAAAATATTACCTGTCAGACGTGATTAGAAGTAACATGTATATGCATTCATTAAAGAGATAGACAATCAAAGCCATTCTAGGATACACATGTCAAAATTCGTTCATTCATTTCTTAACTCAAATGGTTAATGCACAATGATTTGGTCAAGTAATGCATTACCAAATTCCATTGGGGAAAATTCAATAAGACAATCCGTTCACTATGTGGATGTCATGAACATGTTGAGTGAGGACCTTCAGTCAAAAAGGACTTACTCTCACTTTCTGGAGAAACACTCCATCTCACCATCATCACATTTGACAAGGATTTGAGTAGTCTCGCATTGATACGATCTTACCGATCTGACAGGACTTGGGATCGTAATGTAGGCTTGGCCAGAGTTTTCCAAGGGGGACTCTTTTGAGTCAAGGCATTTGAAAGAAATGTCTTTATCAACTATTTCATGTTTACAAGTTAAGAACCTTACAAAATGAGAAGAAATAATCTTGCTCGCATTTCTTCGAGCGAGGCTTAAGACATATAAACCTTACGTTAACTGAAGTGCCATAATCAGAAGAGACTTTAAAGGGTTGTAACGTAGGTTAGAATTGGAGATTGAGAAACGAGTTATGGCTCAGAAAATATATGTGGGGCTTCAGTTGGTGATCATCACTGTCTGGTCACCAGTCTTCAATTTTCAGTCTTCAGTTTTGAATACCATCACTAGGAGTGTGCGGCCTTCAACTGCATGTTGTACATGTACGAACTCCACTGGGGAAATTTTTGCTTAAGTCGCAACACACTTAACTGAGTTTAGCATTTTGCTAAAACCACAAGTAAACCCATTTTTGGCATACTTTACTTTGCTAATACTTCAACTTGAGTCATTTTATTAAAATCGCGACTAGACTCCAACTGAGGATTTTATATGACCACTGGTGATACAACTGTGGAACCAAAAGGATGGGCCTTCTCCTATTTTTAAACCATTGGGGCTACTCTTACTTTTACCAAGCCTAGTTCAATTTTCGAGTTCCTCTTTTTTTTTTTAGAAACTTGAAATTCTCAGGATTACAAGGAATACAAAACCATTCTAGACTTGGATGACTCTACATAGGGACTTTCATGATCCCGAATGCTCTTGATGCTCCAATCCGCTACTTAAGGTTGACGCCATTCGCTTACCTCGATGTATAGTCAATGATCACCAAACATGGTTTAAGAAATGAAAATAACAAGCTCAAGTAGGCTACGAAAAGGATAAAGTGTATAAGATAGAGAAAGAACCGCTCTTCGTCATTCTAAAGCACTTAAATTTCTGTTCAAGTTTAATGTAAAGCAAACCATGAAGATTAATGCAAGTACAAATAAGAAAATCCCTAACCATTTTCTCACATTTTGTCGCCATGCTTACCTCTAGTTGCCCTGATGTGGGGGTGGTTCTTGAAAGGGGTAATGAAACGAAATTTCAAGTGTGTGGGCTCAAAGGGGCTAGAAATGGATAAACATATAGTGTTTGGATAGAAGAAATGAATGCCTGTCATCATTTCGGTCGTCGCATCTTTTGTGAGATAACCCTTTACCTTATAAATATGGCCTTCATCGCTCAATCTCACTAGGGCTAATCCCAAGAAAAGTGTATGGCAATGACTTGCTTTTTGTTGTCCTGACATGCCTCAACTCACACATTCAATTCATTTCACACATTCATTAGATTGTCTAAATCAAACTTCCCTTTTGAAATTGATAATTTAGGCAGACAAAATAATCATGCGTAAACTTGCAATGAGCACTTTCATTTCGTAAGCAATGATGTTGTCATTTAAAACAAATATATGCTTTTAGTGTGAGACAGCTGTCGCGACCTAAATTTCGAAAAAAATCTAGGCTAATGGATTACTAAGTCAATTAATAAATTAACTAACCTAGCTCGAGCTCGTCGCCACTAATCAGTTTACGGTAGGTCGATTAGATACCTAAATAAAGTATCGGGAGAAATATTCTATTCCTTCGAACCAGAGATTATGAGTCCGGGAACTTGGTTATGCTAGATTACTCTAACGCCCTTTCGGTACCGTTATTTTATTTAAGAAAAAATGTTTGGCATTCAACTTGGATTATTTTTTAGACTAAAGTCCTAACATGTGAAAATGATCATGCGGGTACGCAAACAGATAAAAATAAACACCCGATAAACCAAAGCAATAAATAAATTGCAAAGAGGAAAAGATAATGTACCTGGACGCTGCAGCCTAATCCCTAACGCTTATTTCCAAAGCGTAAGACTTAGACTAATGCAATTAATTTGGAGTTTTCACTTATTTAATGAAATGCAATAAATACAACTTTATACTAAAATGCAATGCAACTATACTATATAAAAGGCATTAAATTAAATGACATGAATCTAATGACGTATGAAATAAATGTCACACGTTATGGTCCTAAACTTACTTTCGCTAAATGACGGGTAAAATGTATGCAACTATACTAAATGGCACGCATTTAATTTAAGCTATCAAATTAAATTAATGAACCTAGACATGATACTACATGAATGCACCTAGTCATGAAACTAAAATGATCCTAGACATGATGCTAAGATGAACCTAAACTAAATGACGTACCAAATACATGACACGCATATGAATGTTTATTTTTGGTATTTTATGATTTTTGGAATAAAAAATGCATGAAATTCAAACTATCCTAAATGAAGATTATCTTTAATATTTAGGAATTAATTGAAATTAAATCCCAACAGTATTTTAGAAAATCTGATCCTAGTTCTAGAAAGATTTTAAGATGAATTGTTACTTAAATGATGCAATGCTAATCTATATGCAAGATTATTTAAATGAAACTAAATCTTATGAGATATCGTTTTTAGGAAACGTTATCTTTCTAAAATGGAATGCAACCTATGAGATACGATTTTTAAAAAATCATATCTTTCTAAAGATGATTTTAAAGATGGAATCTCTAGTAAATTCTACCTTCTTACTTATTTTGATTTAAAAAAGGGAATTTCGAATTTTAAAAATATATTTAGAATATCTAAAAAAAATATGCACCGAATATCCATCACATCCAAATGGCAAGATTTTATCGACGGATCATATTCAACGGATTGCGGATAGGTTTGGCCGACATGTTAAGATTTGGCAAATCGTATCCGACGGATTGCGAATAAGTTTGGCCAATCTTCCGCGCGCGGGAATCAAATATCAAGGATTAGATATTAGATTGCCTATTATGCACGTTGTCGAATTAGGAAATTTCCTAATTTAATCCTAATAGAATCTAGGAGATATGCACATTAAATAACAATGATTCAAATTAGGAAATGATAAATGTCGGAATCAAATCGGATAAGGAAATTACCTATTTCGTTAATAACGTTTCCAAATTCGACCGCGACGGGATCGGAACCGGTGGTGGCTTGAGCGGCGGCCGGCGGGACTTGCGGCGGCTAGGTTCGCCGAAGTTGATGATGCTGGAACGAGAGGCTTGCTGGGGCTGATCTGGAGCAGCAACAACGAGCGGCAGCAGCAACGTCTAGCTCGTGGTGTCGCTGGGGTTGTCTGAAGCAGGGAGCAAACAGCAAGGCGGCAGCAACAACAGCAAGGTCTGGTCAGCAGCAAATCTGGAGCGGCAAGGAAAGCAAGTAAGGACGTCCGCAGGGCAGTAGCACTTCGGCAGCAGAATGCGGCAGCAAGTCTTCGGTCAAAAACAGCTGGACAGGCTTGGGATTGACTTGGTCGCAGCAGCTGGGAGTTGACTGGAGCAGTAAGGACGTCTTCAGCAGCAGCAGGTCTTCAGTCTTCGCAACAGCAGGGGGGAGCAGCAGGCCTTCGGTGGAAGCAGTAGGGCAGCAGCGGCAGGGGCAGCAACAACACGATGCAAGAGGCGGCCGGTGGAAAAAGCAAAGTTGTGAGGAGTGGCGGTCGTGGATTCTCTCTCACTCGTGTCTCTCTGAATTTTCTGAATCAAATTGTCGACCCTTAAACCTTGAGACATAGCGGTGCTTATATAGGCGATATTAGGTCAAGTCAGGGGCCTCAACTTTCTATTATTTACAAATTCGACCCCAAATTTAATTGTTTTCTCAATTGGATCTCTAGGGGTTAAATCGCATCAAATTAGCTCCAATTCCATCGCCGGTCCGATTTAAATGTAAATGCATGTAATGCATGCTAAAAATTAAATAAAAAACTATATGAAAACCATAATAAAAAATGATTTAATATTTTTTGAGAGGCCAGGGGTCGGTCCCTATTTTTTGTGTGCAATTTAATAAATTCTAAATAAAAACTAAATGAGGGTTAAAATTTAGGTGTCAACAACAGCTTATGTTCTCGAGAAAATACTAAAATTTTATCAATTTCAGTATAGCTTTGAAGATTTATTATCTCAAACAAAAGTGTCCCTACAAGAAATGTTATATATAACATAGAGGGATTGGATTAAATGTCCATGAATTGCCCCAATTTGATGAGAAGGGGTGCATGAATTGATCGCTCACTCCACTTTGGCTTTTTGCCCCTACACAAAAGAACATGCATGAATTAGGGCACTATGCGATATAAACTTAGCTCGTCCATCATGATACTATCCCCACTGAATCGGTCAATCTTCTATTGTTGTTAGAATCTGGCGAATCTGACGTGACCCTTGGTTCTGTCATGATTCTGGCAACAATCGAACCGATGGACTCATTCTATAGTTTTCAAATGCTTCATTGTCGTAACAAGCCAAGAGAATTATCATCTGAAACATGAAGTAAGGAAATCAGAAAAACAAACAAGGTTAATCTAATGCATGTTTTGAAAAAAAGGTTTTGAAATAACTTTGATTTTTTTAAAAAACTTTTTGGAATGAGGAGGCATGAGGAAGCCCAGCACTCAGTATTCTCCATGGGTGATATCATTTTTTTTCGCTTGTTGGATAGTATCATAGGGCTAGTTTAGTATACTTTAACATGTCCTCAAAATAATGAAAAACAAACTTTGTAATACCATCGATAATAATCAATCGATTACATTTATTGGAAAGGAAAATGCAACACTCGGTTCCACCAAAGGGAACAAATCCTAGAAAAGAGAAACCGAAAACAATTCCTAAAAAGCATGAAAATTCCTACGCAGGGGAGTGATAACAAAGCCTTTACTCTTGGGGGCTCGCACCCATTTCTTCTATGGTCTGTCTTCAATGGCAATTACTTCATCCTTGAGGTCAGGGAGCGGATTACTCTGGACATTTGGCCAAGCGGTCTTGAATGAGAAGGCCTTCATGTCTAACAGGTTATGGATCTTATGCTTCAAGACAAAGCAATCATCGGTAGAATGACCAACCTTCCCCATGTGGTAATCACATCTCTTAGAAGGGTATTTGGACACTATGGATCATTAGAAAGCAATCCTTTCTTCTGGAGGATGGAAAATTTTTGGATAGGGCCCCAGGAAGAGGTGTAAATTGTTTGCGTTGTCAACCTGAGACTTGGCGGTTCCTGTCTTGCTGTCCCCAAGCAGCTTGAACAGTCGGAGATTGGGTAAGTTGAGTATAGGTCACGTTAACTTCGGGAGTAGGCTCTTTGTCCTTCTTGAAAGTGAACTTCCTAGCAAGGGTAGTTTGCTTAGTAGCTCAACCATCACGTAAAGCGATCTCATTGTGTTCCCCCGCGGGAATCAACTTAGCTAATGACTTGAAACCAGACCCAACATTCGGTTGCGGAACTCAAACGGCAAAGTCTTTATGAATGTATCTAGCATTTCCTTCTCGATCAATTCGGCGGTGACTTGCACGGCCAAAGCCCTCCATCTCGTGGCATAAGCTTTGAAAGTTTCAGTCTTTTTCTTCTCAGTTCGAGCTAGATCCTCTCGTGATGGAGCCATGTCAATATTGAATTTGTATTGAGAGAGAGGAAAGCATCAGATAATTCTTCCCACGTCTCAAGCAGGCCGATCTTCTTCGTAACGAACCATCACAATGGGGCTACGTCTAGGCTATCTTGAAAAGTATGAATCATGAGTGGCACATTATTAGCATACGGTGCCATCCTCGTCTCATAGTATTGTCGGTGGACCTTAGGACAGGAAAGGCCATCATACTTGTTAAACTCAGGCGCCTTGAACTTCTTAGGGACTTGGACCTTGACAATGTGAGCAAGATCTCGTGGGGATCGATCTTTGAAACCTTGCATCTATTGGAATTGCTCCTCAAGCTTAGCTATGCACTTAGCTTCTTCACTCCTTGGTGGCTCAGAAGATGCTTTGACCCCATTGGTCGCAGCTGATTGGATCTTGTCATTCGATGTTATGCCATTTTCAGTTGAGGAGGTGCCAATGACGGCATTCTTTCCTTTGTCTTTTGAATTGTCAACAGGAGGGTTGTGAGGTAGCACAACCTCTATACTCGGCGGAATGGGTGTGGGCAAAGCGGAAATGCTTGTTTGCAACGAATCAAATCACTTCGACAAATTTTCAAGCACGTTCAGAACTTGCTTCATCTCGGCCTCCAGAGCGGTGACACGCGTTGGCTCATCTTGATCAACCATTTTCGCTCTGGAATGCATACGGATGGGTGAACAATGACGCTCCGTAACCACCTACACAAACAGGAATAAATCGGAATAAGTAATCAACTGAAAGGATGATCGATCCATAACTGACTCATTTTTTTTTTCTTCCTTTTTTTTTAAACGAGAAGTCGCGCCCCCTTTTTTCAAAAAAAATAAAAAAATAACGGTGATTCCATTTTAGCATTTGTGAAAAATGGGAAGGTGCGCACGTATAACAAGTTTCCTTTTAAAAGAAAGGAAAATGACGAGAGATTCTTCGGGACAATTCCTCGAGACAAAAACGGAGATATATACCTCTCAATTTCTCGGGAGAGAAAATTTGTTTTCCCACCTTTTCCTTTTCTTTGAAAAAGAAACTCGAACCATTTTTCTCTTTAAAAAAAATTATGCATATAAGTATTAAGTGAAAAATGGCCAAAGTTCAGTCACTGACCGACCATAAGATAAATAAATTGTGAAACGAAACTTAAGCAACTTACTTCACCGATGACCAATGGCAATCATAAATGCATGGTGGATCATTATTAATTTTGCAAACTGAAGTCCCAATAACAAATCGTCAAACTATATTGGTCTTGTTTAGTTCTCAAGAACTTGGTTAGGTCAAGGGTCCATCCCGTGCTGTTGGATTGCGGCCAAGGCGGGTACTCAACACGAAAAGCTCGGGATCAAAGACAAGATCACCCACTCTTTTGAATTGAAGCCAGGGAGATTCTCATCTTGACACCATCCTTAGATTTTCTAAAAACCCGGGTTCGTGTAGTGCAAAAAATTAAAAGGGCATGCACAACAATTTAAGTCATACATCATTTAAAATTTTGCAAAAATTTAAACTACTCGAACCTTCAAAACAAAGGTTAGAAAGCATTGCATTTATCATAACCCTGCAAGAACATTTAACACTTAAAAAATCGAGGACCAAACCATATCACCAAACGAAGGAATTGTTTATGAAAAATTTTAGACCTAAGTCCACTAGTTTCTTTAATTTCTTTTTCGAAAATTAAGAGCTTCCCCAATGAAGTCGCCAAGCTGTTGCAACCTAAATTTTGTCGAAACCTAGGTTAATGGATTACTAAGTTAATTAAATTAACTAACCTAACTCGGACCCTCTTAAGTCCTATCAAATCGCAACTTAAGGTTCGTGCAAAAGATTTAAAACAGAGTCGCCACTAATCGTTTATGGTAGGCTGATTAGAAACCAAAATAAAGTATAGGGAAATATACTTTATTTCTACAAACCAGAGACTAAGTGAGTTTAGGGACTTGATTACGCTAATATTTCTATTAACACAATTTTGATACCCATTTTTCATGAAAGTTCCTTGATTGGTGTTGACACCTAAATTTTGACCCTCATTTAGTTTTTATTAAATTGAAAAAAAAAATAGAGACTGACCCCAGCCCATACCAAGAATATTTAATTTGATTACATTTAGTTTGCATTTAGACTTAGGGGGCATTTTCCTTAAATTTTCAGCATAATTGAAACATGCATTTTTTTTTCTTTTTCGCATTAAAAAATTGAATCCTCATCCACAAGCCCCACTGTCGAGCATCCGACGCAATTGTGATCCACCATCCACCGTTCGAATCGTGGCCAATCCCGATCCGTGAGTTCAAAGAGGAAAACGGATATCCGCAAATTCAAATTAGGATCGGTGGTTGATGTTTTGGAGAAGATATCAGATATTTCAAATAAAAATAATGACTTTGCGGCCATATCTTTCCATTTCGAATTGCTTAGTTTATCTGTTATCTTGCATATATAAAAAGGGGGCTGGTGGCATGAACAGGAGGAGAAAAAAAATTTCGTCTTCATCAGAAAAGAAAAAAAATTCATTCAGAATACACACAATTTATAGAATACGGCATAGAGAAGTAGAGAGGGAGCATGGACAGAGGAGGCAGTCTCCACTTCTGCCATACTCTCACCCACCAACGTGAGACTTGGCGAGACATACAGACAAGATAAAAGAGAAAGAGGTCCTTTCTTCTTCATCGTTCCTCTGCGAGAGAAGTCCCTGACGTGTACGTGTGGTCGCCCAGGTTGTTCCCTATCTCCAGCGTTGCTGCAGTTTCGACCGAAAAGCTCCACGGGTCTTTGGCGACATTGCCGACCTTGCGTTGCACTTCCTGATTCCAACACCCGAAAGACACCGGCAGCAGCCAGTTTCCTGAGGCACCCAGTCGTGTTTGCTCGGTCGTCGCCGAACTCTTTGGCCGCCATTACCGCTGCACCTTGTCACATCACCAGCAGCCTTGCGGTTATCCAGCGAGGTTCATTGGATCGTTGCTGCTGTTTGCTCCCTGTTGCGCCATCTCTTGTGATTCAAAGACAACTCAGCCACCCCTGCGAAGCCCATAGTAGCGTCGTCACTTGCCATACCCACCGCGAAACCTCCTTGCCGAGAACCACATCGCGAGTCCATCGGGAGTTTGCCAAGCCACCAGCGCATCGAGCACCACCAAGGCGATCACCCTATCCGAAAGCCATCCTGAGTCGGTTTCCCGATTCCAATCTGATTTGGATCCATTTGAATTAGGAAAATTAATTCGAGATAAGATAAAATTCTGATCTTTGTTATTTGGTATTATCTCGTTTCCTAATTCGAATTGCCTTGCATATCAAACATTATCTACAGATTTTGTTGCTTAAATTAAAGATGTAGATCTTATGGATAAGGTAATATTGCGTTAGTAATAACGTAATATTGGCTTATAGATAATTAAGCACTTATCTATAGGTAATTTATTTTATTTTGCTGATTATGATTGTGATTTAATTTGCATGTTAATAACCAATCTTGCTCATAATATATGCTCCCATTGTGCCTTGTCTCGAGAAAAATGTGTAATAGGGTAATATCTGACTTCAATTCAGAAATACGATCGTGCCCGCACATGGAAATTATATATCACATCCCCGATTTGGAGGATTGGGTTGATAATTCCAAAATAGAATTTCAAAATCTGCCCTATGTATTTGGGGACGATGGTTAT
>BCNH02000009.1:4264028-4281860 GCA_001662345.2 Metrosideros polymorpha var. glaberrima
ACGTCACATTCTCGATTATGAGAATCGGATTGATAATTTCAAAATATGATTTCAAAATCTGCCCTATGTATTTAGGGACGATGGTTATTCTATAAATTAATTCACTTTCTAGCCCCAATTCAGGGGAATGTTGTGAAATCGAAAATCAAAATTAAAGGTATATTATGGGCAAGATTGATTATTTCTGTTCAAATTATTTGTTCTTGTTTAATGTAATCAATCATAAAAAATACCAAAAATACTCATCATGTGCATGTCATCTTTGCCATGTCATTAGTCTAGATTCATTAATGCCATGTCTAGGTTCATTTATTATTTAATCTTAGTCATTGGGATTAATTAATTAAATTGCCTGTCATATAGTATAGTTACATGACATTTTTGCCCGTCATTTAGAAAAGGTAAGTCTAGGGTCATAAATGCATGTCATTTAACTTTACGCCATTAGATTTAGATCATCTAATTAAATGCATTTCATTTTAGAATATGGTTGCATTAGCATTGCATTCAATAAAAGAAAACCCAAAAAACATTAATCTACATTGCCAATCAAGAAATTTTCATGAAAAATGGGTACTGAAAGGGCGTTAGTAGAAATATTAGCGTAATCCAGTTCCCGAACTCATTTAATCTCTAGTTCGTAGAAATAAAGTATATCTCCCTATACTTTATTTAGGTTTCTAATCGGCCTACCATAAACGATTAGTGGCGACTCCGTTTTAAATCTTTTGCACGTTAATACCGAACCTTAAGTTGCGATTTGATAGGATTTTGGAGGTTCTGAGTTAGGTTAGTTAATTTAATTAACTTGGTAATCCATTAACCTAGGTTTCGGCGAAATTTAGGTCGCGACAATTGGCAATGTGGATTAATTTTTTTTTGGATTTTTTTTATGATTGAGTACATTAAACAAGAACAAATAATTTGAACAAAAATAATCAATCTTGCTTATAATATACCTTTAATTCCGATTTTTGATTTCACAGCATTTCCCTAAATTGGGGCTAGAAAGTGAATTAATTTATAGAATAAACATTGTCCCTAAATACATAAGGTAGATTTTGAAATTCTATTTTAAAATTATCAATCCAATTCTCATAATTGAGAATGTGACGTATAATTTCTATGTGCGGATGCAGTCATGCTTCTAAATTGAAGTCAGATGTTACCTTATTGCACATTTTCCTCAGGACATAGGCACGATAGAAGCATATATTATGAGCAAAATTAATTATTAACGTGCAAATTATCTCATAATTATAAAAGGGAAGCAATCATGACAAAATAAAAGTAAAAAAAATCAAATAGCCTAAGATAATGTGCCTCATTTAAAAGATAATATCGCGCTATCTCTAATGCGATATTATCTCATCTGGAAGATTCACATTTTTTTAAATTAGGAAACACAATAAAAAAATAACATTAAATCGATAGAATTATTCAAAAAGAGGAAATAAAATAAAAAAACTACATTATCCAGAAATTTTACAAATTTGGATTGATCGGAGGATCTCGAACGGACTGCTCGAGAACCAGTGGTTGTAGGACTACTAGGGGGTCACCGGAGCAATAGTGAGGCAGCGGACGGCAGTGGAAGATGACGGCATAGCTTGATTCTAACCAGAACTCACCTAGACAATTCGTCGAACACCTGAAGGGCACAACGGATCGAGGCTGTTTTGGTCCTTTACTTGGCTCAGAATAGCTGGGCTTCGTTCGAGGGACCTTCAAGGATGACAAGGAGTACCACCGGTTGTCAGGGATGGTTGGAGCAGTGGCGGAGGGTGGCGAACAGCGGCAGTCCGCAAACAGCCCCTGTTTTGGTGCAAAAACAGGGACTCCGATGGGCTGTTTTTGTCGGCTTCGTTTGTCGCGCTAGAGGCCCATCTCGCAGATTAGATTTTATGAATCCAAAAAGCTTTGCACAATGTTTGTTTTGACTACTCTTGGGTTTCGGGGGATGATCGGAGCTGATCAGAAATCGTCTCGGAAGGTGGCCCGGCAAGGTGTTTCTGCTCTGTTTTCCTACGCGCGAACAGTCGACCAGGGGATCTTCTCCGACTCGTATCTTCGCGATGGGAAGTCTCCTTGATGCTATGCTTGGACTCCTGGAAGCTACGCTGCACAAGCTTCGTTTTGATACCTTGTTGGGTAAAACGGTTACCTGAGGTGGCGGGGGCGCAGCCACAAAGGTGGTCCGGCGAGAGGGATTCTCGCCGGACTCTCTCTCTCTCTCTCTCTTTCTTAGCGATCTCTGTGTGTTTCTCAAAGTGAATGAGCCTCCCCTTGATTAAGAGCTATAACGAGATATATATATATAGATGAGTCCGAGGTTTTCTCAAATTTTTTGGATATTTGCACTTTGGTCCCCAAACTTTCTTATATTTGCAAATTGACCCCAATGGCCTTTTTTCTTTCCAATTCCCCTCACATGGTTCGGCTAGCCCAAAATATGGGTTGAACCGAGCTTAGCCTTTTAACGGGCTCGTTTTCTTTTTTCGAGTTTAATTTTAGCAATTTTCTAATTAATTAATGAATTTTTAATTACTAAAAAGGCATTTTCCCGTATTTTGATTAAGGTGGGCTGAATTAAGCTCAAGATTGGTTCGAAAATTAAGAGCTTCTCCAGTGGAGTCGCTAAGCTGTTGCGACCTAAATTTCATCGAAACCTAGGTTAATGGATTACTAAGTTAATTAAATTAACTAACCTAGCTCGGACCCTTCCAAGTCCTATCAAATCGCAACTTAAGGTTCATGCAAAAGATTTAAAATGGAGTTGATACTAATTGTTTATGATAGGCCCGATTAGAAACCAAAATAAAATATAGGGAGATATACTTTATATCTACAAACCAGAGACTAAGTGAGTTCGGGGACTTGATTACGCTAATATTTCTATTAACGCCCTTTCGGTAATCATTTTTCATGAAAGTTCCTTGATTGGCAATGTGGATTAAATTTTATTTTTTTTGGATTTTTTTGTGTGATTGATTACATTAAACAATAACAAATAACTTGAACAGAAATAATCAATCTTGCCCATAATATACTGTCACGCCCCGGCCCTCAAGCACGCGACCATCCTGATACATCTCTTTTCTTGGGTCATTAAAAACGCGACGTCACAGGACGCGTCGTCAACCCATTCATTTTATTTTTCAATTAATGCATGCGAAAACGATATATAATCACCCCGACAAACACAACAGAACAAACATCATTACCAAAATACACTTTACTTAAAAACTTGTTAACCTTAGGAAGTTTACATTTACAAGCCCTTACTATGGGCCACTTCCTATAAGACCACAAAAAGACACAGCGAGGGTCGGATTAACCCATCTCCTCTACGCGAGGGCACCTTGAACTAAACCGCACAAGTCGACATTTCATTTTATGGTCCTGAAAAGCGGTTAACAACAACGAGTGAGATAAAATCTCAGCAAATTAACAACCTAAGTCTAGTGTAGGGTGCTGATTCACCTAGAGCATACCCTAAACACGCGGCTTAACATCGATGGCAGATCAATAGCGAGCAACTCTCGCTCTACACAACCTATAACAAGTTCGAATGACTCAAGTCAATCAATGGACAAATCACAGGCATTCTTACCTCGCATTGGCACATGCACAAGCCCTGTATGTTATCAGTTATAGCATTCTATAAACCACACAATCACCCAAAGCACGTAATCAGAACACATATCATCGATTCTCATGCGCAATGCATCCAAGTGTGTTCCAATTTTATGCCAAGACACACGGATTACACCGGTTATTCATCAGTCCGCGCAAGGCTTTTATATTTACCAAGACACATGGATTATACCGATTATTCACAGTCCGCGCAAGGTACTTCCGGCATGACTGGGCATCGTCCCAAAACCATCAGGCACGGCAACGTCTCCTCTTGGGAGATCGGGGCGCGGCCACACCGCGACCTCCACCGCAGGTAGACGGCATTCCATAAAGGAGAATCGGTTCAATCTCTACCGCAATCCGTCATTCGGACTCCCGCCGAACATCCGATAATATCATTGATAAAATCAGGTATCATCCTCAATCACTATTGAGGGTCCGTACACTTTGTGGTCACACAAGTACACATGCATACCGTTCTCGTTTCTTTTTTCTTTTTCTAGCCAATGTCATTATGATTCATGCTCATGCCATGATCGTGCTCATACGTGAAACTTATTGCTATTTTCACAAGTAAAAATGCAATAAATAAATTACACATGATCACACAAACATGCTTTTCATGCCCAACTTCACGTGCTTCATTTTTCAAGCCTCACATATTATTCTAATGCATAAAACTCAGAGTTTAAGCATGACACCACACCAATCTCCAATTATATGCCAAAAATACATCTTTTTCCACTAGAAAATCATCATTCATGAAACCATTATCTTTCTAAGGCAGTCTTCTCCTTAAAACACACCAAAATATAAATAGAAATAATTAACCCAACCACGGTTAATTAACTCAATCATAGTTAACTAACATAACCATGGCTAACTAACCCAACCATAGTTAACTAACTTAACCATAGTTAATTAAACCAACCATAGTTATTTAAACCAACCATAGTTAACTAATCTAATCATAGTCAACTAAACTAATCCTAAGTGCAATTAACAACCTAATCAAGGATTAGGGAGTTAACTCACCGTTTAATGGCGGCGACGATGCAAAGGCGGTGGTGGTGGCTGCTCAGTGACGGTGCGTAGATGAAAAATGGGTATTAGTGGTAGCTCAACTCAGCGTGGTGCGGCGTGCGGACGGTGGTTCGGTATGGGCTCGGCGCGGCGGCACGGCTTGGCGACGGTGGCCTGAACGTCGGCGGCATGGGCATAGCTTCAAGGCATGTCTTGGGTAGTGCAGCGGCAAGGTGATGGGTGTGAAACAAGAAGGAAAAATGGAGAAAATGAAAGACGAAGGGGGGACAAACAAATTTTGAGAGAGAGAAGGAGAAAGTGAAAGAGAGAAAGTGAGAATGAGAAGAGAGAGAGAGAGAGAGAGAGAGAGAGAGAGAGAGAGAGAGAGAGAGAGAGAGTTGTCTTGCTATTAAACTTTCTCACCAAATTTGCATCTTCTCATCATTACAACTTTCCAAAATATCTAACTTGGTTTCTTGCAAATCAAGACAACTTTATGTTAATTAATGAGATAAGGAAAGAAAGAGACAAGGAAAGAGTAAGGGGGGATTCGGCCACTTGAAGGAGAGAGGAAGAGAAGACAACATCAAGCCTTAATTAACATTGTCTTGCATCTATTAATAGTTGCCCTTAAAGTCCAATCTTCTAGAAGGGGTAAAATGGTCATTTCCACCCCCAGCACTATTCATACGGGCTTGCACTATTCACATGGGCTTGCACTATTCAAGTGGTTTGGGTTGAATTTTTGTGGGCCTAATGAGCTTGATATCCAATGAGTTCTTTATTTGGGCCTAAAATGGGTTTTCGGGGGCAAAACGATCATTTCCTATTATCGGGCCTCTTGATGGCAGAATTTAATAGAAAATAGGTCTGTTGGTCCATTCCAAGTCCGTAACGTCTCTTTGATTTTCAATTTTCGGCTTACCGTCACTTATCCGAAAATTTAGGGTTTACCGATAAATTTTGAAATATCGATAACGAAACGTCCAATACTCTTTGTCGAATTAAAATTCATGATTAAAATCTATCGAATTCCATTTTATTACCTTGACCATGTGAAAACGTTCAAAAATCTGATTATACACTTTTTCCGAATTAAATTGACAACCGTCCTTTGATTAATCTTTAAAGTCGAAATTTTGGGATATCACATATACCTTTAATTCCGATTTGCGATTTCACAGCATTCCTCTGATTTGGGGCTAGAAAGTGAATTAATCTATAGAATAACCATCGTCCCTAAATACATAAAGTAGATTTTGAAATTCTATTTTAAAATTATCAATCCAATTCTCATAATCGAGAATGTGACGTATAATTTCTATGTGCGGGTACAGTCATGCTTTTGAATCGAAGTCAGATGTTACCCTATTACACATTCTCCTCGAGACATAGGCACGATTGAAGCATATATTATGAGCAAGATTGGTTATTAACGTGCAAATTATCTCATAATTATAAAAGGGAAGCAATCACGACAAAATAAAAGTAAAAAAAAATCAAATCTCCTAAGATAATGTGCCTCATTTAAAAGATAATATCGCATTATCTTTAACGCGATATTATCTCGTCTGAAAGATTCACATTTTTTTAAATTAGGAAACACAATCAAAAGATAACATTAAATCGATAGAATTATTCAAAATGAGGAAATAAAATAAAAAACTACATTATCCAGAAAATTTACAAATTTGGATGAATCGGAGGATCTCGAACGGACTACGTGGGAACTGGTGGTTGTAGGACTACTAGGGGGTCACCGGAGCAACAGTGAGGTAGCGGACGGTGGCGAAAGATGACAGCATAACTTGATTCTAGCCAGAACTCACTTGGACAATTTGTCGAACACCTAGAGGGTACGACGGATCGAGGCTGTTTTGGTCCTTTACTTGGCTCGGAATAGCTGGGCTTCGTTTGATGGACCTTCAAGGATGACAAGGAGTGCCACCGGTTGTCAGGGATGGTTGGAGCAGTGGCGGAGGGAGGCGAATGGCGGCAGTCCGCGAACAGCCCCTGTTTTGGCGCAAAAACAGGGACTTCGATGGGTTGTTTTTGTTGGCTTCGTTTGTCGCGTTGAAGGCTCATCTCGTAGATTGGATTTGATGAATCCGAAAGGATTTGCACAAGGTTTGTTTTGACTACTCTTGGGTTTCGGGAGATGATCGGAGCTTATTAGAAATCGTTTTGGAAGGTCGCTCGGCGAGGTGTTTCTGCTCTGTTTTCCTACGCGCGAACAGTCAACCAGGGGATCTTCTCCGACTTGTATCTTCGCGATGGGGGCTCTCCTTGATGCTATGCTTGGACTCTTAGAAACTACGCTGCACAAGCTTCGTTTTGATACCTTGTTGGAGTAAATGGTTACCTGAGGTGGCGGGGGCGCAGCCATAAAGGTGGTCCGGCGAGAGGGATTCTCACCTCTCTCTCTCTCTCTCTCTCTCTCTCTCTTAGCGATCTCTGTGTGTTTCTCAAAGTGAATGAGCCTTCCATTGATTCAGAGCTATAACGAGGTATATATAGAAGAGCACGAGGATTTTCTCAATTTTTGGGATATTTGCACTTTGGCCCCCAAACTTTCATATATTTGCAAATTGGCCCCAATGGCCTTTTTTCTTTCCAATTCCCCTCACATGGCTTGGCTAGCCCAAAATATGGGTTGAACCAAGCTTGGCCTTTTAACAGGCTCGTTTTCCTTTTTCGAGCTTAATTTTAGCATTTTTCTAATTAATTAATGAATTTTTAAATACTAAAAAGGCATTTTTCCCATATTTTGATTAAGGTGGGCTGAATTAAGCTCAAAATTGGCCCTAAGGCTCTCTTAATTTCAGCCGCTACCTCACCATGCCTTGTCCAGATTTTCCAATTGATTTAGTTCAGTCCACGCGTCCGTTTCAAGTCCAATTTCGCCATCAATCCGATTTATAATGAAAAATGCATGAATTTTTATATGCTGAAAATTATATTAAAACTAAATGTAAACTATATAAGAAATGATTTAGATATTTTTGGTAGGGGCCGGGGTTGGTCCCTATTTTTTAGGCAAATTAATTACTGAAATGAATTCTAAATTAATCCTAAATTGGTTCAAAATTTATATGTCAACAATCTAGTGTCGCCGTAAATTCGCTACAATCTCAAGACATAAAAGTCGAGATCTTTCTTTATTCGATTCGTATGAATTCCCAACTTTCAAGTTTGTACAACATCCCTCCCATGTATATTGCTGCAAATCTTTGGATGAGCGCAGGTAAACGATACGGACTTCACCGAAACGGGGGAGAAAACGTATTGGCTTCAGTTTTTCTGATCACTTGAACTGAAAAGCCTCTTTCTGCCTGCCCAACAACGATAGGACGGTCGCGGATATATGCCTCGAGGACAACCCAGCTTCTTCAATCTGGTCTTGCGGCGATCCGTGTTCGATGTATCTATCAGGTAAGACCATACTTCGCAACTGTACACAAGCACATTAAGAAAAACTTGTTAGCTGTAGACATTGAATTGGAATTTCAGGTTGGATGCGTATGTTCCTAGATCCAAACCAACAACATTTGCAGCCAGGTACGTAAACCTTAGCTTGTTACGAAATACGCCGGTCCATGAATGCTTCCGAGAGTCGTAGTATAATCAGTAGTGTTAAATTTACGGTCACCAGATACATTTCTAAAGAGACTTGCCTTGAGGGGTCCATCCAGGATGCCGGATAGACTTAGGAAGTGCGCCACATGCGATCCGAAGCCTCCGACCGAACCTTCCTCAATAGTAACCAGTATCTCGTGATGATTGGCCAATTGGGCGATGAGATCTGTGTCCAGAGGCTTGCAGAATCTCGCATCAGCGACGGTAATGTCAATGTCTATGGACTTGAGCATATTTGCTGCTGCAACACACTGTTGAACTATCGATCCATACCCAAGAATCGCGACTCTGCTGCCTCCCTTCAATATCCTTCCCTTCCCTATCTGTAATATTCGTTAAAACATACTGGATTAGCGTCAACTACTATTCAGATCGAGAAATTGTTACGTCATATGATTAGACTAACCTCGAGCGGAATTCCTTTGTTGTCAGGAGGAAGAGTCGCGCCGACACCATTACCCCTTGGGAACCTGAAGCAACTGGGCCTATCGTCAATGGAAGCCGCAGTAGCAACCATGTGCATAAGCTCGGCTTCATCCGATGGAGCCATGACCACCATGTTAGGCAGGCAAGCCATGTACGTTATGTCGAATGCCCCACAATGTGTAGGCCCATCTGCACCAACCAAACCTGCCCGATCCATCGCGAAGCGAACGGGTAGTTTCTGGAGATCTACATCGTGGACAACCTGCACAAGATTACCCTCAGTTTGCTAATATCAGTGAAGGGGTGGAAAATTTACAATTAGAACAGGACTTGTTTTAGGAATCTCTATGTTAACTCACCTGATCGTATCCTCGTTGCAAAAACGACGAATAGATGGCGCAAAAAGGCTTGAGACCCTCTGTGGCTAATCCAGCAGCAAACGTGACGGCATGCTGCTCCGCGATCCCCACATCGAAGCACCGATCGGGGAACCTCTTCTGAAAATAATTGAGACCCGTCCCGCCACCCATAGCCGCATGGATCGCCACGATCTTGTTATCGACCTCAGCTTCTTTTATCAGAGACTCTGCGAAATACTGTGTATAGGACAGTGTCGGGGATTTGGTTTTGAATTGCTTTCCGGTTTTCAGATCGAACTTGACAACCCCTGAAGCAAGTCAGAATCAGATTAAGGGAGTCCTATAAGGATTCACGAAAAGACAAATACCGTAGCAGGATTTGAAAAATCGGTCTCACCATGCATCTTGTCCGATGCGGCCTCTGCTGGAGGATACCCTTTCCCTTTTTCTGTCACGATGTGGATCAAAACCGGACCTGGAGCCGGCATGGCTTTCACTTTCTGGAAGATCGTCACGAGATCTTCGACATTGTGCCCGTCCACCGGTCCAATGTAATACAGCCCAAGCTCCTCAAAGAGCGTAGAGCCGGAGGCACTGATGAACCCCCTCGTGTATTCGTCTACTTTAGCCGCGACTTGGTGTGTCGATGCCCCAATCTGCTTTGTAATGCTCTTTGCAAACAAACAGGAGTGCAGACCAATCTTTAGTTCAGATAAGGATCGATAGAAATGTGCATATCACTATATGAAGTCGGTGAGATGCTTACTTTGGCAGCTTCTCGGAGCTTGCGGAAATTTGTGCTGGCCTGGAGTTTGGTGAGGGCGCTGCTGAGGGCGCCGACTGGGGTCGCAGGGCCGTCGAGAGTAGCAGTAGGCAAAGAAACTTGCTTGTTGTCATTCAACACGACGATTAGATTAGAATCTAGAAATCCCGCGTTATTCATAGCTTCGTACGCTTGACCGGCCGTCATGGCTCCATCTCCTATCACGGAAATGACATTGTTGTTCTTTCCCAGGAGATCTCTCCCAACCGCCATGCCTTTTCATCATTCACAAGAAAGAGTTATCATCTTGTTCGTGGGCTGTTTTACTCGGTGGAAAACGGACTTTCGAAGTTAGAACTCATACCGAGGCCGGCGGAGATGCTCGTAGAGCTGTGTCCCACGCCAAATGTATCATAAACACTCTCATCCCTTTTGGGAAACCCCGCAAGCCCTGACGTCTTCCTGATCGTGTGCATCCGAGACCGCCTTCCGGTCAGAATCTTGTGGGGGTATGTCTGCAAAAATCATCACTTTAGTGTTCATAATCTGTTTCTTGCCATCAAGAGGATCGATATCAACATGCTCAAAAGGTTTTCGATGCTGTCTTTCTCTGCGGTTTTACTCCTAACTTGACATTTCTCATCTTTAACTGATGAATTTGATTAGACTTATACCTGATGTCCCACGTCCCATAAGATTTTGTCTTCTGGGGCATTGAAAACATGGTGAAGAGCGACCGTGAGTTCCACCACGCCGAGGCTCGAGCTCAGATGGCCGCCCGTCTTTGAGACCGAGTGCACTATCTCTGTCCTTAGCTCTGCAGCCAATTGTTCAAGATCCTAACACACGCATTATTCATTCAAATCAAACTCATCACTCCGGAGCTCGCGAAGAAACAAGCGAAAGAGAATCATTCCACATATTATATTCCAAGCAGGACATTGGTAAAGTTATTTCATCAAAGTACTAAAACAAGCCTTGGCCAGACAGATTCAATGATCACCGAGATTGAAGAGTCAAGGACTATAAATATTACCGGCGTGGACAAGTTCTTCATATGAATTGGATAATTCACGGTATCGAGCAAAGGCGTGGCGGGTTTGTCCCCAGAAAAGTCGATATGCCACTCGTCCCTCTCCTTCCGCAGCATCACCTTGCCCTTCCCTTCGTCGCCATCCGAGGTTGAACCAGAAGACGAAGCTCTCACGCACAGCTGAGAAAAACAAAAAAACAAAAAACACCACACCACACCACCATTCAAACGTCTTGAAACTCCAACCACCCTGCAACATAAACTCTGGGGGAGAAGAACTTTGAGAGGCTGTCTTGCTCAGAGGATTCTGAAGGCTTACTGTGAAACCATCGCCGTGTGCTCTGCCGCCACCGCCGATCGCTCCGGTGGAGGGCTTCCTCAGTTGCGGTAGGGTATGAGGAAAGAGAGAGTGGTTCAGGGTGAAGGATGCTCCGGAGACAGCCATGGATGGATGAAGATCAAAATGATGCTACTTCGAGAGAGTTGAAGATGCCTCGAGGCAAACCGCGGAGATGGAGACGAGAACGAGGCTTCGACAGGTTATATAGCGGACGGACGCATTAGGGGGGAGAGAGAGAGACAGAGAGAGAGAGATGCTGTACGTGGTCTAATATTTGTCTCGATAATACTCCCAAACTTATAGCAATCACCAAAAGTGCCTTCCTTTCACATGGCACATGAAAATCCTACGTGGCAACGCGCGTATCGATAAAACGATCTGACGTGACTACCTCAATGTGCAACTCGTTCCCATGGCATTATCCACCAACGTTGTCGCCCGAAAGATACTTTTGAGTCGCGGGTACAAGTTTGTGGGATCGATGTGATAGAATATCTAAACATTAAGCCGCATATTAATCTAAAAGCTTAAAATTTTAGAACTGTCGACAATGATTTTATAAAATCTCACGTGATGAAACGAAATGTTTTGGTATTGATGTCCTAGGACGAAAAATTTAGAGTTTTTCTCTAAGTTTTTCGTGGGATTATTCCTCTAGAGAAAATAGCGAAAACCATTTGAATTCTTCCTTCAATATCGCTTTGCATCCGCTACTTTAAAAATTTCGTATTTTCGTCCTCACTTTTGTGATTAGGCACCACATTCCATGTCACAACAAGCATTTATTTACCATATTATAATGTCCTTGCCCATAATATTCTTATCGCTTTCCTATGCCCGTCCTTCCACCTAAAACCCCACGCCCACTCCCAAAGCAACTGAAGCAACCAATTTGGTTCATTGAGTTTGTAAATATCTTACAAATTTGATTTTAATTCATTCATGCACTCTAGACTTTATTCTGAGCGTATAAATTCCAAAACCTTTCACAACATATAAATACTAACACGCAATTGAGCATATAATTCACATTTTTTAAATTTAAATTCTCATAATTTTTTACGATAAAATGTGAAAAAAAAATTGTTTTTGAGAATAAACATAGATAGAAAGGCTATTAAAATGCTATAGAATTAATTACAGTTGGATCGTTGAACTCCAAACAGCCTTTTTGATTGGTTCTTTCACATGTCCAGTTTGAGCGTGTTCGATATCCTCCTATGTTTAGGTCATAGAACCATTAATTAAACTCGAGGCATCACCAACCACATCTCTTGTTAAACCTAAGTAGATTGGACACCTAAAGATCCCGATTAGCACGGCGAAGTCATTTTCACCTAGGGATATGTCGAAATCTCCCTAAAAATACCTGGAGTCTTAGAGGTTGGTGATTAACTCTAAATTAGGAAAGATGTACCTTCTTTGGAATGAAATCATGTGGCCAATACCTTCTTTGTCAAAAAGCCATGAGCTTGATGATGGGAAAATTATATAAAAAAAAAGTCTTAAATTTATTGTAATTGTGCCAATTCAATCCTAAATCTTTAGCAATTATGCTAATTCAGTCCATCTGACCAATCGGCGTTAACGTAGATAATTTTTTATAATATTTTAATTTTTTTAATTTTTTTATTCTTTTTCCTTTCCTTTTTCTTCTCTTTCTCTTTCTCTTTCTTTTGTTTTTTCTTCCTACTGTGGCCAGTGAGGGTTGCCAAAGCTTGCCGACCACTGGCAAAGGCTTCGCGGCCCTCGCCTCGCCTCCCCAGATCCGGGTGAGGGCAACCTCGCCTCTTGCCAGCCACCGAGGGGGGGGGGGGGAGAGAAAAGAAATAAAGAAAGAGAAAGAAAGAAAAGAAAATGAAAAGGAAAAAAATTCAAAAAAAGATTAAAATACTATGAAATAAATTGTCTACGTCAGAGTCGACTAGCCAAACGGATTGAACTAGCTCAAATGTAAAATATTTAGGATTGAATTGGCAAAAAAACGTTTTAGGGCTGAATTGGCACAATTACAATAGATTTAGGACTTTTTAAATAATTTTCTCCTTGATAATGCAAGTATGTTGAATGAATCAATCTGATTTCACGTTATGTGTGTAGTGTACTTAGTGCATTTTCCAAATATCATCAGATGTATTTAAACTTTATTATGTAGTAGATTCTTCATGCACTTTTCGTGTAAAAAAATTATCCCGTTAATTTTACAAATTAGAAAGTACATTTTATCTATAATTAGTGCTCTTGCCCCATGTTTCGCATAGGTTTTCATCAAAGTCAATCGTATCGTAGGTGATATGTTTACGATAGTAACTTGAGATAATTTGATTAAGTGTAGTCATAAACTTAGAGAAAAAAAATTCGGATCCACTTAATCAAAACAACATTTGATTTTGGCTAATGATAGTACTACATAGAAAGAACGAAAACAAACAAATCTAAACTAATATTACGAAAAACCCAAAACTGATATATATATATAACAAATTTACTCCAAGCTAATTTTTTAACCAAGAAAAACCCCAAACTGGTACACTTGTGATAAATTTACCATCCATTAGTTTTCGTTAAAATAGTGTTAATACCACGAAAAATCCCAAATCAATACACTTGTGACAAACAAAGGATAAAACCTTGAACCGATACACCCGTCAATTGTCAAGTGTCATACAATTCAGCAATTTAACGGAAACTAACGAAGGGTAAATTTGTCATAAGTGTACCAATTTAAAATTTTTAGTGGTAAAAAATTAGTTTATGATAAATTTATCACCAGTTTGAGGTTTTTCATGGTATTAACCCCAAAGACTAATATAATCATATCAAATACGTTTTAGTTAAAAAAATTCAATTTTGTCAATTTATTTAAATATACTTTATAAACATTTGTTGTTGTTTCGGTTCATTTAGTCTGCTTTAATATGATTTGACCAAAGACTTAAAAAAAATGGATAATGGCTTTTGAACATGTTATTATATGAATCCGCTTTCATGATTACACGTAATTTCGCATTGAGAATGCAATTACTTTGCTTTTTTCATTAATCTTTTTAAGCAACTACTTGACTACATGAACCAACGATTCGATCTGACCGCATGGTGCATTCTTAATAAAGATTCAAAGCTGTGGGTAATTTCATAATAACAGTACAACAACATATTTCTAGAATATCTTTCTCTAAAATACTTTTTGTGGAAAAAACATAATTATCTCACTGATGGTCATTGCAAACGCACTTACTGTACCAAAGTTTTTTTTTTTTTACTAAAATACTAGTTTACTTGCCCGTGCTTTGCACGGGTTTGCTTTTAGAATTTGATTAAAAACTTTCTCGTACTAATTATGTCTATTGATACTAAATTTTACTTAACCATAACGACAAAAACATTTTTTCCCTACAACATTTTTTTTTATAAACAAAAATTCGATCCTCCAGTTATGCTAATTTTAAGGAATAGAGAACGTGGTAAAAGGATCAAATTGAATCCTAATCACGCAGCATTAATTTTGTTGAGAATCCATACATTTCCCGAAAAGATGACGTGCAAAAGGACATGACAAGGAAGAAAATCAGACAGACTTCACTCCTCAATGTGATACTTCCATTTTATAACACTTGCTTTACCTTTTTAATCATAAGACCTGAAAAAAAAATTACACATTATTTTTATTAACTTTAATTTTAAACATCCTAGATCCCATGATTTTTTTTTTTGGGTTGACAAAATAACATGATGGCAAAAATTTTATGACTAGATATGCTAAAGTTTACGATTTTATTTATTAGGAAATTTGTGCTTTGTTAAAGAAAGGTGAAAACGAAAGTAAAGCATTTTCATCAACTTGCAAGTGTTGCCAAGTGACGACCTTTCCTCAATGCGAGCATCCATCCTTATGACAGTAGCTATGTTGCTTGCCCTTGCCTATTCCGATTTCCACCAAAAAAAACATGCATGAATGTGAGAATAAACATGTACACATATTTGTGTGTGTACACAGTATGGAAGTTTATTATTGTAATTGCTTTTCAGAACTTTTAAGTTTGCCTATTACTAATGCTAAATTTGGAATCAGTTGATCTTTAATTTTCTAAAATAGTGAATAAAGAACCAAACGCTTTAGCTTAATTTTGATTGAGCTGAAAATATATGAATATAATCAAATCTATTTTATCGTTGGGATGGGTATAACCGTTATTGGTTTTTAAATATGACCCTCCTATTTAAAGGGCTACTCATAGTTTGAGGCATCACAAATCAATTTTGTAACCAGTTTTATAAGGTAGACATCGCTCTTTTAAGTTATTCAAAAGTAGTGAAGTTTCAATTTTACTAGTTTTACAAGCATGTCAAAAAGGTAAGACATTGGAAAGTTCAATGGAATATTTATATGCTTGAAAGTAAAAAGAAGAAGAAGAAAATTTCCAAAAGTTCGGGAAAAAGCCATAAAAAAAAAAACTCCAAACTTTGCCCATTGTGACACATTTACCTTAAACTATTTTTTGTAACACCAAAAATCCCAAACTTGTACCTGTGTGATATATTTACCTTAAGTTTTTTTTCCGTGACACTAAAAACCCCAAACTTATACATGTGTAACAAATTTATCCTAAACTTTTTTTTGTAATACTAAAAATTTCAAACTTTTTCTATGACACCAATTTTTGGGGGTAAATGTGTCACACAGATACAAGTTTGAAATTTTTAGTGTCATAAGAAGAAGTTTTTGGTAAATATGTCACACAGATACAAGTTTGGAGTTTTTAGTGTCACAAGAAGCAGTTTGGGGTAAATGTGTCACAAAGGTACAAATTTGAGATTTTTGGTATTACAAAAAAAAATTGGGGTAATTATGTCGCAGTAAACATGGTTTAGGGTTTTTGGTGTCTTTTACCAATTTGAAGAATTGACTGTTAGATGAGGAAAAATTACCCAATCAGTCCTAAATCTATTTTACAGATGCCAATTCAATTTTAAATTTTTCAAAATTTTCAATTTAGTCCTAAACTTTTGCGCAAAATTCCAATAGCCATTTCGGTCAAATTTTGCCAAAAAAATCTCTAACATGGGCTAGCCGTCTTACGTGGCATACCACAATGTCAATGGTTTCCTTCGAAAATTAGAAAGGACAATATTGAAATTTTGCATAAAGGTTTGAGATTAAATTGGCAAAATTGAAAAGTTTAGTTATGAATTGACATTTGTATGATGCTTTAGGACTGACTAGATGTGACGATTTAAACACGAGCCGTGACGTCCCAGGGCGTCACATAACTAACGGCTTAATTATCAAATTTATTTAAAACGTAAGCGGAAGACGAATATACAAACATCGATGTCAGAGAAACATAACGGCAACTTTTATTTATTTCCTACTTCGGGCATTTCATAGATTTACATCAAAGAAAAAAAAATGCAAGGAAATGACATTAGAGATGGCAAAGGTCTAGCCTACTTCCACCATTACCTACACAAAAGCGTCATATCCACGCCCACCACCAAGCTGCCGCACTACGACCTCGAGGGCCATTCGTCATACTAACGGTCTGAAAACATGTAATTCAACAACAGTGAGATAAACTCAGCAAGTCAAACAAGCCATGATCTTTCTATTCAAAAAATCATATCATAGAAAAAGACCTACCACATATTACTACCATAAACAGTATACAAATATATGTACAACTGTAATATAAAAGTGATGATCGTCAGCCCATACTAACGATATGCATAATGATGATCGTCAGCCCATACTAACGATATGCATATAATGAATTCCCCCACGTGTATCACTCTCATTCGTAACCATCAGTTTCATTAATATCACTATCGATTTCTTTATGAATCGATCATCCGTAGACCACTAAGTAACGGGCATCTGTAGACCACTAAGCAACAGGCATCTCATCTCCTACTCCACGAGGTTATATCTTGCAGACCACTAAGCAACAGGCATTTGCAGACCACTAAGCAGCAGGCATCCCGATTTCCCTCGCTGGTTCCCACGGGGCATAGTCGATACAATCACAGTTCGACCGTCCTCACCGTTATCACGCTCAATGAATGCAAACGTAGTAATATGCCATACTAAATTCCACAATCAACCATTACGATAAGATAAAAGTACGGCACTAATCTGGCTGAACACAATTGAACCACCAATTATCATATTAGTCCGATTAATTCACATGCACTATTCACGCACACTATTCATCAACACTATTCATGCGCACTATTCATGTGCAAAAAAAATAGTTTTCTTTTCACGTGCCACAATTCATTCCACGACTTCATCGCCATTGCGCCAGAACAACGCAAATTCAGCATTTTCACATCTCAAAGCCAATACGATCAGAACTTTACCCCGTTCGGTCTCCGACCACAATACCACCTCGATATACAATACAAATCCTCCAACATATAACCGACGAACGATCCAATCGTCGCAACTACTCCATTTCCGAACAAATATCATCAATCTCATATAAAAATATAACTACTATCCATTTTCGAGTTTAACGTACATATTCAAACTACGCCTTTAACCATAACATAATCGGTTGAAAAGAATTGAAATGGCGACATAACTCGCCTTAATCGAACAACCAAAGCCACG
>BCNH02000009.1:4283543-4296358 GCA_001662345.2 Metrosideros polymorpha var. glaberrima
TCAGCAATTGAATGGAAACTAACGAAAGGTAAATCTGTTACATGTGTACCAGTTTAGGATTTTTAATGGTAAAAAAATTAATTTGGGGTAAATTTTTCACCAGTTTGAGATTTTTCGTGGTATTAACAAAAAAGACTAATATAATCCCATCAAATACTTTTTAGTTAAAAATTCAATTTTGTCAATTTATTTAAATATATTTTATAAACATTTGATGTTCTTTCGGTTAATTTAGTCTGCTTTAATATGATTTGACCAAAGACCTAAAAAATGGATAATGGCCTTTGAACATGTTATTATATGAATCTGCTTTGATGATTACACGTAACTTCGGATTGAGAATGCAATTACTTTGCTTTTTCATTAATCTTTTTAAGCAACTCCTTTACTTCATGAACCAACGATTCTTAATAAAGATTCAAAGCTATGGTTAATTTCATAAATACAATAGAACATATTTCTAGAATATCTTTCTCTGAAATTATTTTTGTGGAAAAAAAATAATTATCTCACTGATGATCATTGCAAACGCACTTACTGTACCAAAGTTTTTTTTACTAAAATACTAGTTTACTTTGCCCCTGCTTTGCACGGGTTTGCTTTAAGAATTTGATTAAAAACTTTCTCGTACTAATTATGTCTATTGATATTAAATTTTACTTAACCATAATGACAAAAATATTTTTTCCCTACAACTTTTTTTTTATAAACAAAAATTCGATCCTCCAGTTATGCTAATTTTAAGGAATAGGGAACGTGGTAAAAGGATCAAATTGAATCCTTATCACGCGGCATTAATTTTGTTGAGAATCCATACATTTCCCGAAAAGATGACGAACAAAAGGACATGACAAGGAAGAAAATCGAACAGCTTCACTCCTCAATGTGATACCTACATTTTATAACACTTGCTTCACCTTTTCAATCATATGACCTGAAAAAAAAAATTACACATTATTTTTGTTAACTTCAATTTTAAACATCCTAGATCCCATGATTCTGTTTTTTTTGTTGACAAAATATATAACATGATGGCAAATTTTTTTATGACTAGATATGCTAAAGTTTACGATTTTATAAAAATTTTTACTTTGTTAAAGAAAGGTGAAAACGAAAGTAAAGCATTTTCGTCAAGTTTTTATCAATATAGTGATAAAAGGCACACGTGTAGTTTCAATTTTGTTGAGCCTATGTCAGTTCTAAGGTAAAACTTCAAATGGTCATAATATAGAAAGTTCTGGCTATTTTGTTTACTTACTTCCTCTACCAGATTTCTCGAATCACTGTTGATCAAATAGATTTTGGACTTTTAGGGTGCGTTTGATAACCATCAAGAATTTTTAATTTTGCTCCAGAAGTAATTCTGGAGCAGAAATGCGTTTGATAAAGAATTACTTCCGGAACGATTTTCTACTTCTAAAGGAGAATTTTGTTTGGTAAAAGAAGTGATTCTCTAGGCCAAAAGTGATTCTTTAGAAGTGATTCTTTTTCATTTTCACTTCTTTCACTATTTCACTTCTCATTTTCTGTCTCCTTTCTTTCTCACGCTCGTCGGCCGCCGCCACTGCCCATCGCCACCGATCGCCGGTCCCCGTCGTCAACCAACGACGGGCGATCGGCGACAACCGACGGCGGTTTAGTAGGTTGGTAGCCGCCCGCTGCCGGTCGTCGGATGGCGACCATTTAGTAGGCGACCAGTGACCGGCGGCCATTTAGTAGACTAGCGACCGGTCATTGTTTAGTAGGTTGGTCGCTGCTCGGTTGCCGGTTGCCGCCGATCGTCGGTCGTCGATTGTCGCTTGCCGGTCGCCCGTTGCCGCCTGCCCACCATCGCAGATCGCCACGGTTGTCAATCGACGTTTAGTAACTTGGTAGAAGCAAAAGTAGAATGAGGGCGTGTTTAGTAACACTCCAAAAAAAAAAAATTCATTCTCTTCTAGAATCAATCATTGCCAAAAGTTGAATTCTGAAAGAGAATTGAAAACAAACGCACCCTTAGTACCCTAGTGGGACAGAACTCGTCTAACTCGAACCAGTTGCAAGTGGTGCTAAGTGACAACCTTTCCTCAATGCAAGTATCCATCCTTATGACAATAGCTATGTTGCTTGCCCTTGCCTATTTCGATTTCGACCAAAAAAAAAACATGCATGAATGTGAGAATAAACATGTATACATATTTGTGTGTGTACATAGTATGGAAGTTTATTATTGTAATTGCTTTTCAGAACTTTTAAGTTTGCCTATTACTAATGCTAAATTCGGAATCAGGTGATCTTTAATTTTCTAAAATAGTGAATAAAGAACCAAACGCTTTAGCTTAATTTTGATTGAGCTGAAAATATATGAATATAATCAAATCTATTTTATCGTTGGGATGGGTGTAACCGTGATTGGTTTTTAAATATGACCCTCCTATTTAAAGGGCTACTCATAGTTTGAGGCATCACAAATCAATTTTGTAACCAGTTTGATAAGGTAGACATCGCTCTTTTAAGTTATTCAACAATAGTGAGGTTTCAATTTTACTAGTATTACACGCATGTCAAAAAGGTAAGAAACTGGAAAGTTCAATGGAATATTTATACGCTTGAAAGTTAAAAAAAAAAAAGAGAAGAAAACTTCCAGAGTTTGGGAAAAAGCCGTAGAAAACCCCAAACTTTACCCACTGTGACACAGTTACCCTAAATTATTTTTTGTGACACCAAAAATCCCAAACTTATATCTATGTAACACATTTATCCTAAACTTTTTTTTGTGACACTAAAAACCCAAAGCTTTTTTCTATAATACCAATTTTTTGGGGTAAATATATCATACGAATACAATTTTGGAATTTTTAGTGTCACAAAAAGAAGTTTGAAGTAAATGTATCATATTGTACAAGTTCGGGATAAATATGTCACACGGATACAAATTGGAGGTTTTTAGTGTCACAAGAAGAAGTTTAGGGTTAATGTATCGCACTGTAGAAGTTTGGGGTAAATGTGTTACAAAAGTACAAAGTTAGGATTTTTGATGTCATAAAAAAAGTTTGGAGTAAATGTGTCACAATGAACATAGTTTAAGGGTTTTTGTGTCTTTTACCCATTTAAAGAATTGATCGTTAGATGAGGAAAAATTACCCAATCAGTCCTAAATCTATTTTACGGATGCCAATTCAGTTCTAAATTTTTCAATTTTTCAATTTAGTCCTAAACTTTTGCTCAAAATTTCAATGTAGTCATTTCAGTCAATTTTTGCCAAAAAATCTCTAACATGGACCAGCCGTCTTATGTGGCATACAACCACATCAATGGTTTCCATAAAAAATTAGCAAGAAGGACAATATTGAAATTTTGCATAAAGTTTTAGGGTTAAATTAGCAAGAAGGACAATATTGAAAAGTTTAATTTTGAATTGACATTTGTATGATGGTTCTGGACCAACTAGATAATTACCACATTTAGATCGTTACAAAGCCTTAAAAGTGGGGAGGTGGTTAATTGAATTACTTTGTGGTTAAAGATTCAAATAACAACAATGAACCTAAAAACATTTGTTTTTCAACATAAGTATGGTTCGTGAATTGGCTTTTTATGGAGTAATGACCAAACTTTGGGACAATAATTGCCTTTTTTTTTAGGGTTAATACCAAGAAAAACCCAAAACTAGTATGCTTGTGACAAATTTACTCAAAACTATTTTTTTTACCACAAAAAACCCCCCAAACTGGTACATCTGTGACAAATTTACCCTAAATTGGTACACTTGTGACAAATTTACCTATTGTTAGTTTTCGTCAAAATTTTCCATCAAAATACTGAGTTTAATGACACATGACCATTAACAGGGTATACTAGTTTAGGGTTTTACCCTCCATTTGTCTTAGTTGTGTTTGTTTGGGATTTTTAGTGGTATTAAATCAATTTAATAGAAATTAAAGGAGGGTAAATTTATCATAGGTGTACCGGTTTGGGGTAAAATTGTCACAGATATACCAGTTTGGAGTTTTTTGTGGTCAAAAAAATAATTTAGGGTAAATTTGTCACAGTTGTACCAGTTTAGGGTTTTCCGTGGTATTAACCCCTTTTTTTTAATACGTTATATGGGTAGATACTTAACAAATATGAACATGGAAATAATTTGCATATTCTATTTAACTAATTGATTGATTCACTTTGGCTATTAAGGATAAGCATGAGTTTCTTCTTCCTAGTGACAGTAACTAATGCAAAGTTTTTTTTTTGGGTGTGAAATGTAAGTATTTCCAAGAAGATGAAGTACATCAGCTTAGAGGCATCCCCAGCATTACAAATATCACTAATAATCCAAAAAGATAGAGCTAGGAAGTCTCCACAAAGTAGTCAAAACAATATTTATCTGGGAAGGATTAATTTTTTGGTAAAGTGAGGCTCTACCTCTTACATTTTTATGCACATTAGCCAAAATAATATGGATGTCAGTTGACTTGTTTTGAAATCACCTACGGTTGCGCTCCATCCAAATGCCATATATAGTTGCTAGAAAGGATACCTTGAGGAGTCTTGCCGCCAAGTCTTTGCCCTAATCATCCATTAAAGTTCCTCATTCCATCCTCCTAAAGGATGCCTAATTCTATGTTGTGCAAGAATACTACGCCATATGCTGCCTGTCCACCCACACTGGAAGAATACGTGTGTTCTATCTTCTATACCGACCCTGTAAAAGTTACATTGGATATCAATTGAAGTCATCCATTGGCTAATGATCTTTGCTGTCGGTAGTCTATTTCTACAAATGAGCCAGCCAAAAAAATTGTGTTTGCTAATGCCGCTGGTCCAAATTAGGTTATACCACTCCACAACCTGTCCCACATGTCTGAGTTCATCATAAATTTCTTGGCAACAATACCCTAAGCTATAGATAATCAAGGTTAGAACAGGTCGCAGTTTAAGGAGACATCGCCAACTCCAAGCCATACTACCCCTAATGTTGATTTGCATAATTGGAGTACCTCTGCATTTGGTGTTATGAACCCATATACTCCAAAGGGAAGAGGATGGGCAATTGATGAGGTTCCACATCATGCGACCTAACAATACTTTGTTCCATAAGTTCAGATCGAACAATCCTAATCCTCCTTCCTTTTTAGGAGAGCAAACTACTTGCCATGCCATTTTGTGCAATCCGTGATTAACTATATTACTTGCCCACAAAAATTGACGGATCCTCTTCTCAACCTCATATATGGTTTGCTTTGGAAGTAAGAACATTTGCATCCAATAGGTACAGATGGAGATGAGGACTGATTTGGTTAACTGCAGACGCCCTGCATAACTCATATGCTTCATGCCCTGGCTTTCAATTTTCTTAAAGATCATGTCCGTAAGACTCTTGTAGTCCATGTGAGTAAGTCTTCTAGTAACAAGTGAGACTCCAAGGTATCTGATAGAGAGGATACCTATGAAAAAAGGCACGTGGTCCAGTATAAGGAGCTTCTCATCCTCATTTAACCCAGAGAAAAAGATTTGGCATTTGTTAGGGTTAAGTCTCAGTCTTGTGAGAACTGCAAATTCGTTAAAGGCATCCACAAGGCACAGGATAGAGTCTACATCTTCATGAGCAAATGGGAACAAATCATATGCAAAACATAAGTGAGTAATTAATTGCATTTTGCAACGCTAGTGATACTTGAAAGTAGAAGCAGCAACTTTCACACTAACAATTCTGTTAAGAAGCTCCATAATCAGGACAAAGAGGTATGGAGAAATAGGATCACCTTGTCGTAGCCCATTAATACTATTAAAATAGCCAACATGTTAGCCATTGAAGTTCAATGAAAACCTCAGTGTAGTGATGCATTCGGATATCAAATCAACCAAATACTGAGGTGTATTTATAGCTTTGAGAACCCAAGAACTGCATCCCATTTTACCATGTCATAAGCTTTCATTAGATCAATCTTTATTGCCACATGTTTACCTTTGTCTTCCTTATGGTAGTTGTGTAAAAGATCTTGGCATAATAGAATATTCTCCGACATCCGTCGCCCAGTGATGCAAAGTCATTTTATTAGCAACTTAATTTAATATGGCGTTCATTAGTCCTTTACACGTTTGGTATACTAGAGTAGTGAGACAAAGACCTTGGCCTGGCTCGATTATGTTGAGACAAAGATATAAAACATATTTTATTGTTGAAAATAAACTATCCAGTTATCTAGCAAAAGCATTAACGTTTAATAATCATCAAATACTAACTTATGGAGATTTTAAATTTTAAGGTCTATTTTCTTAATATTTAAGGCGTCCAACCTATCTATCTATCTGAACTACAAAAATACTAAACTAGGGTTTTGAAATTGTGCTACAAGGAGAGTGAATTTGACTTCATCAACACTACTTGTTGCCCTTTTTCTTTTTTCTTTTTTGGTGTCTTTCCTTCACCTTTTCTGCAATTTTATATTATTTTGCCTCTTTTACTTGGTTTTTTTTTTAACTAAGTATATATGTAATGAAATGTTTGTACATTATTGAACTTATTATTTGGTTAATTGCCGATGTTGATAATTTATGAGTATCGAAATTTTTTATTTAAGTTCACAAGCTAAAATATGTTCATGTTGTTGCTACATGGCTTTAAATTTTTTAGCAACGTGATCATGGGCTTGCAATTTACATAGAGGGTTTGCAAAAATTGTTAATTACCTACCACTTCTATAGCCATCAAAATTGTTAATTACCTACCACTTATTTGGTAATATTGGTCATAAATTGGATGGCCTTAGAATTATCCAATATCAATCGACATACCCCTCAACTATAAATGTAACACTTGTTCTAAATAAGGAAGCACTAATAAAAGTTATTGGGGAGAAGGACACTAGGAGTACCATAAGTTTTGTACGGAGATCACTTGAGTACCATAACTTTTTTTTGCTCACTTAAGTGCGATAACTTTTTAAAAACGCTCACTTGAATGCCATCGGTGCCCGAAATCCAACGGGGACGCCGAAAGGACTATTTTATTATTTTTAATAAAATTTTTTTCATTTTTTTTTTTTGCCTTTTCTTTCTAGCCCGATGAGGGTCACCAGCAACCCTTGTCGGCCTTGCTCACGCACGGCTATTGGCGAAGGCCCTTGCCAAATCTGGGTAAGGGCACCTCGCCCGTAGCCAGCAAGGCCACGATGGCCTCGCTCGGGGCCTTCACGGCCTCGCCGACCACGAGCGAGTGCAGGCAGGCCGGCAAAGGCCCTTGCTGGATTTGGGCGAGGTCGCCTCGCCCATGGCTAGCGAGATTGCGAAAGGCTCACCTAAGGCCTTCTCATCCTCGTTGACCGTGGGTGAGACGGCCCTCGCCCAATCTGGGTGAAGCCTTTGCAGCCAGCGAGGGCCACTAGTGACCCTCGCCGGCGTAGAATAGAAAAGGAAAAAAAGAATAGAAAATAAGTAAAATAAAAAAATTCAAAAAATATTAAAATAATAATAAAATAGTCCTTCTGACGTCCATGTATTTCCGACGCCGATGGCACTCAAGTAAGCGTTTTTAAAAAGTTATGACACTCAAGTGAGCCAAAAAAAAGTTATGGCATTGAAGTGATCTCCATACAAAACTTATGGCACTTTTAGTATCTTTCTCCCAAAGTTATTAATTTTATCTGATTTTTTGTGTGTCCTACTCTAACTCTCCTCTCTCTCTTTCAAACTTTTTCTTTGCTTCTCTAAAGAACATGGGAGTCGAACCTCACACCTGAAACTAAACGTTCCCACCCCTACCCCCACCCCCACCCCCACCCCCACCCAATTCCCATACTACTGGGCTGCTTGCCCGATGAGTAATTTTTTTTATTTATTGAATAGCTATAGAATATGAACAAAATTCGAACTGAGAAATTTACTATACCTAAGCTGCCTAGCTAAACACACACGTACACCCATCATTTCTTGATATGTGTCATGTCCTATATACATAGAATTAGACACAATGAGTGCTAAAGATTACTTTCTCATGCTACTGTTTCGCAAAATCAAATATCTTATGAAGAAAGTCCTTGGATACTTATGTTGATACGTATATGAACAATCTAAACCATGCTTTGAAAGAATTCCTAGAAAATTGTGATATATTAAAAGGACTAATAAATCAAAGGAGGGCATATGGTGATAATACCACTTATCAAAGATTGAAGAAAAAATATTGGTGACACTTGCTAGAAAATCCAATCCTACTGCCACCTCTTTCAAAGAATCCAAGGATTTAAGAGCTCTATTAATGGGTAAAATAATTGACACTCTAAAGACAAATGAAAAAAGACTAACTATACAAGATAAAGACTTAGTTGAAATTGTCTTTTAGTCTAAAATAAACATATGCTCGAATAACTCCAAAAGTGGTGGAAGAAACTCGTGGAAAAGTAAAAGAGGAGGTGAAATTGTTAAAGATATGTCTCAAGTTTGAGCTCAAAAAGAAAACTTTCCTAATTCAAGTATGTTTCTTATTTTGAATAGGTTTCCTAATTGAATGGTTTTCCTAATTAGAGAAGGTTTCCTAAAAAGAGGTTCTCTATTATGAATATGCTTTTGACTATATATAAGAAGTGTTTTTATTGTGAAGAGTATCAAAGAGGAGTTTCTGCTTATGAATTATACCTTGAAGAAGCATTCAAGTGTTGAAGGCAATTAAATTCTTGTGGTAAGAATTTGTGTATAATTCCTTTATGAGATTAAAAGATTATTTCGTGACAAATAGTGGGGCTAAACACTTGTGGGTTATTGGATGTAACTGGTACTTAGGAAACACTGAGAGTGTTTGAGTGATTTGAGTGTGGTTGTAATCTCCATTATATCGCTTGATCTATAGTGAAATTTCGTGCTGCTCTCTCCATGAACGTAGGTCGCTACGACCAAACCACATAAATTTGGTATCTGATTTATTTTCTTGTTATGATTATTTTAATGTTCGATCGCTTGCTTTTTACAACAATTGGTATTAGAGCTTGGTTCGACTGAGTTGAAGTGAATCGATGGTGACAGAAGAAGGAAAAGTGAAAATCGACAAGTTTGATAGGATTGATTTGATTTATGGAAGATGCAAATTGAAGATTATCAGTATCGAATGAAACTGCATTTACCTTTGTGTGGGGAGAAGTCAAAGACAATGAAGCAAGCTGATTGGAAATTGCTAGATAGACGAGCGTTGGTGTGATTCAGTTGACATTTGCTCATAACGTCACATTTAACATTGTGAAAGAAATGACCACTGTAGGTTTAGTGAAAGTCCTGTCGGATATATACAAGAAGCACTCTGTGATCAATAAGGTCTACTTGATGCAATATTTGTTTAATTTGAAGATGAGTAAATGTGTGTCAATTGCTAATCATATTAATGATTTCAATGTGATTGTTAGTAAATTGAGTTCAGTTGAGATTGACTTTGAAGATGAGGTATGCGCATTGATTCTAGTATCCTCATTGCTTGATAGTTGGAATTTACTATTACTGCTGTTAGTAATTCTTTTGGGTCAACAAGTTTGACATTTGATTTTAATTTTGAGTGAGGACATCCATAAAAGAGAATCTAATGAATTTACATCTGCTACTTTAGTAGGTGAAAATATAGGAAGAATTGGTACACGTGTTAGCAGGAGTAGTATAAAATTGATCAAACATAGTTAGTCTAGGACTAAGGATGCTGTTTGTTGGAATTATGGCAAGAGGGGACATTTTAGAAGGGATTGCTTTAAGTTGAAAAATGAGAAGGGTAAGTGAATTAGAGTTGAGTCTATAGATAATGTTGCAACTATAGCTGACTGTAGTTCAAATAATGTTGATTATGTCTTGTCTATCACTGATTATTCATCGTTTGATGGGTTGATTATGGATTATGGTTGTTTGTTTCATGCTACACCAAATAGGAATTGGTTTACTAATTATCAGTGCATAGATAATAGTAAAGCATAGTTGGGGAACAATGCTAAGTGCGATGTTGTAGGTGTTGGCGATGTTAGAATCAGAATGCATAATGGGATTGTGAGGACAATGACTAGAGCGAGGCATGTTCCAAAGTTGAAAAAGAATATGTTTTCCTTGAGTACCTTGAATTCAGCTGGGTGTCAGTATTTTTCAAAATGTGAAATTCTTAAAATTGTTTAAGGTGCCTTGGTAATAATGAAAGAAATCAAGCACAATGGCCTATAAAAGCTTTAAGGTGAGACATTAACAGAATTCGCTGCATCTGGTCGAGAGTCTGAATTGTGGCATATACGTTTGGGGGCACATTAATGAGAGAAGAATGAAGGTTCTAAGTGAAAGGAATCTATTATGTGGTTATGTTGCTAACAAACTGAATGTATACAAGTGCTGTGACTTAGATCAACGGCGAAAAATGCAATTCAGTATGACTGTCAAAGAAATCGCGGAGATTGCAAAATTAATTCACTTGGATATTCACAAGTTGTCGCTGTTTCTTTTGAGGAAGAATACCAAATTTATACTAACAGTTGTTGATGATTACTCGAGGAAGACGTGGGTGTTTGTGCTAAGGCACAAGTTTGATGATATTGTTAGGATTAAGCAGTTGAGAGCTTTGATTGAAAAAGAAACTAGTAAAACGATCAAGCATGTGTGGATTGGCAGTAGTATAGAGTTTTGCTCAAAGCTATTAAATGAATTCTACATGAAGGAAGGCATAGTAAGACATCGCATTAGTGCCAATGAACTGTAACAAGTTGCAAAGTTGATGAGCAAAACATTACTAGAGACAATCCATAAAATGTTCTCTAATACTGATATGGCTAGGAGATTCTTGACGGATGCGCTTAATATGGCAAGCTACCTGGTGAAAAGATCCCCATCAATTGTGATTGGATATCAGACTCCCAAAAAAGTATAAAAGGTAACATTGCTGATTATTCTGTTATTAGAATAATCGGTTGCCCATGTTATGTTTGAGTTAATGATGATGGTAAGCTCGATGGAAGGGCAAGAAAGTGCATATTCCTAGGTTATGCATATGGTGAGCGGCGTTATTGGTTGTGGTGCCTGGAATTAAATTCACCCGTTATTAATAAAGAAGTTAAATCTGACGAGTCTCCAGTACTTTTGGGTTGGAGTGTTAATGGCAATGCTTATATGGATTTGAACAGTGTTCAGCTTGAGGTGTGAGTTGTAATCAGAAACTCCTGAAGTAGCAGGTACTAATTAAGTAATCAACATAGATGGTGCTTGTAGTGAAATGGAGCCTGTAGAGCCAACAGTTGCTATAATTGCTTATATTGACATGGTGAGTATTCAATCTCTTGTCTGATATGGGTGCAACAATGGTTTTCGTTTATCTATGGTAGAGGAGATTGTGTCGAAAAATCCTTGCGGAGCAGTTAAAGATGTATGTGGAGTTGGTGTTCTGATGAGGTCCATGGTTATGGTGAAGTTCAAACGTAGCTTAGACTTGGAAGACGTCTGTGGCGGTTAAGCCCATGAGGAGCTGTGGGAGAGTAATTGAGAAGTTCAAAATTTTTTAGTGAAGTTCAGATTCCAACATAAAGCGATTGTGACTTGGCTCAAACATCAAGGCAGGGTGGAGATTGTTAAAGATTATCTCAAATTTGAGTTAGAAAAGGGAACTTGTCTAATTCAAGTATGTTTCCTATTTTGAATAAGCTTCCTAATTGAATGGTTTTCCTAATCAGAGAATGTTTCCTAAAAAGAGATTTCCTATTATGGATATGCTCTTGGTTATTTATAAGAAGTGTTTTTATTGTGAAGAATATCAAAGAAGAGTTTCTACTTGTGATTTACACCCTGAAAAAGAATTCAAGTGTTGAAGCCAATTAAATTTTCGTGGTAAGAATTTGTGTGTAATTCCTTTGTGGGATTAAGAGATTATTTTGTGAAGAATGGTAGGGCTAAACACTTGCGGGTTATTGGATATAATTGAGGCTTAAAAAACACTGAGAGTATTTGAGTGACTCGAGTGTGGTTGTAATATCCGTTGTATCGCTTGATTTTTAATGAAATTCCATGCTGTTCTTCCCGTAGACGTAAGTCGCTACGATCGAATCACGTAAATCTGATGTCCGATTTATTTTCTTATTCTGTTTATTTTATTGTTCGATCGCTTCTTTTTACAACAAAATAGACCTACAGCATGAGATTGAAATCTACTTTAAATAAATTTCCACTTAAATCTAATGGAGAATTTGATTGATGTAAACACGTATGATGTTATAGTGTTCCACATATTATATCTCTTGCGAAAATTCACGTCGATACCAACATTTCAAACAATATAAAAAATATAATCGTAGACCCATGTGACATACTGACATCTTGCTAGTTAAGATGAAATTTCACATTAACCACTAAACCTGAATCCTTCAATCTCAATCGTTACACTTCCCCACTATAATGTGATAACCTCTCAGAAGGCCAACGTTGAGAGCATTTACATCCATGTAAATAATTTGACATGATGAACAGACGTGAAGCATGACATATGCTTGATGAGTACAACGGTTTCTTCCGGTGCATAAATTCATGGGAAAATTTCGATTAAGGGCCTGAAGTGCTTTCGTTTTTTCAAATAAAGACCTGAAGTGGACTCTGTTTCAATTAAGGGCCTGAAGTGGCCAAAAAGTTTCAAAGAAAAGTCTGAATAGAAGGGCATTTTCGTCTTTTTCACTTTATTGATTAAATAAAATTAAAAAAAATGAAAAATGAAAAACGAAAAAAAAAAATGAAGGAAGAAACCAAGGGGCAGCAGCCCCTTACTGCTGCCGCCCCGTCGCCAGCTAGAAAGGGCCGACGGGGGCTCGGCCAGGGCCAGCGGGGGTCGCCGGCCCTCGGCGACCTCGCCC
>BCNH02000009.1:4296626-4330272 GCA_001662345.2 Metrosideros polymorpha var. glaberrima
ATGAAAAACATTTCCTCATATGGCCTGGTGAGTAGCACGACCTGACCTCATTGGGAAAGTCTAAGATTGTGCTCTTATTATAGGAAAACCAATTCTTCTCTGATGTATGATATAAATAGTAGTAATCATTAATATATTATCAATTGGGTACTTTTCTAAAGGCGAGACAGAATACTTAAGTTTATATGTCCAACGAATCCAATCTAAATTATGTCATGAGCTATTCTAATTGATGATATGAAGTTGAATACCCTCAAGGGCTGCTAATTAATGTTTTACCCAAGATTTTTGGATCGGCAGAATTTCTAATACTTAAAGCTACAACTTGCGGGGGTCGTCCTCGAGCACAAAAGGACAGGAGATGGAATTGCTTCTGGTCCAAAATGCTTTGAGGAAGAATCTTGGCTATCAAATCCGTACAAATTGCAAAGTGAGAGAATCTTTAAAGGGGAATTGAAAGTAGGAGAGGCATAACCCTTTTATATCAGCCTCTTAGTTGGTGCTCTTGTCTCACATGGAGGTTCGGTTCAATTCAAGAGAAAGGAACAAACAAAAATAGTTGCCTTTCGACATAATATTTTTGCAGCAGTTTCAGCAAAGAAAATGGATATTTTAGCTTTTATAAGATGTTTAACAAAGGGAGAATTATCCAAAAAGTCTTAATTTTTTTGCATTTTTTCCAATTTAGTCATAAACCTTTTAATTATGCCAATTGAATTCTAAACATTTTCACATTTGCCAATTGAGTCTATCCGGCCAATTTTGGCTGGAAATCACTGACATGGAAGCCGACCGTTCTACGTGGCATATCCGACGCTGACGTTTACAATTCTAAATGATATTTTAATATTTTTTTGCCTAAATTCTTTTACTTTTTTTTACTTTTTTTCTTTTTTCCACTGACCTCAAGTGAGGGTTGTCCTAGCCTAGGGTGGCGAGGGCAGCAAACCCTTGCCCGATCTACAACGGACCGCCCTCACTAGCCCTTGGCGAGGGTTTCCCTTGGTTGAGGCCAGTGACCTCCGTCGGCCATCAACGAGGCCCTGTGATGGCTGGTGGATGAAAAAAGAAAAAAAGAAAAAAAAAGAGGAATAAAATATTAAAATGTTATTAAAAAAAATTGTCCGCGTCAATGTCAGCTATGCTGCGTAGGCTGACTGGCATCCATGTTTGCGATTTTAGATCAAAATTGGCAGAATGGACTCAATTAGAAAAACGTGAAAATGTTTAAAACTTAATTTGCACAATTAAAAGGTTTAGACTGAATTTGCAATAAGTTTAGAACTTTTTGGACAATTTTCCCTTTTGACAAATATCATACAGTTGAAACTTTTAATAGCTATAGCCGCTAACAATAGTTTTAGTAGATTGCTTTACCTGGCTTAGGTTTAAGGTGCTGCAATAGACATGTATTACCAAACATGTAATTACAGAATTTCAAGTTCACAACATGATTATAAGATAACACAACTCGCATTCAAATATAGCTATACCAAACAAAGTTTAGAATAAAGTAGAAGTTATCAGTTCTAGGGTAGGTAGGTTTGGACTAAGAACATGGAATATACCTTGTTAGCATCGATTTCTAGTTTGTGGAACCAGGAACTGAATCGATTGACTATGAAACCGGCCTACCTGTTTTTCTTTATGTTTTATTATTTTATTTAATTGCTGTATCATATGCATTATTTAATCAATAGGTCGATGGAAACATAACCTTTAATCATGGCCGTTTGGCAGTAGGCGCTACATATTTTCCCTTCATCTCCACAAACAGCTTCTCTGGACAAGCTCTATGAGGCATGCTCCTTCACCACCAGCCGAGAGGTGCATGTTCCCCTCAGAGTTCCTTCGGAGTTACTTTTCTTTCCATTTGTGCAGATATTCTATAGCCAAAAACGGTTCTACCCGGGTTGGTTCCCTAATAGAACTGACCGTTTTGGAGGAAACCGTAAACCAAACTGGTTAAGGTCAATTCTCAAATTTTTTACCTAGGAACCGAACCGATCCTCATGTGAACCGGATGGGTAAGGCCAGTTTGGTTTGAATCCTGAGTTAAACCGGCACAATTGCACACTCTTAGGATAAAAATATTTTGGAAAAATCACCAAAACAGTCCTAAACCTATTACAATTGTGCCAATTAAGTCCTAAACTCTTTTTTTTTTTTTCCAATTCAGTCCATTTTAAATAATAATATTTTAAATATTTTTTAATTTTCTTTTCTATTTTTTTCTTCCTTCTTGGCTTCTTGCTTGTGGCCGATGAGGTTCGCTGGAGCTCACCAGCCACTAGGCGAGAGCCGCAAAGCCCTCGCCAGGCCTCCTCCAGATATGAGCAAGGCGTGCGAGGCAACTGATGAGGGCAGCCTCACCGACCGCATGCGAAGGCAGATTGCTTGCTGGTGGTGTCGACAATCACACCTCTAGGGTTAAACCCAAAAATAATGTCATTGGAGCCGAGAACAATTGATCGAATAACTGATGGGTGTCCCAACCATTGTGAATATGACATCACTGCAAGTAGCAACATCATGAGGGGAATCGGCGAGAAGGGCTCCTAGGGATCGGAGAGGGAGGGCTTTGGACGGGTTGCGAGTGTAGATGATGAGAGTGTAACTGGTTGAGATCAAGCAAGTGGCCATGGAAGTTCCCATCACGCCAATGCCGATCCAGCCAATGTGGCTTTGCGCAGGCTTGATGGTGTTGGCGAGGCTGCATTCATGCGCCTTGCCTAGTGGCCGGCAAGTTGCGGCAACCCTCGCCGGCCACAACTAGTACGTCAAGAAGGAAGAAAAAAATTCAAAATTCAAAATTCAAAAAAAATATTTAAAATATTATTATTTTGGTCGGTCGGCCAAATGGACTGAATTGGCATAAATATAAAAGGTTTAGGACTGAATTAGCAAAAAAAAGGTTTATGACTGAATTGACACAATTGCAATAGATTTATAACCGTTTTGGTAATTATCCCAAAACTTTTCACTTTAATTCTATGTGTATTAATCGCATTCTCTTCTAGACGCGAATCCCTCAATTTAAGGATCAATTGACATCCTTTGAAGCTGGATCCTTCATCAATAGAATGTTTTCGATTGTTTGACTTTCTGGTATTTGGATAATGAAAATTTAATCGTTACATGGAAAATATTTTTCACGGACCGAAAATAATAAACATAGGTGGAAAAAACGATTCCCCTCTTGGCAAGGAGGAAATCATTTTCTGTAAACCACCAAACAAATGAGAAAATGGTTTCCTTGAAAAATATTTTCTTTTATCATGAAGCTTTCAATAAAACTAAACGCACTCTAAATATATTTGACTTTAGGCATTTAACTCTATTGAAAATTTTCCACCCTCGAGAAACTATAATGATGGACAAATGGACAGGCATAAACTGGACTTTGGCTTTGAGACTAAAGTGTAGAAATATATCGCTGGGAAATGAAGTACGGGGTTCATAAAAATTTGAACTTGGGACCTTTGTTTGACACCATGTTCAGTTTTGTAGGACAACTACCAATGGTTTTAAAAGCTTAAATTGTTAGAACAAGATGTGGTTTTATAAATTTGTTTAATGATGATCACTTACACATTGTTTTTTTTTTTACATTATTAATTTGAAACGAAACATTAATGAGAATGCTTTGCTTTAAAAAGCCCAAAACAATTAGGGTGCGAATGACAATTATTCTGTTCCAGAAATCAATTTATGGACAGAAATTGATTTTTCTATTTTTGATTTCTATACAAGTTTCTAAATAAAAAAATGGGTTTGATAACGACACGAAATTTTTGTTCCCAGAACAAAAAATCGTTGGATAACAACATAAAATTTTTATTTCTTTGATGACAGCGGCGACTAACTGATGGCGATGGATGGCAACAGGCAACTAACGGTGAACGTCATCCGTTCGCAAGTGGTGGCGATGGATGTCGAACCATCGATGGACAGCGGGCAAACGACAGCAGTAGGTGGCGAGGGCGGCAAACAGATGGCGGTGGATGTCAAGAGACGGTGGCGGCGACCAGCAATGGATGGTAGTGGACTTCATACTAGCAGAGGGCGACTGATGGCGGCGGGGGCGTCGAGGAGTGGATGGCGGCCAACGGGGAGCGAATGACGGTGGACATTAGACCAACAATTGGCAGGGAGCGGATGGCGGTGGACATCGGACTTGTGGCGACAGCAGTGTCAGACGAAGGGCAGTGGTAGCTAGCGGCGAGTGTTGGACGGCGGTGTACGTCGGCCAGCGAGTGGTAGGCTTCGGCCAATGGCGGGCGGTGGGCGGAGGCAACGGAGGAGAGGGAGGAGGCGAGGAGCCGAGAGAGATAGGAGAGCAAAAAAAATTCTATTTCTATTAAAAAAATAAAGAATTTAAAAATTTTTACTTTTGATTTCCAATCCATTTCTATTTATGAAATAGAAATGTGTTTCAAAAATAGAAAAATGAAATTGTATTACCAAATGGATTTCTATTATAAACCTATTTCTTAAATAGAAATTTTGTTTTAGAATAGTTGTCATGCGCGCCCTTAGACGTTTCATTCATGAGGCTAATTGGCTCTTTAATTGAAAAGCTTGAAAACAAAAAAGAGAAGGGATATGTTTACTAGAAGTCCTAAAATTTATCATGAATGTGTAATTGAGTCATAAAACTTACAAAATGTGCAATAACGTCTTAAAAATTGTCAAATTGATGCAATTAAGTCATTCAGTTAGCTTTGTTCAACTTAGCTAACAAAAAAATTATAACATGGCTTTTTCTTTATTTTCTCTCTCCTACATGGTGCTAACTTGGCTAAATCGACATCGTTTTTGTCTGAATTTGATTTTTTAAATATTTTATTTTATTTTATTTTTAAAAAAGAAGGGAAAGCCCTAGCATCGTCGCCGATGCTGGGGAATGGCCAACCAAGGGTTAGCGAGTGTCGTCGGGCCCGGGCCAGTGGTTGCGGTAATCGATTACTATCCTCTGAAGTTCAATCCTATGTGGAGGAGGATAGTTATGAGTCACTTCGAGTTTTTGTGACTAATGTGGAAAATTCAATATAACGCCAAGAAGGGGTTGCTGGTACTTACTGCCTCGCCCCACCCTCGTTTTCCATGAAAAAAGAGGTAGTGCTCTTGGATTCCATCTTGAAAGACAGATTCTTGGGACCATATCAGAAGATAAAACACGTGGTGTGTTTTCCTCCGTCCATAACACTATTACTCTCGTCAAATAGGCCTTTAACTGACGAGTCGTAAAAATGGGACACACCTACGTGTAAATTTAACTAAAAATAAATATGGGTGCTGTCCTAAATTTGCAACCCACTAAGATAGAATTTTCCTGGGTCTTGATAGGTAATCGTGGACATCGTGGACATTGTGGGTTACATGCGTGGGTTAGATTTCAAACTAATACAGTTCAGTCTCCGATTGAAAATTTAAAAAGTTACTGCATGTTACAACAATTTGTGTATAAATTATTATAAAGGGGTTTTTTTTTTTTGGTAAGGAATTATTATAAAGGGTTAATATCATGAAAAATCTCAAACTGGTAAATTTATGACAAATTTTATCCAAAACTAAATTTTTGACAAAAATAAAACATCAAACCGGTACATCTATGATAAATTTACCATAAACTTAATTTTTAAAAAAGAATAATAACTTGATTGACGTTTCTTCAATTAAGCTCATTTTCTAGCGACAAAGCCCAGTTCATTTTCTCCGACAAACCCTAAAATTTGAGGTAAATTTGTTACATGTGTATCGGTATGAGATTTCAGTTTGGATAAATTTGTCATAAATGTATCAATTTCATATTTTTCGTGGTAATAACCTTATTGTAAATTGCACCCGATTACGATTCGGTTGAAAGAGCCATGCAAGGTACTGTACAGTTGGCCGGTAGGGGGTAGATGATTGCACAAAGGGATCCATTCCCTATTCACGGAGGTATCTAGTTTTCGACATCGGCTCTTTGATTCTCCCTCATGTTAAGACAAACACGTTCCCGTCTTCCCACGGCACAAACTTGCTCCGTCCTTCTTTGATAGGCTTACCGACTACGTCGTACATGTAGTTCAGTGATTTTGGCACCTTGTGTTGGACTCGTTTGATGGGAAGTGCTGACCTTATTGCGGTCCACGGCGGGGGAAAATAGAAGACGGCACTTTTTTTTTTTTGCCAAAGAAGACGGCACCAACCGAGCAGACCAAAGCCTGATGGGAACTGTCGTGCTTTTGCTGGGCGGGTGGGAAAAGGACAGGAGTGGGGATGCCAGAGGGCAGCAAACGTCACACGTTGTTCACGAGTTGTGTGCGCTTCTCTTTTTGTTTTTATTGGCCATGTTTTCTTCGATGTTTGAGTTGAACACGTTTGCACTAAACTTAGCTTTGATTGATGGGATGTGTGCTTGCTGAAAGTGAAGCACGCATCACTCTCGAACATGACAGAAGACAACGAAAGAAAGACCGGCTCCACCCCCTCCCCTCTTCTTTTTTTCTCTCTGTATTGGGATACCTATTGCCGCTGCACCGCTCAGCTGGCGCTGTGCTTCACCCTGATGTGGCATCCGCCCCGTCTCCGGCGCCCTGCTGGCCGCCGGTGTCTCCCTTTCTAAACCTTGCTGCCACTAGCAGAGCCACTCGAGGAACATTCATGCCTTATATGCGGTCCAATGGCGGTGGTGTCGGGGGAGGTCGGTGGCTTAGGGCCCGTTTGAAATCCATTCTTATCAGAATTTTTTATTCTAGTAAAAATCTCTAGCAGAGAATAAGAAATTATATTTACCAAACGCACCCTCATTCTATTTATACTTTTAGTAAGTTTACCAAATGGCGTTCAGGGATCCGCGACCGATGGGGACCAGTGATCACCCACCGCCCGCCAACCAGTGACCAGCATCGACAGGCGGTGACCGGCGATGGCGAGTGGTGACCGGTGACGGCGACCGACCGATGGTGGCAGCGATCGGCGACAACTGGCGGCGGCCTACGAGCGTGAGAAGGAAAATGAGAAGTGAAAATAGAAAAGAATCACTTCTAGTAATAATTGATTCTTACTCTAGAGAATCACTTCTTTACCAAATACAATTCTCATTCAGAGGTAGAAAACTGTTTCAGAAGTCATTTTTTACCAAACTCATTTTTGCTTCAGAATTACTTCTGGAGCAGAATTAAAAATTCTGGCAAGTTATTAAACGTACCCTTAGTGAGGCTAGTAGCCGTGCGACGGGGTGGGCACTGGATAGAGTGGTGTGGGGTCGATTTAGGATATTCATTCAACATATAATATTTGAATTTGTTATTTTCATTATTTTAAGTATTTAAATCTGTTAAGATATTTTATCTTTGATGGAAGAAAAAGTAGAATTAATTTTTTTTTTTCATTTTCAGATTTAGTTAGTATTTTGTTAAACTCTAGTGGCAACTTAATCGAAAATACGAATGCTGTTAAAGTCGCAATTTTTGCCTTAGCGATATTAAGGATGTTGTTCCCTTGTCAAAATCAAAGATCGTTTTCTGGCAAATGAGCGTTCGTCAACATGTGAGGCTCGCGGAACACGACATTACACAAGAAGTTCGACAACGATGCATATCAGATGTTCTTGAAGGCAACCCCTCAAAAGATGATGGCTTATTTCGAGTTGGACTTTGCTAGCATAACAATCTTTTGGGCTATTGTGAGAGTAATAATATGTTGTGAGCCGTAAATTCTTAAAAGAGTAGACCCCACGATAATTTTTATTTTTATTTTTTGTGACCCAAAATAAACTATTGTTCTCGCAGTAGATTTAAGACAGTCATATAAGCATCTTTCTTTCGAGTTTTAGGATGTTGTATATGAGTCTTAAGAGCGGGAAGTCGAAGTTTTCGAATTTCCTTTTCAAGAATCGAAAGATTTCGAGCTTCTTGAAGAAGAATCTTAAGGTGAGCTTGAAAAATGTTTTCATCATCGATAACAATTTATAATTGATTTCGCTATATGTGGTTCCTTGTTTTGAGAGGATCGCAACAAATTTGTTTGATCATATCCAACATTTAAAAACTCGAGGTAGAGTTATTTCCAACAAAAGCAGAATGATGCGAGGTGCCTCAAGTTTGGATTTATGTCTTTTGTTTGATAATTTTAGGTTTTTGGAGTTGGACATATTCTTCTTTAATTAAGTTAGCTTAGAAAATTCATTTTTCATATAATATTTGAACTTATCTTTTTTTCATTATTTTAAGTTTCTTCATTGGGAAAATCCCACGACAGTCCCGAAGGTTTTGTCTAATATCCAATTAAGTCCTAAACGTCTGAAAAATATGCAATCAAATCTAAAAAATCTTGATATGTAATCAAGTCATTCTAACCGCCACTTAGGAATTTCTGCTAACGTGATACACCGGAAAACTTATATGTGGATTTTCAATTACTTTTAGCATAGATGGAGCTGGCATAGCAACAACAATTTTTTATGACCTCTTTTGCAGCCAAATTTAGAGAATATGGCAGATAAGGCATCTCTAATTTGTGACCTTTTGGCTTTTTCGTACGACTTTGTCCCATCGTCCGACTTAACCACAAGTTTTTAGATGCTTCGCCTAGTTAATGCGACAAGAAGCACCCCATCTCACATCAACTCAATGTACTGCTGTTCTCTTCCTTTAAACATTAAAAAAAGAAAAAATGGGTATCACAAGGCATTTTTTTTTGGTAAATATAAGATACAACACTATTTAAATTAAAGTATAAAGTCTAAAATCCCAACTTCATCACTAAACAAAACATGAGATAGTTCTTTAAGAAGTTGCAAGAAGTAGTATCCAAACGGTTCGTTACTCCAATATTGGCAAGCATATTAGTAGGCCGATTGCCTTTCCGAAAAATATGATGTATTTTAAACTCAAAATGAGAACATAGGAGTCTTATGATATCTTTAAGTAATCCTGATCCTGTGTTATCCGTCACACTCTCTTGATTAATCAATTCGGTGATAAATTTGGAGTCCATCTCAATGATGAGCTTATGGAAACCTTGTTGCTTTGCGATGGTAATTCCCAACCATAGCGCCCATAATTTCGCTTGTAAAGACGAGCAAATTCCAAGAAATGAGGTAAAACCGCCAAGTCAGTCGCCCCCTTCATTTCGAAATAACTTTCTCCAGGATTACCTTTGTTCATAAAAATGCCTTCATAAAACCGCCAAGGCATTTTTACTTCATTCATAGAAAATTATCCATGTGAATAAAGATAATTATGAAATTTATAACTAATGTATCGATCGGCGAGATTTGTTGAAACACCTATCGAGGTGCCGAGCAAAAGAAGGAATACTCATTGACTGTGGTTTCTCTTATTGGCTTAGTATGTGTGTATATACATTCATTCCATCCTTCATTCAAGTAATTTTTTCTTAGCCAAATTTCTGGAGGCCTACGTTTTTTTTTAATCCAATCATAGATTTTATGCAAGTAATACCCTTTCTCTTTTTTTTCTTAGCCTTTGTTTGGCAAGCTGCTGTAAGTTTGGATGAGATCTTTACTACTGTCCTAGACATGATTTATTCAAAAAATATATATTTATATAGACATATATATGTATATAATTTTTATGGGGTACCTAATTCGATAACCTTTTACTAGCTGAAAGATAGCAAGTGCTTTCAAATTATATGTGTGAGGTGGAGAGATAAAAAGGACAATACATCATTATGATGCTATTCCTACACGGGATTTGAATTCTTCAAAGTCTAGAGCTTTATTCAAACGAGCATCTTTTTAGAAAACGAGATCAAAGATGCTCTCGAAGTGGTGTGAACCACGAACTCCACAATCCGACAATAGAGAGAAACATCACAGGTATGTAGAACTACCATGTCATCACTCACTCTTCTGGAAATGCCACAAACATTTATTATCATGCATTTAAGGCCGGATTATAGTGACATCTTTTAAGGAAAAATGGATGGAGACAACCTATCTCCTCAATTTGTCTCAATATATCTCGGACGTTATTATGTAATGCATCGCTACGACAATTATTTAGAAGTTAATTATTGAGAAGCCGTTTATCCAGCTCTCTAAACATATGACGTGAGTTGACATACGTTAAAAGATGGAGTACCCGTTATTCCTTACGTAGTGATATGCTTGATTCGATGCGCTTCCTATATGTCCATAGACATAAAATTATTTTGGTCAAACGTTTGTCCGGCCACGCCTCCATATTCTAAGAGGGAACGATGATTATTAGGTTTTTGTTCACGATACAATGTGATTGTGAAATTAGCACAAGCTTCTATCATTGTGATTTGACTCATCATGCATGAGCATGTCCCTTCAAATTTGAAGCGATGGTGTTTTTCTTCTTATCATTATTATTATTGCTACTTCTGCGATGGAGATTGATGTCTTGGCATCGACCTAATTATTTTTCCTATTATTGAATTCGTGTATCACACCTCTAGGAGAAAAAAATTGAGTTTAATGATAGATATTAAGATATTCCAAATTTGTTATACTCTTTCTACCCTTTTTTCCTTCTCCCTTGTAAAATTTTTTCTATTCCTCTTTCGCCCTTCTTCTTCTTTTCCCCAATCGCAACTCATGTGCATACCACCATCATCTACGCACCTCTAGTCGTGACTCCCCCCCACACACAGATGAGCAATGCGAGCAAGCTTGATGGGGGTTGTTTAGGAGACGGGTGATGATGAGCCCGCCGGAGGTGGCGGTTGCAGCTCGCTGCAGAGTCGGGATGGCAATGGTGAAGATGGGTGGGGGCGGAGAGGTAGGGAGAGAGACTGGAGAAATCGAGATCATGAGTCGATTTTCGTGTGTGTTGTGAATCTTTTATTTCAAAATCGAAAACCTATATACTTCGGGATATGTTTCGCGATGTGGCTCGACATAAGGCTCTCAGATCTAAAAATAATACGTCGAACTAAAAACGATCTTACCCTTCTAAATTAAAAATTGTCATGTTCCCTCGTGAATGTGACACCACGAATCGAATCGACCCTCCTCGATAATGCTGTGGACTTTTGTCTTCTTAGGGCCCAAAGAGTCAAAGACACTTTCTGATCTGACGGTCCTGCTGCCTGCATGCTGCGCATGTCCAGTTTAGTTTCATTCATTGCGTTTGTCAAGGCCTATCTTATCTTGTCTCCCCCACGTAGGCCCGAACTATTGGATGCAACTTATGATTCCATGCACGTTTTTCTAACCAAAATAATGGTGTTTCATGCATAGATTTTGGGTTTTGTTTTTTTTATCCCTTTTTCCCTCGAGGAAAAAAGCAAAAAAAAATTTCAAAATTTTATCCACTGTGACATATTTATCCTAAACTATTTTTTATGTCGCCAAAAACTTCAAACTTATACCCGTATGACATATTTACCTCAGGATTAACAAAAGCTCGCATCTACTCAAAGTTTGACCTCAAAATAGGCTTTTGGCAATTGAAAATTCATCTTGAAGACAGACCCAAAACAGAGTTTTGCATTCCGAACCAACATTTTCAATGGAAGGTCATTTCTTTTGGACTTAAAGTAGCCCATTCCCTGTTCCAGAAAGCCATGTGCTGCATCTTTCAGCCAATTTAGCAAGTACAGTGGTATACAACACATTCATTCCAAACTTTTTTTATGTGACGCTAAAAATTCCTAATTTTTTTCTGCGACACCAATTTTTTGGAGTAAATGTGTCACACAGATACAATTTTGAGGGTTTTTTGTGTTACAAGAAGAAATTTGAGGTAAATATGTCACACTGTATAAGTTTGAGATAAATGTGTCACAATGGGCATAGTTTATAGTTTTTTTTTTTTTATGGCTTTTACCCTAAATTCAATGTCATAGATGATGAGCATGAGCAGTAGGTCTAATTTGTAAGAAAAGCAAAGGTGTGTCCATCCATTTGAACAGGAATCTGTTCACTAGACCCACTAGAACTAAGATTAGAGAAGTTTTGATTAATCACGAAAAGCAAGTTGATGCCTCAATTGGGTTTATCTAACTTCAAAAAAGTTTGACTGGATTAGTAAAACCCATTTCTGTGCTAACTCTTGCTTGGTAGGTCTTTTTACAGTTGCCATTGTCTCCATGTTAAGCGGTGACTGGTTTACTCGATATAAAAATGTCACGGGGTCCGAAGTTGAAACATTATGTCGCTAAATCTACCCCCGATTGATACTAGGCCGTGCTCCAATAGGTAGGCTGAACCTAATGTCGAGTGTAACTTCGAAAATTTAATCCTTTACTCTTGTCTCGACAAATTTCGACCGTCAATACATATCTCGCTTACATTCATCAATGGTCGAAATTGATCGAGACATGAAAAGAAGAACTTTTGTGGAGCAAAGGATCTTCATCCCTAATTTTGTTACGCAGGCCAATTCCCAAAAGTTGCATAAGAATGTTTAGGTCTGGGTTTGTTCTTTGTTGAGAGTCAACTCCGGTTGGGCCAGACTTTTTCTATTTTCTAGCCCATTCATTCGGGCTTAGGTGGGCCACGAAAGTCGCCAGGCCCATGGATAGGTCAGATTGATACCTATAAGGCTGTTATAACCTTAATTGAGCATTTAACCTTTCTTTTCTTTTTCACAATTTGTTGTTTTTGAGACGGTTGTTTAATAGAGAGTTGTTCAAGTCTTTTGTGCTTTTAATATCAAAAGGGAAAAAAATTAAGAAAATGATGGAATCAAATGAAACTAAGGATGCATTTTTTTTTTCGCGAAAAATGAATGATTTGAAAAAGATTTTCTTAAAAAATAATCGCTTGCATCGCTTACAAAAATGAATTAAAGAAATATAGTTTCATCATCTATGAAAATATCTAGATATAAGTTGTTGTCGATAATGAAATCATTTTTCATTAACTAATTATTTCAAGCAATACAAGCGATCATTTTTAGGAAAATATTTTATAAATCATTCATTTTTCGCGAAATAAAGACACCCTAAAGATAACAAAATAAAATTCTAATAGATCCGAAATGAACACTAGAAGGAAGGGTTGATTAAGGGGTGTAATCAAGCCAAGTCAGGCCAATAAAGTGCGAAACCGACTCAATTCATTAAGGCGGGGCTCAAAACTAGATTCTATCTTGATTGAGTATCAAATATACAACTTGAGCTTGACTGAAATAGAAAATCCAAATACTTGAACTCAACTTGATTATGATAGAGTTATATATGAACTTCAGCTCGAGCTTAATAAGCTCGAATGTTTTCCCTCTATATATGTGATTTTACAGAATTATGTGTCTTTTCATGTAATTCTTAAAAATTTTGAAAAAAAATAGAAGCTCGATAAGACTCACGAGTTTGTCAAACTAAATATTTGCAAGCTAAAACTTGACTAAATTAGATACTCGAGTAGTTAGAACTTGTGCTTGACTCGAAACTAGAAGAGTTGCTCTTGAGTAATCATCAAACTAAGCCTGGGCTGTTCCCAAGTAACTTAACTCGGTTTCATCCCTGGTTGATTCAAATGGACAATATAAACTTAAATCTAAAATGTGTTGATTGTGTTGAGTTGTCTAGCCATCGCTAGTGGTGAAATGAATGAGCCACTTCTCTTTTGTAGCTTTTGGGGCTGCATTTAGGGTTTGTTTGGTAATGATTCTAATTCTTTGATTCTGCTCCCCGGAGCAGAATTACGTTTGGTAAAAAAAATGATTATAATCCCAAAAAGTGTTCCCATGATCAGTTTTGAAGCAGCAACAAGAATCATAAAAAATTGATTTTTTGTTCCAGAATCATTTTTGAGAAATAAGGAAAAAATTGTAAAAAAAAAAACCTAAACATATTGCACTTTTGTCAGTTCAATCTTTTTGGCTAGTCGGCGCAGATGTGGATAATTTTTAATTTTTTTTTTCTCTTCTTTCTTTTTGCTTCTCTTCTTTTGTATGAGGAGACATATATAGATAGCTAACACACTACCTTTATATAACTTCTCTCTTATTTTTTTCTATTTTTTTTTTTTTGGTAATATTGGTGCAGCAAGGAAGGATGAAGGAGAAGATGAAGGTTGTTGCTTTTTTTGCGGGGGGATTTGAAATGCTTGAAACTAATTAAATCTTTCTTTCTGTTGTTGTTGGTGCTTTTTGTGAGGGGGAGACTAAAATTAGTGAAGGTGAAGGCACCACCATGTAAAAGCGTTTCTCATTCTCATGGTTGTCTTGTAGTCTATCATGGCACACATTTTGCTCTTTTCTTATCACGCAATTGCCAAAAGTCACCTTATTCTTTTCTCTCTCTCTCCTTCCAGCACCCACACCCACACACACACCCTCACTTGATTTTTTTATTATTATATATTTTTCCTTATTTTTCATCATCAACAACAATCCTTCGTTTCTCTAGGATAAATGTATATATGTATATTTTTCATCACTTCTTTATTTAATATGTTGCAAAAAATCACTTTTCTTCGTGATTGTATTTGTGTAATGGCATAGGTACTTTATAGTTACAAGATGTAATTATTTGACTTCAATGAAAAAATTAGGAAGATAAATTGTTCTGAGAAACAAAACTATGTGCAGTTACCAAACGCGTTTCTATTTCAAGAACATAAATTTTATGCATTTACCAAACGCGTTTCCGATTCTCTGAAACTCATCCAGGAATCAGAATCAGAAAGAATTATTTCTGAATAGAATCTTTTTTTTTATAATCAGAATCGTTACCAAACAGACCCTTAATTGTCGAGACAAGAATTGAGATATGATAGAATGAAGTGGGTAAATAAATCCCTCAACGGAGGATATAGACATATATAATCTGATTTAGTGTTAGCAACACCTAGGATATGATTGAAAAAAAAATCCATTAAAATACTGAAAACAGAAAAAGCAAAAAAAAGAAGAAGGCAAAACCTAAATCTAATTGCACTAGCCATCACGGGGTGGTCGCCGTGGTGGCCACCATTGACAATGGCTATGGCTTCCACCACTGCAGTGGTCAGTGATCGCTGCAGTGATGGTCGCCTCTATCGCAGTGGTCCCATCGCGACAGAAAAATGTGTGTGTGTGTGAGAGAGAGAGGCACCAGTGTTTCTAGCACGACGGAGAGATGGGGCTAAGGCAGCCACCGTTCAGATGCTTTGTCTAACACTTTCGAAACAATAGGTTAAGTTCCTTCTCTCTCTTTTTTTTCTTTTTTTTTTTTCACATGGAACAGGTGTGCTTTGTCCCTACAAAAGTCATGCTAATCACAATTCTGGTGAGTTATGCGAATTTTCAATATTTTTTTTTGGACCCCATATCTTCATTCCATCTCTAAAACACAAATGCAAAAAAAAATAAAAAAAAATTCATAATTAATTAGGCTTTTTAAGCGTATCATAATAATTTTTATTTAGTTAGATAGGAAGTTATTAAAGTTGGAGATGTCCCGTTCACATTACACGAGTCAAAATACGAATTGTAGATCTTACTATTGTTGGTGGACCTAGGGGTAGCGGTGGCCCTCCCCAAGGCCCCTTATCTTCCGGAATAAAACTATATATGATACTATAATAAATTCATTTGCCTCACTCCGCCTGTCATTATGATGCAACAAGGTGCTATACGAAATTAGTACAATCGCGCGCCTTGATCGTCAAATATCTTCGTCACGTCGGAGAAAAGAAACCGTACTGCTGCAAGGGTCATGCATAGACATAGAGGGCCCTTCCCTTCTCTTTTGGATCACTTCGGAAAGAAAAAAGTAAGCAAAATGAATTTCAATCAAGTAACGAGCAAGAAATGTTATTGTATTATCCATGGCGAAGATGAATGTAACAACTACAAAAAAAAAAAGACCTCATGATAGTATCGAAGTGAATATACATGTTCTCATTATAAGTTAATTATGCTACTATGACACGAAATACCATTTATAAAATTCAAACATGCATAAATTGCAAGTCCCATATTAAAATCCTCTTTGTAAAGTAAAAAAGGGGGAAAAACGACATAAATAGTCCCTGAATTTTGGCCAAATGTGTAATATTGTCAATCTATTTTTAATTTATTCAATGTGGTCCCTGAACTTTATCCCCAATGTGCAACGCTGTCCTTGAATTTTTAATTTATTCAGTGTGGTTCTTGAAATTTTGGTACATGTTCAATTTAGTCTATGAATTATATGAAAATATCAAATGTTGTCCCTAAACTTGAATTAATGAAAAGATAATATTGGATATTTCCATATAATTCAGGGACTAGATTAAATATCTACAAAAAGTTCAGAAACTATACTGAACAAATTAAAAGTTCATTAACAACATTGCATATCGGGTTAAAATTCATGGGTCACATTAAACAAATTAAAAGTTCAAAGACGATATTGCATATTAAACTAAATTTCAAGAACCATTTATGTAATTATCTCTGAAAAAACGAATAAAGGGAAGACCGAGAAAGAGCTCGGCTAAGGCAAGTTTCCATAGAGCATTGCCCCAGGCCCACCCACTATGATGGAAGTCTTTTAACCCTAACGTTGTAGCAACGGTCGAATGAGATTCAAAATTCGAACGCGTCGGGATAGCCCAAGAAAAGGCCAATGCCGTAAAGTGGAAGACGCCTCCAAATCTTCGCTCCCTCTTCTGGTTTCTCCCTCTGCAAGAAAACGCACTCTGCACTGACCTCGCGGAACGAGCTTTCCTTCTTCCCACCTCAAGAAATCTCCTTCATCCCTGAACACTCGCAGCTTTCGTGGCTCTCGTGATGGAAGACGTCGGGTTTGACGATTTCGACAGATGCCCGGATACCCTCGATCCGAAGCCCCCTGCTTTCGACTGGGACAAGGTCGAACCTCTGGACAAAGAAGATCAAGATTCTTCCTCGAAGGGCGACGACGGTGGGTTGATAGATTCTGTGCTCTGCGATCCCGGTTCAAGACTAATTCGAAGCGGGTTCACGAAGCCAACGTCTCCAGGTTAGCGAATTCTGCACATTCTGGTGTTCAATTTGGAATTTTTTCTGGAATGACGCCAAGACACGAGCTCTTTATTACCTAATGACCCGATTGAGTCATTTCTTCGTTTTGGCTGATTGCCAGTCATACTGTTAGTTTTTTTATTTTTATTCTTTTGGGTCCTAATTTGGCTTATGTGCACATGAAGGCGACATGTTAGGCTGTCCTAGGATCCTAGCTCTTTGCCAATATGCCGTGAACAAATTGGAAAGCAAAGCGATGTTGTTACTTCAAGCAGTTCTCTTTTTTCTCTATCTGATGTGCAATTAGAGAACTTATGCTTTGAAGAACATATGAATGGCTGTAAAAACTGTAGTTTATCTAAGTTCTGTCATGGTAAATTTTAGATTGGCAAACTGATTACGAACAGATCACAAGAACAAGTACACATACATACATACGTACATGTGTATATGGTAGCATTGTGTATGTTTAGCGTTGCGTATGTTTAGCGTTGGTAATTCATGTCGGCATGTGATTATGTTCCTAGATCGTGTCTTAGCATCACTTCATAAATTTTTTTAACTAGCCAAATGATTGACCCGCGATAATAACTTGTTAACTCGTGTCAATATAGGGGTTAAGATTATCATGCTGTGTCAAATTCGAGCTTCTCTTTATGTTTCGCGTTTGACCTCGTGTTGTAAATGGGTTGTGTCCACTCTCTCTCTCTCTCTCTCTCTCTCAGAGAATGTACGAGGTAAATGTATGAGGTAAAGATTTGTGGGGTTTAATATCTAGATTGGAGAATTTTTCATGTTAAATAGAACATCCAGATTTGAGTATCAAGCTCTTCTGTAAAGTGGGCATCTCTAAATGAAGTAGAGCTAAGCATCTTTTTGTTAAGATGGCAATATTGCTCTTCACATTATATTTTTTTTATCAATCCTTAAGTGAAGTTTAATGAATTGATATAATTAACTTGATTAATCCGTTTATCTGGTTTCGAGCTGGTGAATCAGCAATATGTGTGTATGTACTGGTGCTATGTTGATGCATCACATAACTTTTAGCAATGCTTACTATACAGATAAAAGAATGTCATTTCAATTTTTCTTTAATGACTTTATTAGATGAATATTTTAGATAATAAGTAGATAAGGGAAGAGCAATTTTATGGTGAACGGGTCCACCTAAAATGCATCTTTATGTTGTCAAGGTCATTAAGCAGTAAAAAGTTAAGCTGAATTATTATATACTTTATTATGCACATTAAACTCCAAGCATGTAATTTTTTGTTTGTTTTTTAAAACTGTGCCGAAACTCTACAGTCTATAGTTTCAAGGTGATTTTTCCAAGTAGTTTAAGAAACCTCAGTTATCCAGGTTTTTTCTAGCTCAAACAAGAATGTCATTAGAATATTTGAAGCATGCTTACCGAAGTTTACATATCGCATACAGACCAACACATTCACCTCAATTTGCGAGCTGATTTGGAGTTAGAGGATGAGTGCCTGTTAAGGTAAACTTTAACTTGGTGTTGCCTAAACATCATGTGAGACGCACAAAAGTTATGATATTCTCATTATGCGTCATGTTGATTTGGAGGTAGGCGACCCCAAGTTAAAGTTTACTTGAAGCTTACATTGCCTGTTACATAAAGATTGTGTTCAGTGCAATTATTATGTGCTCTCTCATGTGCTATATATTCTGATTGACGCCATCTTAGTTTGGTCTGCATCAATTTCCGAGCATATCTTGCGTGGTCCATTGTCATAGTCCTAACAGTCTATGTTCAATGCCAACTTGCGTGTTCCATATGGTTACTAGATTAAGCTAGGAAGAGAGAAGAGAACACTCATGTTAAGATTGCAACAATTGGACTAGACTTAGATAGGCATAGCTAGCTAGCTAGCAATCCCTTTGTACTTGGTTCAAAATTTCCCAATATAATTTACTGTTTAATAATACTCAAATGTTCATTTTGATATGCTTTAGTTGCTGTCTCAAAATGGGCCATTTTTTTTTTATTTTGCTTTGATTAGAGGAATATGTGATGTTTCTAAATGCCGGAGGTGACGCGTCAAATCAAGTAGATTCCTTCATGAAGTTTCATGATGATGCTTTCTACGAAGGAGGCGATGCTTTGCGAACCAATGAAATCATAGTTGATGCTGGTGATTATCCATTTGTTTATCAATCAGCACGATTTGGAAATTTTAGTTACCGCATCGATAATTTTCATCCTGGAGACTATTTCATTGATCTTCATTTCGTGGAAATTATATTCACCAATGGACCCAAGGGCATGAGGGTTTTCAATGTATTCATGCAGGAAGAGAAGGTAAGAACTTTAGGGCCCAACATCTGTTTTAACCTTTTCTTTTGTTATTTCTCTTCCTGAGAAATGCGTTTGAAATATATGCTTTTCCTTAATTGCAGGTCCTTTCTGATTTTGACATCTTCAGTGTTGTTGGAGCCAATAAGGCATTGCAACTAGTTGATTTTAGGGTATCTGTGAAGGAAGATGGCATAATTGCAATAAAATTTGAAGGGGTTAATGGAAGCCCGTCGGTAAGTGGGATTTGCATTAGGAAAGCGCCGGAGGTGTTGGGTAATATTTTCTTTCATCCATCTGGACAGTATTGATCCTTTTTTACTATATTAACGTTATTGTGTTATTCACAGTTACAATTTGCGTCCAGGTACTCGGGGGACTTGTGAATGTATAAAGTGTATTAATTGCTCTACCGAGATGGAGATTCCTCTAGAACAGGTGAGACCTCAATTAATTTGGAATATCCAAAGTTGCAAGCATGTAAAATCTGTGTCATCTGCTCTCAGAAATTTTGTTATCCGTGCAGAAGAAGATTATGCAAACAAAGTTAACAGCCAAGTTTGAAAGGGAGATTAAAGATCTTTCCGTGCAGTGCAAGCGCAAAACAGATGAATGTTATCAGGCTTGGATGTCACTAACCACAACAAATGAGCAGTTGGAGAAGGTCAGGATGGAACTTGACATAAGGACATTTGACAAGCGTAATTTGGGTAAGTTCCTAGTGGAGCTTAATTATGTGGAAAATAAAATAGCCTAATACTGAAAGATGGTAAAAGACAATGCACACAGCTCTTGATTTTTGTGTTTTCTTTTATGAGTGATCTGAAGAATGTCTATGATCTTGATATTTTATATGAGATAACCTAGCACATTGCTTGATAACGAAATATTTGATAAGGTACAGCCTTTGACATCAATCTTTCTTATTAACTTTTGTTATAAATTGATGCATTTGTTTAAATAGTTTGTTTATTTATTGTGGAGATATTTATGGTTCTTTGTCTTACTATCCCATTAGACCAAGTTGTCGAAAAACAAGATGAGAATTTGAGGAACTTATCCAGCAAGTACGAGCATGATAAGCAGTTTTGGGCCTTGGCGGTTCATGACCTAGACAAGAAACTAAAGGTAGTCAATTGGATTTTATAATATGTAATTTGTTAGCATTTCCTGGTCAATTTATTGGAAATTCTTAAATTGGTAAATCGGTTGGTTATGTAGATCATGAAGAGAGAGCACTCTCAGCTTTCTCAAGAGGCACATGAATGTGCTGATTCAATTCCCGAGTTGAACAACATGGTCTCTGGAGTCCAAGCACTAGGTATGTTGGAGAAACAGTCTATTTTTCCATTAACAGAGGCATAATGTGTTCTCCTGAATTATGGAAGCACTTTGCAGTCGCACAGTGTGAGGATCTCAAAATGAAGTACAGTGAGGAACAAACCAAGAGAAGGAAACTTTATAACCAGCTTCAGGAGACAAAAGGTGTTTGCAACATTTTGTACTTTGTACACTACCTAGAAATATATCTAAAGGTTGGGTAAACTATCAGGAAATATCAGGGTGTTTTGTCGCTGTCGTCCATTAAGTAAGGAGGAGGTATCAGCTGGATGTGCAACCATTGTGGACTTTGACGCTGCGAAAGATGGAGATCTTGGCATTTTGACAGGTGGTGCCACCAGAAAAACTTTCAAATTTGACAGAGTCTATACACCAAAAGATGACCAAGGTACATCTCTTTTCTTTGCCTCAAAACTTGATATATAATGCTTATACCACAATAGAGCATAAATAAGTAATGGGACTAATTTTCTCCATGACAGTTGATGTCTTTGCGGATGCTTCACCATTGGTACTCTCTGTGTTGGATGGCTACAATGTTTGCATATTTGCTTATGGGCAAACAGGAACAGGGAAGACATTTACAATGGAGGGCACCAACCAAAATCGAGGAGTCAACTACCGGACTCTGGAGCAACTGTTCAGAACTGCTGAGGAAAGGAGCGACACATTTGTCTATGATATCTCCGTCAGTGTTCTTGAAGTTTACAATGAGCAGATAAGAGACTTATTGGCTACAGCACCAACATCCAAAAAGTATAATCTATTTCCCATGTGCAGTATATAAATAGAATAAGAATTTACCTTTCTTTTGGAGTAAAAAGGACCCTAAATTTTGAGACTTTGGTTATTTCTTTTTTGGGTGAAATGGAACTTTGCTTTCCACTTAGCATGCAATTGCCTGTCGCATAAGTTTGGGTGATATCTCATCAGATGATAACTGTTTACGCGTCTTTCCAGATTGGAGATAAAACAAGCATCCGAGGGATTTCACAATGTTCCTGGGATTGTAGAAGCCAAAGTTGAGAGTATTAAGGAAGTCTGGAATGTACTACAGACTGGAAGCAGTGCTAGGGCCGTTGGATCTAATAACGTGAATGAGCATAGTAGTCGATCTCACTGGTACAGAGCTGTCATTTGAGATTTTCATTGCACAGTATTTATGTGACTTTTTCCCTCACTGCCAACTAAAGTTGCGTGATGTCCTGTTTCTTTTAGCATGCTATGCATAATGGTAAGATCAAAGAACTTGATTAGTGGAGAGTGCACAAGGAGCAAGCTCTGGCTTGTAGATTTGGCTGGTAGTGAGAGGCTGGCAAAGACTGACTTGCAAGGAGAACGGCTCAAAGAAGCTCAGAACATCAACAAATCTCTTTCAGCTTTGGGAGATGTCATATCTGCTTTGGCAAATAAATCCAGTCACATCCCTTACAGGTCCCGTCTTGTTTTGAATTGGTTTTATACTAGTCTATTCAATGCTATCTGTGGTTCTAAAAGTACTGGGGATTGGTTTTAGGAACTCCAAGTTGACACACTTGCTTCAAGATTCGCTAGGTAACTTTGACTGCTGTCTCCCCCCCAACCCAAACAAAAAGACTCCTTTTAGATGATTCAGATTGTTGGACAATGCCCGTACTCTTCTTATGTAATAGTTTTCTCTAGATGAGAGAGTTGTACATGTATGGCAGGTGGCGACTCCAAAACTCTGATGTTTGTGCAAATTAGCCCATCAGATAAGGACTCGGGGGAGACTTTGAGTTCATTGAATTTTGCGACTCGGGTTCGAGGGATTGAGCTGGGTCCTGCTAAGAAGCAAATTGATCCTAATGAGCTTCAAAAGATGAAAGCAATGGTAATCTTTTGAAAACTTAGCTAGAATCTCTTTTATTATTTGCGGTACTTCACTAGACATTTCAGGACAAACGATAAGTGATACATGGTTATATAAGACTTCATTGAATGTTACCTCCTTCCCTCTTGTCCTACTATAATCATAGACCTCGTAAATGTGTTACTCATAGTCTTCATTACATTTTTTTCTGAAAGGTTGACAAAGCAAGGCAGGAGTCCAGATCCAAAGATGAATCTCTGAGGAAGCTAGAGGAGAACATGCAAAGTTTAGAGAATAAGACCAGAAGTAAAGATCAGACATACAAAGTTCAACAAGAGAGAATCAAGGAACTAGAAGATCAACTTCAACTAAAGACAGGCTTGCAAAATCAGTCGGAGAAACAAGTCCTACAACTATCAGATAGATTGAAGGGAAGGGAAGAAACGTTCTGTGTTCTCCAACAAAAGGTTGCTCTTTAACTTAGTGATTTACTGCTTTGATGTTTCATTTCAATTAACTTAAATATATTTCGATTAATTTATTCTTTGCGAAGGTCAAAGAGCTTGAGACCAAACTTAGAGAGCGAGAACAATCAGAATCTGCAATATTGCAACAAAAGGTTCGGATCATTTTCTTGTTGTACGTTTGGAGAAGCTTTGCAGGTTTTGGGGATAAACTTCAATTCATATGGAGCATATGAAATGACAACATACATTTTAAAGTCCAGAAAAGCCAAATACATTTCATTACCACTACACTAAAAATGGTCATGTTGAAACAGTCTCTAAGGACCTCTTTGCTTTTTATCAGGTCAAGAATCTTGAAAGCAAGCTGAAGGAGCACATGCAGGAGTCTGAGCATCATGCGCTTATGCTTCAAGAGAAGGTTAGCAGTATACGTATTATTGAGGAGTGCAAAATCTGTCTCTGTCTCTGTCTCTGTCTCAGCCTTTTAGTCATCTTTTTTTTTCTTTTTCTGCTCCTTGTTCCAGATAATAGAACTGCAGAGAAAATTGAAAGAACAAGAGGATAATTCAGAATCGTTGGTGCTCCATCAGAAGGTAATCGGTTAATGGTGTCATAATTGATTTCATGCTGCTGTTATAATCAATTTAAAACTCAATTCACAGTCAGATCTGGGGCCTCAAATCATATACTAGTTAGGTATCCAATGAATTATATTTTGTTAATGTCGATTTTTCATTTAGTTCAGATGGTATATGCATGTTTTTCTCGGACAATGTTTTACCATTACAATCCTACGATGGATTGAATATCTCTTAAAGTGCCCATTATATGCTGGGCAGCCGTTTCATCAAGAGAACATTATTTGTTGAAATCCGAATTTTAAACTTAAAGACAGATTGTGAAAAATATCATCCAGAGATTATTTGTTGAAATCTGAATCAACTTAAAGACAGATTGTGAAATTTATTCGGTATAGCCTCTCCAGGAGCATTTCGAGCATTTCAAGCATCTTATCATTTAATGTTGGATTATAGTCTAATTGGTTGTACTATATTGCTACCAACTGTTAGAAAGCCAAAATCAGCAGGTAAATATTAACAATACAAGGAAAGTTGATCAACACTTTGGTCTCCCCTCGAGAAAAATGTGAATCTTTAAATAGTGACAGATTATTTGGCCCCTTTTTTTGGGGGGATGCAGATCAAGGAGCTTGAGGAGAAGCTGAGGCAAAAGGAGCATGAAATGCAGGGTAAGCTGACTCAGGATTATGCTGATGGGATAAGGGCAACACCAACAATTGGGAAAACCAGCTTAAATGATGGAAATTTGGGTGAAATCGAGGCTCGTATCCTACGAAGTACAAACTCAATGAATCGCCCGGTTAGTCGGGGTTCTGTTCAAGGTCTGTATGACCGAACTAGGAAAAGGAACTCTAGAAGTGGAGAGACCGAGAACTTTCTACCAAACGCTTCAAGTGACAAGAGAGGTAGAAAATCTGACCCGCCTAAAGTCACAAAGGTAACAAGACCAGTGAAGCCGGCTACAAATGCCCAAGGACCCTTTACCAGTACTAGCAGGAGATTTAGCAGAGAGCAAGTTCAAGGTCCAAAAGAAAAGGACAACAAGAAAAAGATCTGGTCAAGATGAACTCTTCACTTGTACTAGTGTATGATCCAACAATTGCACTAGTTTTCTTGGGTGCTTTTGAATATATACACATGTATATTAACTACTCCGTGTAGCTTCTTAGCGCATGAGCTGGAAGCAAATATTAGCCAAGGAAATGAACCGTTCGTATATGATCAACATTTTTTTTTTATGACATTCGAGTACTCGGTCTTGTTGGATCAATTTTATACGGCTTTACGCGTACTGGCCATGCTGGTTGAAACAAATGAAGTTCGTAGACAGGAACCACGAGAAAATTTCCAAATGCTAGTTCTGTTTGCTTCTCCAGGTGCAGCTTGTCTTTCACAAGTTAATCTTGTTTGACTTTTGACAGAGTTTTATCATAACTTCGTTAATGAAGTTTCTTCTTCATTGAACAAGGTTTGAATTATTTGTATCATGAACATCTTTCTCTTCTGTTTTTCTTCCCTTTTGACATGAATCCCCACTGTTTAACAATTGACAATCTCAAAGAAGCCGGGCTTCGGTGTTCGCATTTCGAAGCGAGCGATGGACATGATAAAGACGCAGTATGTATCAATGAGGTTGATTGAGAAGGTGATAGTCCACCCTTTGGTCCTTCTCAGCATAGTCTACAACTACAAGAGTCGCCAAGGACACTCGTAAGAGCGTAGTCGGGGTCTTGCTCGGTACCAACTTCAAAGGCACTATTGATGTCACCAATAGCTACGCAAGTTTCTTGCCGACTCTCTCTTGATGAAGTTTCGGCATTCCTGATTTGGCCATAGATTTTTGCTTTCTCTATTTGGATTTGGATGTTTGATGCTTTGGGAAGGGGGGAAAAAGACAGTAGAAGTGTCATAATTTTCGTACGGTAGTCATTTTAGTACTAGAACTTTTCAAGCGATCACATCAATGCCACATTAGAGAAAAAAATGATGACTTAAGTGCCTTCGGCTACAAATTTCAGCGAGAAGTCCTACATGTGCCTTTTTCAGTAAAATGTTAATGCTCACGTGGGTTTTTTTATAAATAAAATAAAGATATAAATCCAACGTGGACGATGAGGTGACCATTTATGACAAAAACTTGGCATCTTCAAAACTTAATCTCCCTCTGTTGCTAAAGGGTCGTGGTGAATTAGGGTTTGAATTAGTTTAATTGCAAATTCTAGCGCCACCAATGGCAATTTCTGAAACCTAGAACCTCCACGAAAGGGTTGAAATTATAAGCATGTGTCAACAAAATTGGCTCAGCAATGAAGTATATGTGCAACTATTGCCTGATTTCTTTTCATAACTGATTAATGGACGTGAAGCTACATAGCGTATTTAGTGAGGGTAAAATCAACATCTTTTTTTTTTTTGCTGCTTCTACTCAACATCCTTTTCTTGAATAATGTAATTAGATTTGTTTCTTTACAATGAAAAATCATGATGTTCTACTCCGGTTGCCCATAATAAACAAGATAAAATGGATGGCTCAAGTTGTACCATTACTTGTCAAATGTAACGGTGCGGTCATGCAAGCACAATACTACGGGAAACGATATCTCCACAGCTACAAGATCTTCCCCAACTATTTTCAATTTTGTATCTTGAATGGAAGCCAAAATCTCCCTGAAGACTCTTGAAAAATAGATAAGGGCATTTATCATTAAATCAGAGTAATAATTAAAAAAAAAATGGGACTTATCTTTTTTGTTTGTATCATTTCCTAAAGCTAACTCTACTTTTCCTTTTGCTTCTAGCTCTTTCCATTTTTTTTATTAGAATGTCGTCTTCCTTTTTTTCTTTTCTTTTATTTGGTTATTCAATCCTTTTTAAAGGTTTAAGCTAAAGCTCAAGGGTCATCTCTTTCTATTAAACGTTTAATCTTTTCAGAATGTTGAGGTAAAAAACAAACTTAAATAATATTATGAAGTTATTAAGGTAAAAAAAAATCAACTTTCTCTCTCCCCAGAGGAAAATCTTTGATTTTTTTATTCGATTGGAGTCTGAATGCAATGATCTTGATCCTTTGAAATTGGCACCACTGAACATTTAGTTATGATCATCTTCCGCACTTTATGTAGCAATTAATGATGGGGTTAAAAAGAGAGCACTTCACGAAAATTCAACCCTCTTCCATGTTTTGTCCTAGAGAGAGGACATCCCACTTTCTCCAACCCTCTTAACATAACTAGGTATGACCTGAATTACAGATTTTAGATTGTATGCGTACTTATATGTTAATATTTGTATGTTGTGATAATATTAGGTACTTCGAGTCATTAAAAATTCAAAATCTACAAGCCATAAGATTTTTTTTTAAAGTAAAAGTCATTTTAGTGATACCATATGAGTAAATCAGAACTTGAGCAAGAAGATATGAAGGAAAATCCACAAACGAAGGTGCCAATACTTTCTAGAGTTTGATTTTCTACACTTATTACTACAGCAAGTTATTATATTCATATCTAAAGTTAATATTATCAACACCAGGAGATTATTTGGAATAAACCTTTTCTATACATGTTTCCTGGTTACTGAACATAATACGCTATGGTCCAAGTCAATAAGCCCAAATTTTTTTCTTATATTACTGCCAATTAACAATTTAAATATATGCATACAGATTTGTTTACGCGAAAAGCAGGCTATGTAACTAGTTTATATAATTGTTTGGTTTTTGCTGAATACATAAGGATAATTTAATGTAAAATTGGATTAGTTGAAGCTTATTCTGTGAAAATAAATAGTTGCTCTACATTTTACATTGTGTTTAATTAGTTGTTTAGATTTTGTCGTCTAATTTGGCCATACACGAATGGTTTTAGATAGAGGAGGGCTGAAAATATTACATATGAAAGGAAAGCTTGACAAACATGAGAAGATAAAAGGTAGGATGTATCTTAGAAGTTGACGAATATGAGAAGATTTCAGCAAAACTTGTAGAAATTTACAACTTGCTTTCCAGTAAATAAAGAAATGACTCCGATGGTCGTTGTATAGACATGGATCCACCTATCATGACAAAATCAATTAAATCCAATATTCTATAGCAAGAAAAAATAAGAACTACGCCGAATATGGAAAAATAACGCACCTTAGATCAAATGAAATTCTAAATCTCTCTGTGAATATGTTCTTTTAATTTTATTTATTCCCATTCAAAAAGGAAAAGAAAGATCTTAATTAATTGATATATCGAGAAAACATACCCTCCATCCAACTTGTATCATGTTTGTTGAATTAATTCTAAATCTCTTTGTGAATATATCGCTGATGATCCAAATCTGAGCTCCACTAAATTGTCCATTTTCACACTTTGGAATGTAATTATCAATGTATGCTTTTGCTCCGTGGAAAGGATTATAGAAGGTTCGCAGCTCCATAAAAGCAAACTTGATCAATTGAGAATGACATCATCAATAAATATAATTCTTTTGGCCAATTATCGATTGACATATGAAATTCACTAAAATACGACACATTAGGTTTCTATTAATAAGTCATATAATTACAAGAGAGCTAAAGATATGTCGAATGTCATTGAAACAAGTTAAGTTGAATGCAAAAATACATGAAATTACTTGTATAATACAAGAGACAACAATTCATTATGAATTTAATTATGTCATGAAGGGAGAACATACATGATTACCTGGAGATTTAGTAGACGAAGGATGACATATCTATGGACGTGTTTGCTCAAGCAATTTGGATCTCATTCAATTTTCCTTTGTCAGTTTGAGAATTGGAATGGTTCCATCAGGACAGCCATCCAAAAACATGTGATCTCTCAAGTTGCTTAACTTGTGCTCTTTGTTTGTGCTTTGTTTCACAATCTAGTTCATGCAACAATGAGGGATTGAACCAATACTATAGAAATACTGGCACAGTTTCATGGAAAATTGCATAGTCAATACGCAAGACGGTGTCTCCGCTATCAAATGGAGGAGGAGGAGCTAGCAAAGGCTGCTTTGTGCATAGGTGTACCATAGAATAGGATCGATTGTGAAATGATCCCCGCAATTTCATCAATAAATTAATACCTAAAGCTTATGATCTTTCAGTAAATGGTGATCGAACTCTAATTGTTTATATATGTCGATACAATTAAGGATATCTCCATAGATTGTCTACAGTAGTTACGAACAACAAAGGTTAGAACATTGATACAAGTGACAAAGAAACTCGTGTGAAACTCATGTGTAATAATATACGTACATAAGCGTGCACTGGGACAAATTTCAAAATCAATCAAAATACCTTAAAGGTCTTAATAAGCCGCCTCTCTTTGCTCCGACTCTTGTTCTTCAGCATTGGAACCAACAAAAAGGGCAAACCATACAACTGCAAGCAAGGAAATTTTTCTTAACCCCATTGTCTGAATCTTTGTGTGATATGATTTGCTAAAGGGCTCTTCATATGTTACAATTAGCATTTTTGAATGGAGAAAGCATTCTTTGGAATAAAGAGGTAGGTAATCTCTTTCCAATTTTCATGGGAAGTGATTGGATTATTAAAATATTTTAGTTACGACATTATTTAATTTGAAGTTATTCCTATCCAATTTCTTTTCATTACTGCAAAAATCTCATTTTTCATAAGGCAAATAAAATCACGCAATTTTGCGCACTGCACATTCTAGTGACTATTATAAAAACAACTAGGTCATTTTCATTACCAATTTATTGAACGATCTTTGAAGATTCTTATAGATCAATTACTCGTTTAAGACCCAATAATTGGATATTCAAGAGATGTAAATACCATAATAAGATACATCTGTATTGAGTATTTGAAGTTCAATATTAGAAGTTTTATTTATGCTAACAATAGATTTGGCATATGAATTATCCTTGGTGTGTTGATTCTATCGCATTATTTAGTCCAAAATCGTTATATAATCGAGACTAACATAAAGGCATAAATTATTGCCCACGCAAAAAAAAATAAAAAATCGGAATATAAAAGGATAAAATATTTTTTAATCACTATCGCGTGGGATTCCATTTTCCCGAACCACCATCCCAGACATCTTTCATCTGAATTGATTGAGGGGTAACTAGTATGACAACCCAATGGCCCAGAACCGTTTTCCATTTTTTAATTCAAAAGACTATGCAAAGATCCCAACGAGTAAGTTTGCGATCGAATTAGGTTAAAGATTTTGTCAACTAGCAAGGGCCCACCTATCTTTGCCGTCCTTGATCTATTTGGTCTCCGAAATCACTCGGTGCTACGACCATTAAGCTCGTCGAGTACTAAGCCCGTTCAAGCCCCTCGATAAATAATCGGTAATCGATTAAGGTCATTTGTATCGGCTGGCCAAACAAACAAACTAATAAAAAAGTTAAAGGTCATGGATAACGACTTTATGTAACCATTTCTCCATGTCCTGGCAGATTCATCCCTTAAGGCACGTTTCTTCTCTTCATCCATCCACCATGCTCTGCCATCGACCTTTGTATCATTGTTTGGACCGGTGCATCACCATTTTCAAATGATGTAATTCATCTGTCCAGATGCCATTCGAATCCACTAAGAAGCAAGGTCATACCTGGATTTCGCCAAAAGAGTAGAGAGCGGGCATAACAGATCAGTAGACTTTTGTAATACGAAAACCGCTCTTGTTTTTCATGCTAATGAAGTCGATAGATGTGAAATGCATGAAAAATGCCCATGACATGCATGGGCAGCAAGTGAGCTCGGAGCGCCAAGTTGACCTGTTTTATCTTAGAGTTGCGACAACATCCTGTACACTGTTGGTGACTATCCTATTTTTACACATCTATTTATAGCAAACAACACGTAAGACAACTAATTTTACTAAAACTATACCAAATATGACATAACTAGACTTCGGGGACGACCCTACCAGATTGGACGCTAGGTCCGTGAGCTCAACCTCCTTAGGTGCCTTAGTCGGCACCTCTGCCGGCGCCTTTGCCCGCACTGCTGCGAGAGACCGATAGCAACGTCTCCACCTCCACAAAAAGAACAAGCCCTAGAGGAATGCGAAGATTGCCAGTGTGATGCAACTATCACCGTAATGTGGTGCCTACCACAGTCGCAGTAAGGCGGGACGTGCATCTTGGTTTGGATGTCTCCCATGGATGATGAACAAGCAAGGTCATACCTGGATTTTGCGAGGAGGAGGATGAGGAGTAGCTTGTTGGAGAAGAGTGGAGAGAGGGCATAACAGGTTAGTGGACTTTTGTATATGAAAATCGTGCTTGTTTTTTATGCTAATGAAGACGATAGAGATATGCACGTGAAATGCACGAAAAATGCACGTGATATGAATGGGCAGCGAGTGAGCTCAAAGCTAAGTTGACTGGTTTATTTGAGAAATGCGACCACATTCTGTATACCATCAATGTGTTGGTGACTATTCTAATTTTACACTTAAATTTATAGTAAACAATACATAAGAATACTAATTTTACTAAAACTATATCAAATATAACCTAACTAGACTCCAGGGACGACACTCCCGAATTGGATGCTAGGTCTGTGAGCTTGACCTCCTCAAGCGCCTCCACCAATGTATCAGCCTATGCCTCCACCGACACCTCAGCTGGCACTGTTGCAAGAGACTAACAGCAACGTCTCCACCTCCACAGAAAGAAGAAGCCCCAATGAATGCGATGATGGCTAGTATGACAGCAACTACCACCTTAATGTGGCGCTTACCTCGATTGTGGTAAGGCAAGACATGCACCTTAGTCTGAATGTCTCCCATGAATGATAGTGTATGTAATGCAATTTAAACCACGAAGGGTTCATTTATTTTTGTTAGTTTTCTAATATTGTTTTTATTTATTTTGAGGAGAGGGAAGATGGATAGGAGCTCTTTAGCCCGGTCCGACAATGGACTGTTCCTGGCCTTGTTAATCTATGTCGGAAGTACCAATGGGTTCAGTCCAAATATGGGCTATATTCAGGCCTCACAGCCCTGGGCTGAAGACTAACCAAAAACTTTCTAAAATGCGAAACTAAACAAGCCCAACCTAGACTTAGTTTATCATTTGTTTTTTTCTTGCTCTACACGCTCAGTTCAGTTCATTGCCCTCTCCAACATACTGAGAAGGCATAAATTTTCTTTCATCAACAACATGAACATCGCAGCCACCATCAAAACTATATAGAACACCAAATTTCCTACATAAACTGCAACTATGATATTGTGTCTCCAGTAACAGGTAACTGCTACAAAGATTCGAAAGAGGAGAAAAAAAAATCAGCTATTCAGCAGCCAAATAGACCAAATGAGCCCAAAACACATTAATTCAACCTATTATTCCGATAACAAGCAAAGAATCAATAGAAACGACAGGATAATGAGAGAGGAAAGAGCGATTACCTTGTGCAAGCTGAGATGCGAAGAGAGGCACGAGAGAGATTGTAGCCTGAGAGAGAGACGCTGAACGCTATTACATGAGAGACAAAGAGAATGAAAAATCAGAGCAAGAAATGATGGAGATAAAACTTATCGAAGTTGCTCTTCACCATTTAACTTTTGCATGCAAATATGGCAGATTGAGGGCTTTAAGGAGTTCCATAAATGACAGAATGAGTTCCACAAATGGTCATACCCACCACTAAAACGAGCATGGCGTGGGGCTCACTAGCTTAGGCAAATATTCCATAAATATGTCAGTCATGCCCAGATTATGATGGCCAACGTTCAACTTATGAACACATATTACTCTCAAGTCAACCACCTACTGGCCTCCACCATCGGCCACCATTCGACGTCCGTCACCAGAACACCACAATCGCCGGCAATTTCTACTCCACTGTCCCTCACTGGATGGCTTCTACCATTCATTGTGATTCAGTTTTCGCTCAGGAAAAAAAAAAAGAAATGGCTGAAAGCAAGTCATGCAATTCTTACCTTGGCAAAGCAAGATGTCTAACTCTGGCCAGCGAGGAAATTGAACAATTGTCTTTGAAATGTCACCGGCGAAGATCAGAAGCTACAGTGAATTTTCCGAGGCAAGTTAAGCCTCCGCAAACCTCTCTCTCGGTTGTGAAACAGGGGAGAACAAATGGCCATTTGACTTTTATAAGACAAATACGACATTGTTCCATAAATGACGAGTGAAGCTCCATAAATGTTGATGCTCATTACTAAAACGAGCAAAGTGTGGGGCCACTAGCTCAGTCGCTTAACTCTCAACCCCACCAGCAAAGTGTGGGTTCACGTTGTTGAGTGTATCTAACAACGACAGTGGTGGAGAGTCTCTGTAGGTTTTGATTTGGGCTGGGATGGTTGATGTCGATCTCAGCTTGAAGATAGATTGTAACGGCGCAATCAATGCTTAGATTATTTGAAGAAAGTTTCGAAGAGAAAAAAAAAAAGAAAAAGGATTTTCGATGGTTATCTTCATCCTCTTACACCGCTTGTGCATCTCACATGCATTTTTCATGCATTTCATGTGCATTTTTTGTGCATCTCATGTGTCAAGATGTACTTGGCAGTAGATTTGGCTACACACGTAAAACTACTGCATATGCATAAACTCCACTAGACCAACGGGACAGGATAGCCTTCCCATTCATTTAAAGAGGAATGCCCTAACATGTTTAGACAACAAAAAAGGAATTACTTTCTCAAGAACATTGAAATCCCATATCACGTTTCAATCGCTTCAATCAGATTACGTTTTAAGAAGGTAAAATTTAGAGTTGAAAATCGCTCGAACACTAAGGTAATATGAAACTGCAACTCTTACATACCCAAACAGAGCGAGGTATTCGCTTCGCAAACAACTTTGTCACCCATAACCCGATCCTCCAAACCAAATTCACGCACAGACACGGAGTCACAAAGAGAGAGAGAGAGAGAGAGGGGGGATTGCGTTGTACTTGAGAACTGATCTCAGCCACAGAAAGCGATTTGGAAAAATCAAACAAGAAAGTAGATAGAAAACCAAAAGAAGTGAAGGAGAAGGAGGGGAGAGGCCTGAGATGAAGAGCTTTTAAGGAGGAAAAGGGTGATCGCCATTTTTGTACACCTCCGCTACTCTGTTTGTTGAGTTTTGACTTAAAATTGGTAATAAGGATATTTTGGACAATGCACATTTTGTTTTAGGGTTTTTTTAAGGGGCTATAAAAGGAATGTGTTGCGCACATATCGCTAATCTTTTCCCCGAAGTTCTCCTCAT
>BCNH02000009.1:4330307-4383245 GCA_001662345.2 Metrosideros polymorpha var. glaberrima
TTGTGGTTTTGTAATTGATATTGAAGATAATGAAACCCCCCTCTCTCTCCCCGTGGTTTTTCCCATTTTGGATTTCCACATATATCTTGTGTTTCGTGTGATTTTATTTGCTTTCGTCCCTTGCTATTTGTGCTTCAATTTGTGCATTTCTTGGTATTGTTTTGCAATAAATTGGTATTAGAGCGAAGGAATTTTGGCCTTCTTTCAAGATGGCATCTACCAAGTTTGAAGTGGCACCCTTCGATGGCCAAAATAATTTTGAGCTGTGGAGGATCAAGATGAATGCATTATTGCGTTGAGAAAGTTCAATTAGAGCCTTAGATGGAAAGTACCCTGACAACATGACTATGGCAGAGATCGAGGAGATGAAAGAGAGAGCGCATAGCACCATCCAATTGTTGCTGTCCGACAAGGTGCTTTGTGAGGTCGCTAATGAAGAAATGGCTTCATGATTATGGAAAAAGCTCGAAAGCCTCTACATGAAGAAATCTCTTATGACGAGATTATTCTTGAAGCAGCGTTTTTACACGCTAAAGATGCAATAATGTACTTTTATCCAAGAACATCTAAATGAATTTAATAAGATCGTAATAATATGAAAAATCTAAATTTGAAGTTAGATGATGAAGACCAAGTTTTAATTGTGTTATGCTCACTACCAAGCTCGTATAAGAATTTTGTGAATTATATGCTATATAGAAGGGAATCTGTAACTCTTGAGGATGTGAATGCCTTGTTCAATTCCGTGGAAATGTGTATAAAGTTGAATGTGAATGGTAATGGTGATAAAGTCGATAGCTTAGTTGTTAGGAGAAGGTTGAATCATAGTGATAGGCACAATAATAATAAATGGCGCTCAAAGTCTAGGTCAGGCTAGAATAAGAGCAAGGTGGAGTGTTACTATTGTCACAAATTCGAACACTACAAAAATGAGCGTCCTTTCCTCAAGGCTAAGGGGAAGAAGTCGATATAGAGTTTCGATTTGGCTAGTCTAGTGAAAAATAATGAGTCACCTGATGCAGATAACGTTCTTACTATTTTGTCTTCGAATTGTCGTGTTGATGACGAAAGGATTTTGGATTTCGACATGTTCATATCACATTTGTCCAAATAGAAATTGGTTCTACACATATGAGAAAGTCAGTGGTGGTTCAAGTATCCTTCCTTGAGAGGGTGCCTCGCATCTATTTTTCCATATATACCAACAAAGAAACCCTACTTTAGAAAAAGAATGATCTTTGCTTCCCTTTTTGTCCATGTTCATTGAGCAATTTTAACAACCATCTGTCAATGGTTTGCATACCCAATGCTGAGTTTTGAGACCCAACCTAACAGACGTAACCAAACATAATTGACAACATGGTCAAAGTAATAACATGTGCTCCACAATTTCCTCCTCCCTACAAATGAGCATGTTGCACTTTCTTTAATTCTCCTGATAACTAAGTTTTTTCCAACAGCAAAAACATTTGGGACAATCTCCATATGAAGGGCATTACTTTTTTGGTGGGCACTGAAGGCTCCAAATCATTTTCCATACTGTATCATCTATTAAATGAGGAGGATGATGGGTTTCTGCTTATCTCTTATCATCCCTCCCTTTGTAAAATCATATACTTCTTTTACTGTTTGTTCCCCTTGTTTCTCTATTTAGCAATTGAGTCGATCTTCCGACATTCTAGCACAGAGAGATTTCTGATTTGGAGGTTAAGCTCGTGGCTGCTTTTTTTATGGTACAACTTCGTCCACTCTTGCTGCTATCGGAATAGAGGGTTGCTTGTTGAAATGCAACATTCTATTTACTTGTCCATCATGGACAGGAATTTGATGTCATATAATGTGAATCTTCCTTCCTTTCCCCAGTCCGGAAATCATTTAGGTGAATATTCGTTCTGAGGATAATTTGTGATGTGCTAGTTGCATCATTAGTACTCACTGCTTGTGGTAGAGAAGATAAAACAACTCGTTCTGTAGTAAACCCATGTAGATATAGCGGCGTGGGGACAAGTGTGGTGGAGGGCCTTTCCTGCAAAACATGTGCTTGTAAATGTTCTGTATAGATAACACAGATTCAAGAGCCTATGATCTTGCTTACGTTGTTATTCTGCATCCTGTATTGGGGAATTGGGACAAAGTTCAAAAGTTATGCCTGGGGTATTGACTACAGCAGAACCTGTGCTCTTGCTTAAGTACGCACGTTATGTTGGTAGGTACATGTCTTGCCAGCTTCTTCAGTTGTTTAAAATCAGTTGAGTCAGGGCCTTCATGAGCCTGTTCCTTTGATGAGCCGCTCTATATAATATCTGAGGTATTGAAATTTGATTTTGAGGATTGTAGTGCCAAACAAGAAGGAATAAGGGGCAGATCACATTCAAATGAGGCAATTTCTTGACTTTAGCAAATGTGGAAAGCTCCAGACAGAGACTTTCTTTATTAGGCTATGACAATGTATATATCTCTTTCTATCATCTTTTTCTCACCTTCTCATTTCTCAATTACCAGCATTGTACTTCTGGTTCTTTGTCTTAAGGGGGGGTAATTAGTTTATAGGCTTGTAAAGGGTTGGGCCATGAGTTTCTTTGAAGCTAGAATAGAGAAGCTCATTCATCATAATCTGATTTTAAAAGTTACAGTATTCTAGAAGTCATATTATTATTATTTTTCATTTTTTTGGCAATTTTTTAGTCAAGTTAATTTTTCTTGCGTACTCGAGTTTCTTGTAACCATCAAATGCACTTGAAATTGTGTATGTTGTCAGACTATGCAGTTTTAAGCAATCAGACATTGCAGAGCACACTTTGCACGTTCTTCAACACCTAAGATTTAAGATTCTAGTCTTACTCTCATGCCAAGAATCTCCAACAGCCACGCATTCGATCAAGCTCACCAAATTATTATTGCCTAAAACTCAATTTATCAACGAAAGATTGACAAACCATGAGTCTATTTAGATGTCTTTTTGCTGGATCATTTTGACATGACTTTTACATTTTGCTTTTCAAATCTTGCGATTCCTGTATTTAATGGCTAGAACCTTTCAAAATAAGGATTTGTAGCGAATTTACATATAATAGTATGAGTGACAGAAAAGCAAAAACTGACTTGTCGCTTGATAAAAGTTCAAAAGAGAGGGAGTTGTCTGCTTTAGTGTTTGCACATCCTAGTTTGTCTTCTCAGACAGACACCTTTGCTCATAGATATAAAAAAAAGATACTGGCAGGTTCCTACAATAACGCACGAGGGGAAAGAATTGAGCATAAATGACAACATACAACGCTACCGATACAAGTGGGATTCAATTCTACTACAAAACTTAAGGCGACACGTAAGAAATTGAACTTCTAAAGTGGCTAATTTACACGGTCAATGCCAAAACTGAATTAGACATAATGTGTAAAAGGAAAGAGACAAAAATGTGAGGCAATATAAAAGGATCCGCACAAATTCAACCTCCTCTCTCCTGCCCACATCGCGGAAACGACGAGCAATTGGAGATCTTCAATCAGGGATATATGCGGATAGATATTGTCTATTTATCATTTGAAGTGTTTAACAACAAATCTGCTCACCCTTGTAGATAGTATCAACCAGGGTATGATCCCAACCTGCAATTACATGAAATTCGGTTCAAAAGAATCAACATTTCCAGTCAATTGGCTTATGAACACCACCAGTTGTTCTACAAAAACCCCTCATTCCTCTCTTTACTTTTGCATCAGTATGTTCAATGCTACTTTTATTTATTATCTGCTTAACCAACATTAAAAAGGACGGCATAAAGAATGCGCATCTTATCTTGAGCAGCTAGCAATGCATATGCTTGTAGACCTTCCAAAAAAAATCACAGAAGGAAAGTAAGGACCATCCAAGCATGTGAATATACAGTCCACCAGCTACTGGGGGAACCAGTGGCCAGGTAATATCAGCACTGTCTTTAGCCCAAAAAACCAAAGAACCCTTCTTCTGGTTTTTGGTACATGATCTGTAAGGAGTATAGCATGACAAGTGTTTTAGGAAATACCAAATAAAATTGGGCATACCATAACATTGCCACCTAAATGGCTTCCAGCTCCCCATGATAATAGTCTTCCTGAAATAGAAGCAAATAAATTAAGTAAATATTGATTGAAAGTAAGCACTGAGTTAAAAAAAAAGATTTACAACTATTCGTCTTCAAGAAAATATCTGGTCGTGGTCTGAGATAGATATAAGGGAATTCAAGTACAAGCAGCAAATGGAAATGCACAATGAAGCTTTCACATTTTTCAGGTTACGACAAAGATTTACCAAATGGTTGGACAAGCTGCTGAGAAATCATAGCAATAGGAGCCTTCCAAAACCAGCAAATCAGCACAAAATACGTAAACACCTACAGAAGACAACCACATATATTAACATCGATGACAGAACGGCAGGACAATTATTCTGAATGATGCTATAAATCTTGAACCACCTTTGTAAATAACAGCACTCTCGAATACAAATCATAGGAGCACTTAATCTCTCTGCTGCGTGATTCTTGAACTGCAAGCACAATAAGTTATGAAAACACTTCACAGTACAAAGCAAAAAATAAAACAATATTACTAGTGATCAAGAATTGCAATCTGAAGAAGCTGCCAAAATAATCTCTAAGGAATAAGGGCAGAATCAACCTCCAGAATGGTAATTGGATTACAGAACACAATGCCGTCCAAACATCTCCAGTTTTGATTCTGAGGATTAATCTACCCAATGTACACTAGAGCATTAAAAGCGCCAGAACTTAATGGCAATGCCAGGTTAATCATCATTTAGAACCAAGTAATATGACATTTCTCAAGGAAGGGAGAGAGAGCAAGAAGGGGGAGTACTACACGGGCTAGTAAGTCAAGTACAGAATGAGCCTTGTCTACAAAGCAGAGCAACCTCAAATTTCTTGATTCTGGTGAAGCTTCTAGAACTAGATAATAAGCCTTCTTCAATAGTTAAAAGCTAAAAAGACACCCCACCAAAACCTCAAGTTTTCCAAAAACACTGAAAGTTTGTTCATTATAATCTCCCCAAAAAAAGAATCCATGTGCAACCACCCAAACACCATGAAGATCAAGCAGACGAACTTAACACTAAAAGCAAGAACAAGAAGTAACTATATCACTCTATCGTGATGCAACTAAACAATAGATGCAGTGATCATTTGCGCGGAGGAGAAAGATAAGAGAACGTATATACCTCGCTCTAGAAATATACTACCTCAAGACGCAACCAAAAAAAAAAAATGTACAGAAAAGTTTAGCCTGCTTGATGAATAGAAAATCTGGTAGTCCTCAAGCAACCAACATTCAAGCAGAACGATCGTCATATTAAGTCTCACAATATATAACATACTTTTTGCCAGTTCCTTCTCCTTAGCAGTTGCCAATCTCCTAAGTTTTGCAGCTTGTGCAAACGTTGATGGCCTGTAACCAGCAATGATTCATGTCATTTTCATATGATGTACTGCAGAAATTACATGCTATATATAACGCAAAAACCCATGGCATCCAATGTCGGTAAGAACATGGTTAACAAAAAGAAGTTGACCACTTTCACTTAAAAGAGTATGAGAATACAACCATAAGCGAAACAGGAACAATCATCGGAACAAGATCATACTCTTAAAGAGCCACAAACATATGATGGAAGTCCAACACTTCCCTTTTGTATATCGAAAATGTCCATACAAGGAAGCTGAAACATGCTGGTGCTGCGGCCTACAAGCATCGAAGCTATTTCTCTGACAATCCAGAAGGCACCAATCACAGATATGTACCCACTAATCTGAAGGGGCGAAAAAGCAAAAACAGAGCGCGACCCACATATATTCTTCGAAATGGACCATGCAGCATTGGATGAACATCTCGAATAAATTGAAAGTTTCACTTCTCTTTAGGAACAGACGATCAATCAAGTAAGGAAAAATGTAATTCGAGAAAGAAAGATTGCAAATTTTCCATACATACGCCGCCATCAGAAGCAAAAGCTCACATTACACCGATCGCTGCCAAGAAAAACAGGCAAAAACTAAAACAATGGGGAATCACTCACTGCGACAACGAGCTCGCCTCTGTCAAGAGCTCCCTAATCTCCCCGCGCAGCTGGATCTCCATCACACTCGTCGATCCTCCCTGAAAGCAGAAAACCACGTCGATCAAAACCCATCGACCCCTTTCATCATCGTAACTGGGCTCAATTAATCCATCATCTCAGAGGGGTTCGAATCTAAACTAACACAAGTGGTTTCGACACGGAGGATCCGCGAACGCCGAACGAGGCAAACTTTCTTACCTTCTTCAAGCGGTCGAACCACCACGAGAGGAAGTGGAAAGCCATGACGACGGCGAAGACGAGAGGAGCGGCGATGGAGCTCCGGCGTTCTAGGGTTCCTTCCGGCATTGTAGTAGCTTCTCCTCCAAGAGGAATTTGGGACAAAATTGCCTGAAGATTGAAGAATTTTTCAGACGGAAAATTGTTGGTCGCAAGTTCCGATCCTGCCAAGATAGGTTAGGATGCTTTCTTAGGTTCTTTTTTTTGGGGGGGGGGGGATAAGTTAATTCTTTTGAAATGTAATTCATTAGGAGCGATTACCCTTTTAAGTTAGCATTTAAGTAATATAAATAAAAACGACCTTACTTAAGTGAAAATACAAAAAAGAGTTGCAAAATAATTAAATGAGTAAGTTAAAAGTCAATCTCTGGAATTGTGAATATCTTCCAAAATAAGAAAAAATTAAAGTAATATAATGGGGCGGACCCGATTTTAGGTTCATGTTGGAACCAAGTTTGTTCTCTATTCCAAAATTTTGGAACCAGACCCAATTCTAAGTGAAGAACCACTTGGAAATCGGATCAATCGAAATGAATATGGAAACGGTTTTATAAAGTCTAAAAATTCTAGTTTTTCTCTTGACATCTTTTTCTTCATCTCTCTCTTTTTCTCTATTTTCTTCAACCTAACTCAACCACCTCTCTCTCTCTCTCTCTCTCTCTCTCTCTCTCAACCCGCCCTTGCTTGTTCGAGCCTTGCAACCCTCGCTTACTCCTAACTCGCCTTTGCTCACTAGCCCTCGTTCATGTTTTACTTTAAATCTTTTTATTGCTCATATTATTTTGTTGTAAAAAATAAAACAAAAATAATGGAACAAATGAAAAACGGATTCTTGGGTAGACCCTAGAACCAAACCAAAAAAACAATGCAAGTTATATAATCGGTTTAAGGGAAAACATTGTAGGTTTTAGGTTTGGAACATACCCATCCTGAAATCGATCACCCATAATCCCTACATGTAAATTGTGCTCTTAGATTGGTTTCAAGAGAAAGCGCAAATAAGATGGGTTGAACTCAGATCCTAGACGAGAAAAACAAGCACGCTACTATTTAAGAAATCCGTTGGACTGTGTTTGGTAGCTCAAACAAGGCATGGGTTAGAGATATGATTTATCCTATCAAATGCTCCGTACTATGCCCAATGGGATAAACTCGGATTAGCTTAAATCAAATGTAACACATGGGCCTATTTTAGAAAAAATGAAAAAAATTTAGGCCTAAGAGACCCAAGCCCATGTCTCGCTTAAGCCCATGAAGTTGTTTCCTCGGCCCATTCATTAATTTTGTGGCGGCTAAAAGAAACAAATAGAAGAGCGAGAGGAAAAGATCACGAAAAAAGACGAGGAAGAAGACAAACCAAGAAAGGGAAAAAGGAAGCTATGCATGCTTCTCGTGGACATCTCGCTACGCAAGATTAACATTGTTGCGAAACCCTCAATTAAGAATTTGAAGCCTTAATTCATCTTATTGAAGAAATTTTATCAATTATATTGTAATATTGGATCAATTCGAGTTTTAGGTTACTCGATTGATTTTAGAGGTTGTTGAGTTATCCAATCATGTTGTAAGAAAACTTTAAATTGTCATGGGTCGGTGAGATTTTTATGAAAGTCAATTTGGGGTTATAGTTTTTTTTTATCGAAAGAAAGATGTCATTCATATATCAAAATAATATTTAAATGGAACATAGAAGACATTCAAGTCTAGCAAACCCAAATAATCTGTTAAACAAAGTAAAAGCTTGAAAGTAATAAACAAAGCATAGTCTATAGCTGAGAGCACACTCTTATCCTCAAGAACAAATTTGTCACTATAAAACATTCAGCGACCAATTACCATATACAGTGATGAGCACACATCAAGATCTCCCGCTCCAATTACAACGACTTGCGGTGCGTGTCTAGGTACGACGTCCTAATCACCATCACCATGTAGAGACATCAACATCAATATATAGAAAGAACACAAATTAAATACCTGTAGAGAACTTCCAAATCTATATCTAAATCTAGTTTTGAAGAGTTTGATCTAAGCAAAATTTTAAAGTTTGTTTACTCACTATTGGATCGGATACAATCCTGTGTCTTCGGCGTCGATCTTGGCGCATCTCTGGCCATCTTTTGGGCCATACCTGAGTTTACCATTTAAGTGTCTCAAGCTAGCTTTGCTATGACTCTGGACCTACTTGGAATAAGCATTAGGAGAAACAAAACCGTTTTAAACTCAACATGTGGGCTATCATTGTTCAATGGGCAGCAAGTCTTCCTTAGTTTTGAGCAAGTTTTCGAAGGTGCATCGGAGTCTAATTTTTTTTTACCGAAAAAGCTTAGTTTAGTCGAGTTTTAATTAAGGCAAGATAGCTTTAAATTTGATTTTGGTATTCATTTCTCACTTAACTAGTAGGATTTCAAGTTTTCAATTCGAGGTAGCTTTCTTTAGTTCGTTGTGATATAACAAGTAAATGGTGCTTACCTTTCCTATGATTTGTAAGCTCGTGTCTTGAAAATAATTGAATTAAATATATTATACCCTATGAGAGAGGCATCACATAGCACATCAAGAATATTTATTACCTACAGTTGGATTGGGCATCTGCCCTTTTCATTATATAAAATAGCTTAGTAAAGCATCTCTTGAAATAATTTGTGGGTTGATTTTATGAAATTGTTTGAGAAATGCTATATGACATGTACTCAGCTTGATGGAATATATTGTGAAGGTTATATATATTGGCTTGTTAACCTGATTTATCAAAACTTTAGAATTGGAAATCAAAATTTGTGTGTGAATAGAAAAGCAGTCCTATGTCTCCTGCTTTCCTCTCTCCTCTCTTTCCATTGTCTTCTTCAACCTGTAGACGTGGGGAGGGTTTAAGCTAGTTTCATTCTCTCATCCTTCTCTTGTTGATTTTGTTTGTGTTATTTTTTCTTTTATTATTTCTTGTACTCTCTCGATTTAGATCTGAGAGCTCTTTTCTCTCAATTTAGTTCTAGATTTGAGAGTTTGAACTCTCCTGACCGACATCTAAATCTAGGAACTATCCTCTTCCAATCTAGATTTGGGAGTTTAATAAATATGCTTTCGAGGATTCGATGCCCTAGTACTCTGTCCATGCACAAGTCCTCTGCCTCCTACTTCAATGGTGATCGCCACGAAGATTTGCTCTCCTAAATGTTAGATCTGTGTTTGTTCAACTTGTTTTTATTGTCTCTATATGATGATGACAATGTAGAGAAAGCCGAATTTAAGCGTGCACCACCAACAACATAGTCACTAGAGAAGAAATTTTCAACGTGTAACATCACTGGCGAAAATATGAGATCCAGTGATCGATCGCTACTTATTTTGCTTGACAGATCTATTCTTTTGAAACGAGTGTGTGCTTAACACTGTTGGTGTTCTATTAATCCTCCTTATTTTTTGGATTTGCCTTTGTTTACAATATTCTGGGTTTTGCTATGCTTCAATTTGCTTTGTTATAAAATTTATATTTCTTTCGACAAAAAGACACCTAATTTATCAAATAAATTATGAATTGATTAGAGGATGGGTTAGTGATTTTATGATTGTCGTTCCTATGATATGAACCTATTGCATGCTTGTTAATATGCATATTGTTCTCATGACATCCTATTAGGATCAAGTCACCAGTTGATATAGATGGAGACCTACGCTAATTGGGAATCTTGTTAGGCCTTGTCATGGGGCGTTAAGTATGGTCATATTTTGACATTGATCACTAGGTTGATCAATGGACAATACCGACATTGTTGCTTTCATATTATCAGTTATTTGGATGTTTCCAATCTAAATGAACTTAAGTTAAATCATATGAAAACATCTTTGGCCTTTAATTTAAATAATATACTGGTTCTTAGACATGTGTGCTTTGTTTGAAATGTCTTCCTATGTGTGTGCATTTATTCGAGAAACATGTTTATGTTGGTTATGTGGGAGGCGATGTTATTCGGATAAGAGGATAATGGTGTCATTTCCCTATACTTGTAAAGTTAGGCATTGAATAAAGGGATGAACCTTTAGAATAAACCTCAATAGACCTAGTCTAGGCCTACTCAATGATCACCTCTAATCCTATGTCTTCAATATTTACCCTCATAGCTTTGGGTTTGAGAATGTTTTTTTGTTTCAAAAACAAACGCAAGGAAATACATCAAAGATCATATTTACGTAATTCAGTCATTGTGATCTACTTAGAGAGAGTAGCATAAATATTTCTCAAATAAATTAAGCGATACAATAGATATTACAACCATAATTAAGTAACTCAAATACTTTCAGTATTTCTTAGCTCCTAATTACATCCAATAATCCCATATAGTATGTAGCCCTCAAGTTCCACACAAACAAACACTAAATTTCATAGAGGAATGCTCAAACCTTATCTCAAGATTTTGGCCATCAAACACTCTTAGAGTCATGCTTAAACGTAATTCACGAAAGCATGTGTTGCTACCGCTATTGCAAATCATAAGATCCAACCAACAAGTCTTCACAAATATATAAACTCAAAGACATGGAGTAGTATGACTGACTTTAATATGGAAAAGGAAATTTCATGTACAACATGATTGGCCTTATCAAATCGATCACAAGCCCTATTATAATATGGACTTTCCTAATTAAGGACTCCACATTTTAAGTTCAATGCAAATCATTTCATTCAATGAAATCATATTCGAGACATATTATTAATAATCTCCACCTTGACTTGGTATTTAAGTCAAGTTATAACCGTTTTGTTGACATATAAATTTTTATTGCTACTCCCTCACAACCCCTTAGGGGCTCCTTAACCACCACAAATGTCTTTCTAGTTCAAGTCTTTTTTAAACTAACTTCCACCTTCTACAAGGACTTTCCCACACAACCTCCTCCACCTTAGATAACACAAAATCATTGTTGCATCCAAACTTGTCGAGAGATCGGATACACACCTTGTCAAACTTAACAAATACAATTGATTTTACAGGCTTCACCTGGCCATAAGCACTGTAAGTGTCAGTAACCACGCAAGTATCCACTACCTCAAAAGTTTCTGGTTTGACTCCACTTGAGTTGAACGCCTTCCAGTTATGGATAAGAACTACCAATGAAACTCCTACCCAAAAGTACTAAAGACTTGTTAACTATAACTTATCAACCATTGTCTTGTTTCAAGGTAAAATTACTACATCGCGCCATTATAGGGATAGGGACACTTCAAGTGCAATAACTTTCATACGATGCTTACTTGAGTGCCATGATTTTTTTTTTCGATCACTTGAGTGTCATATTAATTACAAATTATTTATTTGAGTGCCTTCGAGGACACATTCCAACAATTCGTCCCACATGATTTTTAAAAAAAATTAAGTTGGACATGCTTTAAAAAAAAAAAATCAAGTCCAAAGTGGATGAGGCCCACATTCCAACTCATCGTATTTCCGCAAAACAATGATGCATCCTCTTTCTCTCTCACTCTCTTTGCTCTCTATTTCATTACTTACTTTGATCTATGTGGGGAAAAGAACACCACAAATGTCATAATTTTCGTACGACGCTCACTCGAGCGTCATATCTTTTTTTCAATTACTTGAATGCCATAATTTATGTACAGTGCTCACTTGAGTGTCATAACTTTTTTTTTTATCACTTAAGTGCCATATAACTTTTCAACCTATCACTTGAATGCCATAACTATTGGAAAATGTTCACAATAAATGTTATGTTGTGACATATGAAAAATTTTCCCGCATTTATTTATAATGCGTAGGAATTCATAGAACAATGAACGTCGTGATCAAAAAGTTTGGTTGGGCAATTTACGTAAAAATCGCGGAGGCCGAAATGTGTTTTTATGTATTCGTAACTTATCTATAAATGTTTTCGTTATGATCGAATTGTCGAACATACGCTTTTTGATTGATTTTATAAAGTAACGACGAAATGTGCAACGCTACCTTGTTTGATTTTCGAGACAGAAATGCTCTGAATTTTCGTATCGAATGAGCGTTAAGTTTGAAATTTACCGAGTTAAACATTTCCGTGCGTTCGGTATACTTTGCTAAATGTTTTGATATATTCAAAATATTTTTCAAATTTACCAATATTTGGAATTGCTACTGGTTTTCCTTATTTGCGCACTGATTATTTAGCCTACATACTAATTTACTAGTTATCGGGGCAAATTATCAAAATATCTATGATTGAACCGTATGATTTAGCCAAATGTCACTATTACATGTGCCCACTTTTCATTAAATGTCCATCAAGTATTTTAACCCATAGTAATCATTACTTTTAACCTTGAATTAATTGCTCTAATTCCTTTGTACTTCAAGAAAGCTTTAGAGATAACACTCCCTTTTTGCTTTAGAACTTCCTTCCATCTTTAGAATACTCAAGTTTTCTATTCCCACTTTCTCTCTACTCTCACTTCTTGAATCTCTTCAAGTAAGGAAAAGAAAAGGTGACCTATGGGCTTATTTCTTTTTCTTCTCTAAACTGGTTTTGTTATTTAGCAAGATTTTGAGTGTTAACTCAAGTTTTTTTATGATTTTGTTTAAAGGTAATTAAAGATTTGTTTTGCACAAATCCTTTTGAGGTAAGTGAAACTCTAAGTACTAAGTTTGGAGAATCTATTTAGTGCTCTTGACTTAGGTGGTTGTTGTGATTTGATTTTGCTTGAAGTTAATGATATGAGTAGTTAAACTTGCCATTATTAAAGTTGAGTTGTTATGTTCTTTTGTCTTGAAGTTTTTATGTGTTTATGATGCCTATAAAGTGTGTTAAATGAGTGAAGATGTCTACTAGAGAGTACTGAAAATGGGTAAAAAAAAGTTCAATTTGGAAGCTTAAGTTCTGTGAAAATTGAGTTTCTCAAGTAAAAGTTGCCGAATGTGTGTTGCCAAAATCAATCTTACTGAAAAAGTTGACTTTGGTGAGTTTTGACCAAATTTGAGAGTTACCAAAAAAAAATTCTTGCCAAAGTGTCCTCGCCGAATGTTGACTTCGGTTGACTTTGGTCAACAAGGTCAATGATCAACTATGTTGACCATTTAAAAAAAATTGGCCGAAACTTTTTGTTGCCGAATTGTAGTTTGACTGAAGGTGAGTTGCCGAATAACAATAGTTGCCAAAGGTGAGTTTTTGAATAACAATAGTTGTTGAAGGTGGGTTGGTGCTGACAGTCAACATGGTTGACTGACAAAAAAAAAATTCATTATGTTAAATCTTGAATCTCTGAAACTTAATGAGTTTGAAGGGGGCCTTTATAGTATTATTATTTACATGAGATTGGAAGAAAATGATTATAGAATTATTGATACAAATGTAAGTGACGCATGAATTACATGATATGTGTTATTTGAATGTTAAGGATTAGTCATTGGAATTGTCAATGTTCATGTAGCCTCATGAGCATGTATTATTTGCCTGCAAAATGTATGATTTCGATATGAGTTGTTGCTATGTGATTATGTATGAAAAGATTATGAAATGATTCCGTCGTTCCCAAGATCATGGCGACGATAACCCGCGAATCGAGACACTCATGAATCAAATGCCTTGAGAAGTGTTTCAGAATGCCTCGAGAGTTTCGAGATGCCCCATAGAGAGGTGGGATGCCTTGTGTTAGATGTTGCAGGATACCTCAGAGTTGATATGTCCTGTGGATCGAGAAGTAAAGAAGAATTGAATGTGATAATTGAGTACATAATGTTTATTTATGACGCATGTCTATGATGAATAAGTGATGATATGGGTGCATCATAACATGATATGACATCCGCATGTAATAGTAAATAATAGTATGCATTCTTGCTATTGATTTGCTATCGACATAAAGAGGTAAAGCTTGTCCAAGTGCTTGACATGTATGAAATTTTGTGACTTGTGATCGCATGTTATATAATACCAAGTTGAGTGGTGAGTGAATTTTCCTTTCTTAGAATTAGAGATTTCATTTACTAGGCCTCGGCTCATTCTTTATTTTTCCATACCTGTAAGATGGATCCTGTACCACTTCCACCACTCGCACCACCTATGTTCGAAGCTCCTATCTAGTTCAACGTTGTTTTATATGATATAGTTGTATCTGGTTCGGACACAGTTTATGTTAGATGCAAGTATATTATATAGGTCGACGTAGGACTATTGGAGTTGGTCGTCCATCGGTACATTGCCTGGTATGTGCGTACCAACGATGGGGAGGCGATGGGACTTCTGAGAGGTTTTGACGGTCCTCTAAGCATGTACGTCGACGACGAGACCTCATCGGGAGAGGTGATCGACCCTTAGCCTAGTGTGTGGCTATATGTAGAAGCGAACTTTTTGGAGTAGACATATGATGTAGATGCGATGCAGCCTACCTTTCTTCCCAGAATTAATATGATGTCTTTGTCTTATGAAGTTGTATTAATACTTGGAAGAAGGACGATAATGACTAATGAAGCATATGTTAATTATGTGACTTACCTTTTTGTGTTGCTTGTGTTTTGTTATATTGGATGTTGTGGTCGGAAAAAAAAATTATGTGCTTCTGCATGCGAAAGATTTTTAAGTATTAATGAAAATCAGTAATGACACGTATAGCACGTGACGTTCTAGGGTGTTACATGTACCACGTCGAATTTCCAACACTTGGGTGAACTATTTCAATAAGTTTTGGCATTCAAGTAAACGTTTTTTAGAAGTTATAGTACTCAAGCGGTGAAAAAAAAAAGTTATGGCACTCAAATATCGTGCAAAAGTTATGACACTTGTGGTTTTCTGATACGGAAGCATTTGATTCATTGAAACAATCCATAAATTCCAACATGATTTCATCGACAAGCCAAGCATAATCGTCATTTTTTTTCTAGATTGTCGGTATGATTGTTGCTCATCTACATTGACTTCGATTTTTCCTCATTTTCATTTATATTTTTAATATTATGGAGAATGAGATTGAGTGCGGATAATGTGTTACCATCCGTATGTTTCTTCACTTTGGATTGATTGGAGATAGAAATGATTCATGTAGACATGTTCTCCACACCGATGCGGTCTTCAAACCCTTTCATCTCTTTAACTGTGACATCCGAAAATTTCTGCATTATATTTATAATGTGTAGGAGGTCGTAGACGATATATATAGCATGTGAAAGTTTTAATTGAGTGTTTTGTGTAGTAATCGCGGAGGCCGAATCGTATTTTACGTATCCGTAGTTTTCCGTAAATGTTTTCGTTAGGATTAAATTATTGGATATATGTATTCGAATTGATTTTCTAGAGTTGCGACGATGTTCGCAACACCGCGTTGTTCAATTTCGGAGGTCGAAATGCTCCGAATTTTTGTATTGAATGAGTGTCAAGTGTGAAATTTACTGAGTTAAATACTTCCTTGCGTTCGATATACTTTGCCAAACGTTTTGACGTATTTAAAATATTTTTTGGATTTACCAAGGTTTAAAACAGACACTGATTTTCCTCAATTATGCACTGATTACTTAGTTTATGTACTGATTTATAAGATAACTTGATAATTTATGAAATATCTTCGTTTGAGACCATGTTGTTTAGCCAACTGTCACTTTTTCATAAGCCCACATCTTGTAAGATCTCCACCAAGTGTTTTAACCCAAGCAATCATTACTTTTTTAACTCAAGGTTATTTGTTTTTATCCCATTGAAGCTTCAAAGAATGTAGCTCCATTTCAGTCGTAAACTACATTCTCAGAATGCTTCAAGAACCTTCAACTTCACTTCTTCTTATTCTTCCTCTTTTCAAAACCACTTCCAATAGAGAAAAAGGAATAACCCGTTTGGGTTGTTGAAGTTTTAAATCGTTCTCTTTTAAGAAAGCTCAAGGTGATTATTGAGGATTTTACTTCTTGCTTCACACTAGTTTTGTTATTCGAAAAGATTTTTAGTGTTAACTCAAGTTCTTGATGATTTTGTGTGAAGGTAATTAAAGCTTTGCTTTGCTCAAATTGTTTGAGGTAAGTGAAATTCTAAGTATTAAGTTAGGAGAATCTATTTAGTGTTCTTGACTTAGATGGTTGTTATGATTGATTTTGCTTGAAGTTATTGACATAAGTAGTTAAACTTGCCGTTATTGAAGTTGGATTGTGATGTTCTTTTGTCTTGAAATTGTTGTGAGTTATGATGCCTTTAAAGTGTGTTAAATGGGTGAGTATGTCTACTGAAAAGAACTAAGAAGAGGTAAAAAGAAGTCATTCTCGTAGACTTAAGTTATGGGAAAATCGAGTCCGTCCACAAAAAAAAAAAGTCAACCGAAGTCAACATTTGGTATCGATAGTCAACGTTTTGACCAAAGTCAACATTTTCTGTCGATAGTCAACATTTTGATCGAAGTCAACAAAATCTGTCAATAGTCAACATTTTTTGTCGAAATCAAGAGAAAATTTCCATTTTATTGAATCTTGATACTCTAAAACTCAATAAGATTGAGAGAACTCTTATAGTATTATTATTTATGTGAGAATGGAAGAAAATGATTAGAGAACTACTAATGTAAATGCAAGTGATGCATGAATTACATGAGATGTATTGTTTGAGTGTTTGTGTTAGGTTAATTGAGTCGTTTACGTTCACGTAACCCTATGACAATGTATCATTTACTTGCAAAATGTATGATTTCGACGTGAGACGTTACAATATGATTTCGTATGAAGAGAATTATAAGAAGTTTCCGTCGTCCACGCGATCGTGGCGATGATTCCCCAGGAATTGGGATGCCCGTGAATCAGATGTTCCAAGGTGATATGTCTTGAAAATAATTTTAGTGAAGGGTGATGTATACCGTATGTTGATTTTGAAGTAAATGTGGATTTCATAGTTGATGTAAAGAAAATATCATGTGCATGAATACGAAAAGATAATATATGAAATAAAATATGAAAAGTTATGTTCCGTCGTTCACGCGATCATGGCGACGATGCCTCGAGAATCGAGATGCCCACGAATCGGATGCATCGGGGAGTGGTTCAAGATGCCTCGGGTGTTTCGAGATGCCCCATCGAGAGGTGGGATGCCCCGTGATCGGATGTTGCGGGATGCCTCGGAGTTAAGATGCTCCGTGAATCGGGAAGTTCTGCGAATCGGAAAGTAATGCCCCGCGAATCGGGAAGTTCCGTGAATCGAAAAGTAAAGAAGAATTGAATATGATAATTGAGTACATGATCTACGTTTATGACACATGCCCATGATGAATAAGATGAATACTTTATATTTGATGCATGACCATGGTGCATGTTCACTGATGAATAAGAGATGGTATGTATATACTATGGCGTGGTGAGTCATTTGCATGTACTTAATAGGCAATCTCAAGTAAGGTTACTATTGATTTGCCATTGACATAAAAAGGTAAGATTTTCATGTACTTGTCATGCAAATGAGTTAGAAATGTTTGATTGTACGTTAATTGTTCCAGGTTGAGTGGTGAATGGATTTTTTACCTTAGAATTTGAGATTTCATTTACTGAGCCTCGGCTCATTCCTTTATTTTTCAGACTTGTAGGATGGATTCTGTACCACCACCACCACTCGCACCACCTATGTTCGGAGCTCCTATCCAGTTCAATGCTGTTATAGAAGATATAATCGTACCTGGTTCGGATATAGTTTATGTTAGATGCAAGTCTATTATATGGGTCAACATAGGACTTCCGGAGTGGATCGCCCATAGATACATTGCCTGGTATATACGCACAAATGATGGTGAGACGATGGGACCTCTAAGAGGTTTTGATGGTCCTCTAGGCATGTATGTCGACGACGAGACTTCACCGGGCAAGGTGATTGACCCGTAGTTAGTGAGTTGCCATATTGGAGGTATGGTCTTTTTGGAGTAGATGTGTGGAGTAGAAGCTTTGGAGCCGAACCTTCTTCCCAGAGTTAATACGATGTAATCTTTTGTCTTTTGGGAGTTGTATTAAAACTTGGAAGAGGGTCTAAATGGATAATGAAACATATGTTAATTATGTAACTTGACTTTTGTGATTGCTCATGCTACATGGTGTTGATGTTATGTGTTTTCGCATGCGAAAAAGCTTCAAAATATATTGCATAAAGTGGTAATGACACGTGTAGCACGTGACGTTCTGGGACATCACATTACCTCCATTAGTTCCATTGATTTCATGGGTGTTTTTATTTGTTTTGTTGGATTCAACCTTTGTTTAGATTTATTTTTTTTTCAGTTGGCTGTTTTTATCTCCGATTGGATTTTTGGGTTTTAGCAATTTTCATTTGATGTTATGAATTGGTGATATTTTGGGTTTAGCCGTTATCCAACTTTTCTTATTTTTTACTTTTATCAATAGTGCCAAAACCACGTCATTTCTTATTGGATTTCCCCACTGAGCCACATCGGTTGACTTATAACAAATTAATGCCACATTGAATTTTTTGGTAAGGAAAATTGCCGACGGCACTAAACATTTTCTAAAAGTTCTGGCAATGAAGTGATAAAAAAATTATTATGACACTCAAGTTAATGCAAACATTATCATACTTGTGGTGTCCTTTCCCCGTCATCATATTATTATGGAAAATGAGTAGATGACCGAACGGTCATTTTACAAAAATGACCGTGGAATGTCAGCCACTCATTTTCCCTTTGGGAATCAGGATACAAGCTTTGCCGGTTAATGATACATAAGATATTTTTTTGTTATTCTCCAAAATTTTAAAGTAACCAACTTATGCTAAAAAATTAATGATAATTTTGCAAGTTGTTATTTGTTTAGTATAGAAGGGTTTAAAATGTTAAACGAAATTCAAACAAAAAAAGAAGAGAAAAAGCTCTAATTTAATCAGGACATTGTATGAAATATAGTTTGCTCATTTATGCGGACATGCCACAAATTGATTTCTTCAATATAAGTGTTTTCGTAAGGAAAATCATGATTGTTGTTATTTTGAATTATATATATATTTTTTTTCAACTGTCATAAGTATGAATTATCATGAGGTCTAGCAAAGTTTTTAATAATCCCTCCAGAATGTTTTATAAAATTTTCCTCAAAAAATTTAAATAATTTTTTAATTTAAAAGTTTAATTGATTATAAACATCCAATTATTACATGATTATAAACTGAGTGTACTTGTTCTTTTGTTTTTCCAAGTTGTAGGCGTGTGTCGGTAGGATGCTTTAAAATATTGGTGAATTAATTGCAGATGAGATCACCCTCACTTCCAGTTGCCTATTGCAAGGTAAAAAAAGAAGCGGCGGAAAATCCTCAGTCATTTCCTCATAATAACGGCGCCGTTACCTTAGCGGTACATTATCAGTGTTGGACATTTTTACATTAAGTGCAAAAGAAAAAAAAGATTTAAGCATCTTTATATCAAGAGAAAATAAACGTAGGATTACTATTAGCGACATCACCGTTGCAAATCCCACTACGTTAGATTTTATAAATATGAAGAGAAAAAAAACAACATAAGGAAATAAATAATTCTATAGCAAATTGAATACTATAACATAGATAATCAAAAGTTAAAAAATATTATCTCTGATTCAACAGATATTATTAATGTCATTAGAAACATTTATTGAATGTCCAAGATAATGATCACTTTGCTTATCGCTGACAAATTTAGATTTGTGAAAAAATAAATGATCATAAATAGAAAAATATTATCAATTTTTTTCTAGTAAAACTTGGGTAATTAGGACAGAAGTCTTTGACTTGGCATGTCGGGAGGCGTATGAGGAGAAGTTGGTGGCGTGAAAGAGAAGATGCGAAGAAAATATCTTCTTTTATTTTGTTTTGACATATAGTAGGTAGGATCAATTCGGTGAAACAAATTGGAAAAGCAGGAGGGATAGTTCCGGTTGCCCATCTCTCAGAAACTTAAATTTATGGTCACAAAGCCACCATTAGATAATCTAGCTAACCGTACCATTATGCTAGCATCCTCCTATTATTATCTACTTAAGCAAGAATTGATCTAGGAGACTACGAACAGAGAGTTCCGTCCACAGAAGACTCAGGGTAGAAAAAAGCATCTAATAAATTGGACTCCCGTAATTGCTCTCTAATTCCTAATTTTTGGAATTGACTAGACTTCTTTAATTCTGCGGGCGGATATAATGGCTCCAACACTATATAGGTATGTCACCTAAGTATTTATGGAGAGAGTATATCATGTTCAAAGGGACAGCTTTCTAAGAATATATGTTTGGTGAGTGATTGTATGGTGTATAGATCATGTAGGCCATTATTATCTCAATCATGAATCGTGTAGGTCCTATAGTGGGGTCTATATGGTCAATGGATGAGATGTGCTTCTTCTTCGTGATCCATGGATCATACAATATTTTTATGTATATCGAAGAGGTTGCGTACTTATTCACCCAATCAACCATGATGAAGAAAAAAATTATGCATATTTTGTTAACTCGTGGACCTCCAGCATCGAGGCCCGATTACCTCAAAGTCCATGGAACACCCAACAAGCCCCAACAAACCGATCAAATTCAAACCTTTGGCCTATTTCAATTGTTCCCGACTCAGCGCAGTTTACACGCAGTTGGTTGGATTTGAATAGGTGATTTGAAGTTCTCGAGTAAGAGATCCATTAAATTTCAACCAACCGCGTCAATCTCTAGGGATTAAAGCTTATGCATTTTACTATGTTCTATCATTAATGCCATCCGCACTTTGATAGGATAAAAACTTCTCGATCGAATAACTTCACATTTTCGCCGAATGTTTTTATTCTTGACGATGATTGATGGTTGTAGATGGCCTGTAACCTGTTATGCCCAGCACTGTAGCAGGTCGGACTTACCCCAGTTTGGTTGCATTTCGTGCCCAAGCATTGCCTGCTTCGTACATCAAAGTGCCATCATCTTTATGATTTCACCTATGTATTCTGCTTCATCGCAGACACTGAAGCCTGGACAGATTTGGTTGGCGGTGGCCAACTTGTTGGACCAGTTGAGAAAGCCTCTAGAGAAGTTACGCTGCTTCGAGGAGTAGCCTAGAGTTTCTCTGAATCGATCATGAGCTTCTCGCATGCGAACAGTTGCGTTGGACAGCTCGACACGACACAAAGCTGTTCCCACAAAAAGAGTTTTTCTCCCAGCGACCTCCTTCACGTTAATCATGCTCTAGTACTCCATGTTCATCTCTCTCTCTCTCTCTCTCTCTCTAGTGTTCTGTGTCCACACAAGAGTCCAAGTAAATGTGGCAGTGAAAAAAGGAGGAGGACACGAGCATAATGCATGTGCCTATGCGACGACGGTTTGTTCGCACGTAAGATTAGATGGCCAGAAGGAAGAGACAGAAAAGCTTTAGGAAAGGCCAGTACACCTCACGATTCTTGAAGGAATTATTTGGAACAAAAAGGAAAAGTACCTTTTAAGTGCATGCTTATGCATAAGGGCGTTCATCGTATTTGAGGAAAAGCACCAGCCTTGAACATGTCCATCCCTGTTTCGTTCGGACAGCCCTAGAATATGTGGAAAAAGTGGTTTCATTTTTGTAGGGAGCTTGCCTGGGAAAAACACTTTTGAGACCAACAAATGGTGCTGTTAGGATTCTTGAGAATTGACCCCCCCCCCCTTAAATCACATGAAATAATATATTCTCCCCCGTTGGTTCGAGATTTTCCCAAATTTTGTATATTGCGATAACTCGTACATAAATTGTGTTTAACCCACTTAGCAATAGCCGCAATAAAGCTAGTCTTACGAAAATCGGGAATGCCTTACTCAATCCCAGACCTCAAGGGATGCCGGGCAATCTCGAAGGATGTGTAAGATATCCTCTCGAATGTTTTTACAAAAACCACTGCAATCGCGATGAATAGGGTTCTTTTTGAAGAGGAATTCTTTGTTTAAGATAAGAATATGCGGAAGAGAAAATTGTGCAACTTCTGTATATTTTATAATAAAGAGTACATGAGGCATTTATAACTTTTACGAAATGACTATCGAAGATAACAAGATATTACCATATCAATTATAATCAATCTAGGATATACATAATTAAAAGACATATATGTGCACAATCCTAAGAAATATTGAGAATGAAGATAGATATAGAGAACCTCATGGATATATCTATAATATCTTTCCTTAAATTCAAGGTTTGAAGTTTAGAGAAAAGATTAAAAAAAAAAGGGTATGTGCTTTAATAAAAGCATCGCCGATTTGATCAACCAATGGTAGAGAACTGAACCGATATTGAATCGGCAAGCTGCGCGAATCAATTCAATTTGCTGAAGAGATAACCGGTTAATATGTGCAGGTTACATGACACTAGGCTAATGTGGCTGCGATGCAGGCTACGTGACAACAGGCTGATTTGATAATGGGTTAACGTGATTGTGGACCAGGCTATGTGACAAAAGGCTAACATGATTGCATAGCAGGTTATGTGACTATAGGTTGACGTAGTTGCGTGGCAGGAGACGCGACAATAGGCTGACATGGTTGTGTTGAGTATTAACCTCAAGAGAGGGATATTGGTAGTTAATTGGAAAGGTTAATGACATGAGATGCCAAGTGTGCTTCAGGTGTGCACCGGATGTGATGTGCACCCGATGCACTCAAAATTTCCTCAAGATTGCCTCACTTTGATATCAAGATAAGAATATGTGGAAGAGATAATTGTGTAATTTCTATATATTTAATGAAAAGTACATGGGGGTATTTATAGCATTTACAAGGTGACTATCTTAAGACTAAGGTAACAAGATATTGCAATATAATCCATTAAGGATGTGGACAACCAAGGAGAAATATGCACGATCCTGAGATATATAAAGAGATTATGGAGATATAGAGAATTTCGTTGATAAATCTCTGACAAGTTGCAAGCTTGCTATTTTTAATAAGCCGAGGAAAGGATAGGGATTTTTGGGATGGTTTTGGTCTTCCAAAAGCATTAATACTGTGTCGTATTCAAATTTTGTAGCAATGTATTGTGTTTTTATCTCGTATCATGTAAAAGGGTCTGCTTTTAATATTCCCTTCTCTAAGGGGAAGAAGGGAGCTTTGACACGGATTTTAGATCGTGAAAAACTTCACTACTCTTCTCGGCAGGCCGTATCACGAAGCTTGTTGGGACATTTCATGTTAGATCGTCTACGTCTAGACTTGCATTAGTAGATAAGTTCCGCACGATCTCAATTTAGTATGATGCACTTTTAAGTCATGTTGGTGTGGGAAAAATTGTGAAAAAAGTCCTAAATCTATTGCACTTTTGTCAATTGAGTCATAAACCTTTTAAGTTTATCAATTTAGTCCTAAACCTATTGCATTTATGCAAATTCAATCCTAAAACTTTTTAAATTTGTCAATTGAGTTCTAAACCTTTTGCATTAGTGCCAGTTCAGTCTATCTGACCAATTTTGGCCGACCGAATTTTTAACATTTTTATTTTTTTCGAATTTTTATATTTTTTTTCCTTTTCCTTTTTCTTTTTCTTCTTCTTTTCTTTCCCTTCCCTTCCCTTCTTCTTCCTCCACCTAGATGTTGAGGTTCGGTGACTGGCCAGAAGTGACAACCCCTTGGGCAAAGCTTACTCAACCAAATCTGGCGAGGTTGAGCCTCGCCAGCAATGGCAAGGCACATCCTCGCCAAGCTTGGCCTCACTGTGGTTGGGTGAGGCCGAGCCTCGCCATATCAAGCTAGGCGAACTCAGCCTCGCCCAGCCATATCGAGGTCCTCGCCATGGGCAGGCGAGGCCTGGCCTTACTAGTGGCCGACAAAGGTGAGCTTCGCCCAAGGCTAGCGTGGCTAATCACCTTTGGCTGAGGCTGTGGTTGGGCGAGGCTGTGCCTCGCCAAGGAGAACTCGGCCTCGCCCAGCCATGGTGAGGACCTTGCCATGGGCGAGTGAGGCTCACCCTTGCCAGTGGCTAGCGGAGGTAAGCTTCGCTCGAGGCTGGCAAGGTCGTCCTCGCCGACCGTCGCCTTTGGCCGATCACTAAACCTTGGCAACCGGTTGGAGGAACAAGAAGGGAAGGGAAGGGAAAGGGAAAAAAGAAACAGAGAAAAGGAAAAAATTAATTAAAAAAATTAGAAAAAATATTTAAAATTGACACGTCAGAACTAGCCGGCCAAAATTGGCCGGATGGACTGAATTCATACAATTGTAAAAGGTTTAGGATTGAATTGACAAACTTAAAAGGTTTAGGATTGAATTGGCATAATTGCAAAGGATTTAGGACTCAATTGACAAACTTAATACAATATGTTTATGACTTTTTTGACAATATTTCATGTTGGTGCGTGGGGAGCCGCAACCCAACTAGATAACATGTTACTACAAAAGCCCTATGAAAAACAAAATTCAAGAAATTAATCTATAAAGCTGAACTAGCACTATAAAGGGCATTATAGATTCTGTGGATCATAACGCTGGATCCTATTTTGTAAGATGAAGATGAAACATGGACATCATCTTTCTATTTTGTAAGAAGTTCTGCTCATCCAGTGCAAGTATAGACAGTGGTTGGGCTGCTGAATTTTTCTCAGAGATGCTAATTGCAGAGGGGCCAAGTTATTAAAGTCCTGTTTTTTTTCCAGATATTGTTGTTCTTTTTCCTATCTCTTGGGTGTATGAACAAGTCATTCAGTCCTGTAACCACTCCAAGTACAGAAGTACAGGACTGGATTTTCACAAGTGGGATCATTTTATATCTTTGGTAAACTTACTAATGGTACAATTAAATTAAACTTGCGCTATTTTCACCTCTAATAACTTTAGACACATTTTAAAATTTAAATGGTTCAAAATAGCCTTCACTGAGACCTCATCAATGACAAGATTGATGAAAGAGGAAAAATGTACCTTTAATGTAATCAATCATTCTAATGATTTTTATCGAAACTTTCATATATTGTTGTTTCTTCTTTTGTGTTCAAATAAGATAAGTTTACATGTCCGTTACTTCTCACAATAATTATCTAAGATTAAGTATTTTGATAAATTTACTCAAATAACTTCAAACATACCTTAAAATTTAAGGCCCAAAATAGCTCTCACCAGGACATTATTAGTGATAAAATTGACGAAAGAAAAAACATGTACCTTTAATGCCGAACAATAAATCAAATGATTTTTATCAACCTTTCTGAAACCGTTGTTTCTTCTTTTTTCGTGTTCAAACCAGAGAAAGTACATAGCTTCGTTCGTTTTTATGAGAATCATGTAAGATTGGAGTATTTTAATAAATTTAGTAATTGGGATACTAATTTGACAGAATATTAATAAAGTAAATTTATTCACAATATCTGTCTAAAGTTCAGTGTCTAATAACTCCTTGTAATATACTATTTCTTTCGTCAAGTTTTTCTTAGAGGAATTTTTTGGTTAAAGTCGTGAACTGTATATGACTATAACTTATATTTAAGATATGTTAATTAATAAAGATTACCAATAAGGTTCAAACTTATTTAAAAAAAAAACCATTTACGGTAATTTGCTAGAGCATGTTCTAAGTAGAAGAGGAAATGAAATGTGTACAAAAAAAGAACGGAAAATGACATAAGGTGGCGTAATAAAACATCATTGTATTAATTATACATACAGTTTTGTACTTTTTAATGACAATGTACGGCTTTTGCATTTTCAATTAATAGCAATTCTTATCCTTTTAATTTGTGAATTTGATTAACCAATTCTCTTGGGATAATTTTCATCATCTCAATCAGTCATTGAGTGTTGTAGCCATTTAGCGTATGAAAATAGTGTGAGCCTCTAATTAATAGCGGTCAATACGTCTTTTGCTTGGTTTCTCTCGCTTCAAAAAAAAAATTGTATAGGGGGACCGAGGTCACTCTTGTTGGAATATATATGTGTGTGTGTGAAAAAGTCACATATTAAGAATGTACGGAAGGATTGCGTGGCTAAACACTGACGATTCTTGAGATTAAATTATTTTTTCTTTAGAATATGTGTTTACTCTATGGCCTCTTACCATGTATATAGAATCATCTGCCTCATGTCTAACATGAGTTGCTTCTTCAAATTAGTCCTTTCAGACTTCACGAATCTTCGCTGAATGTTCTGCTCACCTTCTACAAACATGTTTTTCCAAGCGAATTGACGTCCTCATGTTCTATAAGTTGTTCGCCTTCTATTGGTTTATCCAAGCATTAACGAATCTCGTTCTACAGTTTGATCACCTTTTACAAAGGTCCTTTCAGACTTAGACGCATCCTCTGTCCAATAGCTTCTTCTCCTTCTATAGAGCCAAAGCCTTTCGACGCTGTTTGACGTACTATTGACGATACTATCAATATATGACTCGTGTATATAGAAGTTGTTCTACATAATTGACACATATTAGTAGCCATTGATAATTTTGTCATCTTTAAAACATCATAAGGACTTTTCTTAATAATTTTCTCATTTGGTTGCTTTATAATAAGTGCTCATGGCCATTATTCAGTAAAGCCCCTTTAGTAAATATACATACTTGTTCTGACCCTACTAGAGTTTATGACGTTTTTGAGATTTGCCTAACGAGTAAACTCGAAACCTAATCTGATCTATAGATCGTTTACAAAACTACCCTTGCTCTGTACAGAAACTTAACATTTCGTATTTAATATATAAACACCTAACAAAGTTGATTATAATCTAACATGTCCAATAATAACCACCACTTCAAGCCTGACTTCTGATTTTATAGATAGATTTTACAATTTTACGTAGGTTGATAGAGATTTGTTGTAATCTTATTTTGTATGATTTTTTAGGTTCTCTCATTTGAGATATACAAGGCTTCGAAATGTTTGCAAATTTAACATGATTTATTATGTACTTAATATTAGGTGTTTGTTCACAAAGAAAGTACTACGGCGGCTTGCAGATATCTGACAGCTTTAATCAGCATGGGTTCTGCTCATTTTATGTCAAAACTCATAAATCCATACCTAATCTCCTATGCACATGATAACCATAAACAAAAAAGGTACTATGTCAGCTATAAGGAGAGAGATTTTAAGACCAAGATTGGCAGCGTGTAAGCACAAACAATCTAGACCCTTTTACACGTGATAAAGAGAAATACTACCGAATCCTTAACTTCGAATCGAAAGTTATGGCAATAAAAATATGAGATTTTGCGTGTTTAGGCAAATTTACGAAGTCTTGTGACGCATTGTCGCTAAGTCAACGATTACAGAGTTTCTTACATAATAGAGCACATGAAAACTTGTCGTGGATTTATCCTATTTACATGCTCAATACCATTTATTATGAACATGGCTGCCCTCGGTCTCTCTCTCTCTCTATTTTCTTCTTTCTTTTTTTCAGTTTTCAAAGTGGAGAGGCATGATTCATGAATTATAAAAGAGCCGGAATGATTGCATCCCTTTTCTCAAACCACAATCATGGGGTCAATAGTTCCCGCATTGATAGTTAAAACTTAAAAGTAAGGAACAAAAGGTGACCAAAAGAGATTAATTACAAAAGTCAATCCCTTTCCTTCGCTTTTTTCACTTGTGTCCTCAGCAGAAACTTGTAATGAAATCGAAACCCAGAAAAGAAAAAAGAAAAGAACTAAACAGAAGTTGTAATCAGAGATCAAATCAATTAGCACGAGGGCTCATTCCCCGAAGAACGAACCCAATGCTCTCTCTCTCTCTCTCTCTCTCTCATATACATATCCATTCAAAACGTTGACAGTCTTTCATTCAATACACTTTCAAACCACCACTTTTCCAGACACTACCGGATCGCACCACACTGAAACTAATTATTGCTAGAGAGAGAGAGAGAGAGGGAGAGAGAGGGAGGGGCTGTTTTGCCTATATAGGTGAAAGTTGTAGAGACCAGAGGCACCAGATGTACTAGTCTGATCGTTTCATACATAGACATGATCAGTTGCTTATAAAGACCAGAGAGAGAGAGAGAGAGAGAGAGAGAGAGAGATTTCTGATTCATTTTTTTGCAGACGAAGAGCATGGAAGAACTCAAAGATGTGTTGTAGTGCAGCTACAGACATGCTTTAGTCAGTCCAAAGAAATTAAAAATCTCATCACAGATTCCAAAGCGATGGTAGGGAGGGCCGAGTTAGAGATCTACCAGTCTTCATCTTCAAAAGGGAATCTTCACAAGGGAATCATGAAAAAGGAAAGCGGTGCCTTGCAATTGCATGCACCACTGTTTTTTGGTCCCATGATGTCTTTTAAAGTGAAACATGACGTTCCATTTGCAATAGGACTATTGGTTGATAAATAATCGTTAAATAGTGATACAGTTCTTGAATTTAAACCACCTATCGTTGCATATGTTCATCGTTGAACTGCTGTCGTCTAATAAAATAATAGATTTTACTGTACCGATTCAATATTGAATGTATACGAAAATCTCGTGCATCAATTCTCGAACTTTAACAAGAAAACCTAACATAGATTTTAATTCATTTGAATGCCGGTTTCATATATATATATAGCACGCTCAAAATTTGATGAGATGAGAGATAGACCATGTCAAGAGATCAATCAAATGCTCAAGCAGACACAAGAGACTAATATTCCAATGCAAAGGAGATATTGCCCATTTCCACTTGGTAGAACATATAGAGAAGAAGAATGAAACGGAAATTAACGTTACGTATATAATCAAGCAACTCAAGCATAAACGAAGGAAGGAAAACAAGAACTATATAATATAACCACGAAACCTCTACACAGCATCGGTTACAATTTAGAGATTACTAAAACCTAATGATTAGCATCTTAACAAATACACAGTTGATACAACAGGAAATAATCAAAAGCATCCTTTTTCTGTTTTTTTTTTTTTGGGCTACTGTTACATGTGGATTTCGTTTGAACCCAAAGAGTTAAACGCAAGAACAGATATGTAAAACCCAACAGCAACATTCGGAGAGAGATCAAATGATTCCAATTAGTTTCTTTGTTTCTCAAGCTATCTTGTTTAGCTTTCGAATTATGAAACCCTTGAAAGACTTACTCTTGCTTTAATACGCTATGTCTCTCTAACATGCTCAGCTAGGGCAAAGCAGTGTATTGAAACCCTTGACCCGATCCTTTGCTGTTCCAGTTGCCGGTATTGTTGTTGTCGTTCCCGTTGCTGCTGCTGTTGGTCGGGCTCGGCGTGGTAACCGATGCGTACGCGTTCCCGAAGAACCACTCCGTCACCGACGACCCTTCCTTTCTCGAGCTACCGGCAGCGTCCAGATTCTGGAACAAGACAGGCTGTCGCAAGTTCTGCGACTGATCCTCGAAAGGTGCGGTGGCGACGTTGATTGACGAGCCGCCGCCGCCGCCGCCGTTGGCCTTGGGATTATGGTTGTCGTTATCGTCGCCGCCGAACAGCATAGCCAGCCTCTGCTGCTGCAGCTTCCAGTGCAGATCCTGGTTGATCGAGCTGAGCGACTCGATGGAGGATGCGAGATTGCTGTCGACCTTCATCGAACCGCGTGGCTCCTGAGGTGCACCGGAAGTACTAAACGCCGGAGCAGCCGTGATGAAGGGAGGGAGCGCGTGATAATTGTTGAACCCAAGAAGAGAGCCGCTGGGACCCGCCATCGAGTCCAGAGAGAAGCAAGTGCTAGCGCTAGTAGTAGCAGCGGTGGCCGTTTCGATGGCCGATGCATCTGAAAACGAAGAGAACTGGCTGTAAATTCCAGGGGCTGGAGGGTTGTGATTCTGAACCGCCTTAGAGAAATTAGAAAGCCCGCCTAGCTGGAAATCCATGGCCGGGGACAAGCCGTGGAAGAGCTTGAAGCCGCCGAGGTCCGGGTGCGGTGCGGCCGCCGCCACGGAGAAGTACTCCTTAGGGTCGGCCGTCCCGCCGGGGAAGAGCCTGGACGAGGCGGAGGAGGGCTTAAGCTTCTTGTTCTTGCGACAGCCGCCGCCGATCGGGACGTTGCGGAGGGCGCCGCCCTTGGTCCAGTAGCGGCGGCAGGTCTTGCAGAAGTGACGGGGCTGGGTGAGGCAGTAGTTGTTGTAGTAGCAGAACTTGGTGTTGGACGAGTCGCACCTCGGGCACTTCAGGGCTTGCTCCGGCGGCTTCCCCGACGACGATGACGACGCCGCCGCCTTGCGCGAGCCAGAGCCCGGGGTGGTCTCGCCCTTTCCCACCATTGGAGGTGGCTTCGGCGGAGCGGTATCGGGTGGAGTCATTTAGTTATGTAGAGGGAGAGTGAGGGAGGGAGGGAGGGAGGGAGAGAGAATTTAGCTAGGGTGGATGAGGGGTGAGTCGGGTTTCCCTTGGGAGAGGGAAAGAGGGAGGGAATTGAATGGTTTCATGGATGGAGTTAGAGAGAAATCAGAAGAGGAGGAGGAGGAGGAAGATGAGCTCCCGTGAACTTCATCAAAGAAAGGGTTGTCTCCTTGGTGGCATATGATGAGAGCCAGACTTGAATTAGGAAATGGGTGTTATATATATATTATTTATATACTTCCAAAAATGAATGTGGCTGGGGAGAGAGAGAGAGAGAGATCAGAGAAGGGACAAAATTAAGAAAAGCAGTGAGATCGATCTGAAACTGATTTGGCAGTGTAAAGGGATCTGCGACAAGCTTTAATAATTGGGGCCCTATGGATGCATAGGCAAATATTAAACCAAAGTAAGACAAAAAGCGAAGGTGATCAATTTTGTATGAGAGCATTTCTCCCTTTATTTATTTAGAAAAAAAATCACAAAAACCCCACAAATTTTATTCATTGTGACACATTTATCATAAACTATTTTTTATGATACCAAAAATCTCAAACTTATATCCGTGTAATACATTTACCCAAAGTTTTTTTGTGTGATACAAAAAACTGAAAATTTATACCTCTGTGACATGTTTATCCAAAAAAAATTTATACTAAAAATCCAAAAAAAATTTCTTTGACACCAATTTTTAGGATAAATGTGTTACACGAATATAAGTTTTGAGATTTTTGATGTGACAAGAAAAAGTTTGGGATAAATGTGTCACACTATACAAACTTGGGGTAAATTTGTCAAATACGTACAAGTTTGAGATTTTTAGTGTAACAAAAAAATTTGGGATAAATGTGTCATAGTGGGCATAGTTTAGGATTTTTGGTGTCTTTTATCCTATTTCTTTTCCATTTCATCTATTACCCCTTTTATGGTGAGGTGTCATTTACTTCAATTAACGAGTCGAAAACTTATTTCCAATAAATCGTATTCATCAAAAGTAAAGAATACATGAGAGTGTGTTTGTTTCACGAAAAATAAATCATTTGGAAAATATTTTGCAAAAAATAATCACTTGTATTACTTACAAAAATATCAAATGAAAAAAAGATTCATTGTCCACAAAATGTTTAGACATAAATTGTTATCCATAATGGACATATTATTTATTAACTAATTATATCAAGCGGTCATTTTTAAGAAATTTTTTTTCTAAATAATACATTTTCTGTGAAACAAACAGAGTAGTATAGTAATTTTTCTATTTTTCAAATGGAAATTGAAATTACTTGTGTAGTAAAGTATAGTTACTATTGGTAACATCATCTATTTTTGTGGTATACCACATTTTATCAATATTATAGTGAGTCTACTTATCGGTAAAAATTATTCGTTCACGGTAAAATTTACTTATTCATGGTTAATCTTGTAAAAATCTTCTGTTCGCGGTATATATTATTTGTTCGATTTACCACTACTTACTGAAACAGAACCAGTTCTTACTAAATGCAAGTTGTGTTTTTGTAAACGCAAGTTGCTAGGAAAATGAAATACAAGTTTTCTGTGGTAACTTCAACTATTTGTAAAAAGCATGTTCTTTAGGTAAATGCAACATGATCTTGGTAAATGCTAATTGTTCTTCATCGGCATAAGCGTTTGTTTGTGGCAAAAACTTTTTTTTTTTATATATATGTGAAAAGATTTACCTTGGATGAATAGGATTTATCAAATATGGTTTACCAACGAACAAATAAAGTTTACCACTACTTGTCCTAAACATAACTTCTTGTCGGAAAATGCAAAGTATTGTCGATAATTTTAAGTTATTCTAGGTATATAGAAGTTGCTCTTGGTAAATATAAATTATTTGGGGTAAGTGCAAGTTTTTACAAATGAATAGGGTTTATCATCACTATGTTCGTAACATAGCATGTTCTCAATAAATGCAATGATAAATGTAAGTTGTTCTAAGAAAATAGAAGTTGTTCCTGGTCAATACTAATTGTCTGTGGTAAATGCAAGTTTTTACGAAAGCACGGTCTTTTTTAGAGGGATACTTTTTGGTGTTCTTATTTATTTTGATAGAACGACTCTCAGTCAAACCCCCCTCCCTCTTTCTCTCTTAGATTTGTTAGGTCTATGACAATGATACTCAGGCAACCACTATGTTGTGGACACGCTCCCAACTACGTTAATAATTTTTGATGAAAATTGATCGAAATGATTATATTAAAATTTCGTTCGAAGATCTAAAGATGTATTGAAAAAACTAAAAATTTTACGACTGAATCGATGTCCATATGATAAGTTTATGATTAATTAGACAGGTTTCCGTCGTTTTGCAGTAGAAATAGCCAAACCCACCTCCCCAAAATCGAATCAGTGTCCTTCATTCATGAGAAGGAGACGAGAATAGAGCCCGACCCGACCTCACGCCAAGGATGGATTGCATTAACATCACTTCCATAGGCATGGAAAAAAACACACACCCTAGCACAACAGAGATCCCGAATGACGTATCCACAGAAGGTTAAGGGAAAAAGAGGGAAATGAGATGGGAATGCCATGTTCTGATGTGATGGGATGGGAAGTGATGTGATGGGATGGGAAGTGATGTGATGGAATATATGGTAACGTGAGAACTGAAAGCACAGAAGCAGCAGCAGGTGGTGCAGCAGCAGTTGGTCCGTTTGTCAAGCGGAAGGAGAGAGAGAGAACTCGCAGAAGCAGCGAGAGTCAGCAGCAGTATTAGTAGCGGTGCTGGTAGGGCTTGAAGCAGAAGCAGAAGCGCAGAAGCAGAAGCAGAAGCAGAAGCAGAGAGAGAGCGAAGGCAAGGCGAAACGGGGAGCAGCAGAATCTGCAAAGGGCTCGGTCTCTGCCAGTTCCGCAGAGGCAGGCTTCGTCTATTCATTCTCTCTCATGTCCTTCTTGCCTCCCTCTCCCCGCCCAGACCTTTTTATGTCCTGGTCTTGCTGTCTCTCCAAGCATTCAAAGTTTGGATTTCTTGTCATTTTGCGTCCCTGTTCACTTTCACCCCTACCCCCCACCTTATAAGTTAAATCTCCGAAACGAAACCCTCCTAATACATGAATCACCCGTGTATGCACGGATGATGTGACTGATAGAATCGATCACGGACTCGTGATGCGAGCTGGATTTGTCCAAAAGTTAACTGTTTAAGAAATTCGGCGTGCAATCGAGTTTTATAACTTCAATCGAAACGAAAGATTGCACATTACGAATTGAAGAGATGGAAGCATTCATAACTCGACGCTCGAAAGCGAGGTTTGAACAGCCTCATCTTCCGCGAATCCTGGATTTATATTCAACATGCTATTGTTTCTTCCTAGGGTCCTCACTTATCTCAAGCAGCATATTTTGCCGACATGCATAGTAGTATATCCCCCTTCTCCCTTGATTATGTATCTACTCAATTGTTTGTTCTTGATATTCTAAATCATAATAGGATGGTCTGAATATTAGCTATCTTAAATAGTCTCGTTGTACAGTTAATAAATATCTACTATATTTTACATTATGAATTAGATAGAAGAGTATCGTTCGCACACTTTATCTACGAAAACATTGGTTTAAACACAGCTAAGTCTTAAGCTCTTTACTTGTCTCTTTCTTATTGCCATCTTCAAATTGTCCCTAGTTAACCCCTGGGTTTGATATACCGTTGCTGGGCGTCAGGGAATTTCCAGTTTAGGAAATAGAATTCATCCGAATTTCACTATGTGCATGCAAATTGTTTTAAGTCGGAGCCTGCACAAATTGAAGGTATGGACTTAATCGATTCATGAATCTTGCATAATATTTCTTGGGCCTCTAGATAGTCAGATTTTCAAGTCCACGCCCTTAAATGATAGGATTAATAAATAAATAAAAACTCCAAACTAGTACACTTATGACAAATTTATTCATAACTATTTTTTTACCACGAAAAATCCCAAATTGATACATTTGTGACAAATTTACTCAAAATTAGTACATCCGTGACAAATTTACCCTCTGTCAATTTCCATCAAATATTACCGTCAAATTGCTGAGTTTGATGATACGTGATAATTGATAGGGTGTATCAGTTTTGGGTTTTACCCTCCGTTTGTCTCAGGTATGCCAGTTTGAAATTTTTTATGATCTTAATCCAATTTAACGAAAATCAACAGAGGGTAAATTTGTCACATGTATACTAGTTTGTGATACATGTGACAAATTTATCACAGACGTACCAATTTGAGGTTTTTCGTGGTAACAAAAATAGTTTGAGATAAATTTGTCATAAGCGTATCAGTTTGGGGTTTTTTGTGGTATTAACCTTAAATTATAAGATAAAAATTGTCCCTTGAGGAGAGCTCAATCTCACCGGGCAGTCCACCAATGCAACTTCAAAGACCTCCATTGAAATGGCAATTCACGTGCCTAAGAAAAAAAAAAACAAAGACGAACGGCGGTACAAAACGGCTGTGTTCGTCACTTTCATATTTATGATGCTTGTTTGGACTATGGGGAACAGAACGGACTATCCAGAATTAATAAGCCAGTGGGAAGTCTGAAACAAGCAAAACCAAAGACCACGTTCTCCACACACACACAAGATTTTGTTTCAAAGGACGAAAATTTGGCATGCCTTCGCACGCAGAGCGAATTGAGGCACATTATTCGCCATCAATGTTAAAAAAGTGAACAGACAACAAGTATTATGTTAACTGTTAAGGGCCACGTCGAAAGCAAGCACCAATAATTGTTTACTTCGGTTTATTTTGTGGAAAATTTGACATTTTTGGAAAATAATTTCTTGAGAAGTCATTTTTCAGAAAAATGATAATTATTTCGGTGTTAAGCTGAAATCTAAAAATGAATTGGGAATTTTTTTCGTCTTATGGAAAGGAAAACTTGCTTTTATTTTATTAAATATACAGGTACTATTTGGTGCCAGTAACTTGGGCACAGACAACTGGGGAATCGGACATGAGCACCAAGGTGTCGTGCTTGGCCTCGAAGACCCTGATGCTCGAGTCCCTAGCTTTCTCGAGCATGGGCCTAGGTCCATTGAGGCCAGGCTCGGGTTCATAAATCCTAGACCCAAGAGATCGGTGTCTGGGCCTCAATTCTTGGAGGATGGGCCTAGGTCCATAGAGACCGGGCAAAAGTCTCCTAAGCCCGGGTCCATGGAGGTTAAGCCTAGAACCTACCTTGATGGACTTACGCCTGGGCACCCGGGACCTAGGCATGAGCAATAAGTTCCCGAGCACAACCTTGATGGATTCGCGCTCAGACACTTGGGACCTGGTCACGGGCACTTGGGACTCTTTGGACCTAGGCCTAACTCCATGGACCTGAGTTCGAGTGTTGGGGTGTCACACCCTGGCTCTCGAGCATGTGATGATCCCGATATTTTCCTTGGGTCATTTTGAATGCAACGTCCTAGGACGCATCATTGACCCGTTTGTTTTATCTTTTAATTAACGTAAGCGGAAACGATTAACCATCACCCGAACAATCATAACAATAGGGATAGCAGGAAAAACAGAAATACAATCATTACCAAAACATACATTATTTATAAACTTGTTAACCCTAGAAAGTTTATATACACAAGCCCTTGCTACGGACTGCTTCCTATCGAAACCTTCAAAAAGGTATCAGAGTCGGGTTAACCTATCTCTTCTATGCAAATAAACCTTTATCTACCTCGAATGGCATATGTCGACTTTCTATTCTATGGTCATGAAAAGCGGTTAACAATAACAAGTGAGATAAAATCTCAGTAAGTTAATAACTTAAGCCTCGTGTAGGGTGCTCATTCGCCTAGAGCATGCCCTAAACACATAGCTTATTATCGATGACAGAACAATAGTGAGCAACTCTCACTTTGCTTTAACTACAACATGTTCGAGCTACTCAACTCAATACCGATCAACCAACAAATCACATGCATTATTACTTTGCCTTGGCATATACCCTGCATATTATCAGTTATAATATTTTATAAACAACGTATCAGTCAAGGCACATCATCAGAACACATATTACCATTTCTCAGGCACATCATCAGAACACATATCACCATTTTTCATACGCAATGCATCCAAGTGTGTTCCAATTTTATGCCTAGTGATTACGCCCACTCTCGGGCATGGCACAACCCGAAGGTTGGCGATTTTCGACCTCTCTAGGTCATGGCACAACCTAAAGGTTGGCGGTCTTCCAGCATGATCGGACATTGTCTCGCCCCATTAGGCATGGCAACGTTTCCTCCTAGAAGATCGAGGTGTGGCCCCACCTCGACCTCCTTCGCAGGCAGATGGCATTCCATAAGGAGAATCAATCCAGTTTTTACCGCGATTCGTCTTCCAAACTCTCGCTAGGTGTCCGATAATATTGTCAATAAAATCGAGTATCAACCCTAATCACCATTGAGGGTCCGTACACTTTGTGATCACACGAGCATACCAATCATGCATATAAATCTCATTTCTTCTTTCTTTTAACCAATGCAACTATGATACGTGCTCATGCCATGATTTGTGCTCATATATCAAACTCATTGCCATTTTCACACTAAAAAATGCAATAAATAAATCACACGTGATTATATAGACATGCTTATCTCGTCAAACTTCATGTGCTTCATTTTTTAAGCATTATAGATTATTCCAACATCTAAAACTTGATATCCAAGCACAACACCTCATAAATCATAATTTATATGTAAAAAATGCATTCTTTTCAACTAGAAAATCATAGTCCAAGAGGCAACCATCTTTCTAAGGCAACCTACCCTTCAAACAACACAAAAGCATGCATAGAACTACCGCATATCACAAGCACAAAACACATTAATCAATGACTTATTAACTAATCATGATAGTTTATCATCTAATTTTCGATAGCTTACCACCCCTTTGGTGATAGCTTATCACTCAAAAAGTGATAGCTTATCACCTCTTTGGTGATAGTTTATCATCCAAATGCCGATATTTTATCATCCCTTTGATAATAGCTTATCACATTTCCATGATAGGTTATCACTTCCACTTATAACTTTTCTTAATAACCTATCACCATCACTTATCACCTTTGTGATAACTTATCACCATCACTTATCACCTATCAAGATAACTTATCATCCTCACTTATCACTTATCAAGATAACTTATCAACTAATCCAGTAATAATTAATCATAAACCTCACTTAATCTAATCCCAAGCGCAATTAACAACCTAACCAAGGATTAGGGAATTAACTCACTAGTTTAACGGCGGCAGCAACGAATGGCAACGAACAGCAACACGGCACGGCTTTGCTTGGCATGGCAACGACACAAGCGAAGGGTACGGCGATGAACTCGGCGGCACGGGGTGTGGACAGCAGTTCGGCACAGGCTTGGCTCAGCTTGGATGGCAAGGCGACGCAGCTCCATGGCGACAAGGACACGGCTCGAGCTCGGCTTTGTGATGAACAGCGGTGGCAAGGTGAGCATCAAAGTGAGGGGCAGTGGAGGTGGCCGAACCAAGAGGAAAATGAAAGAGAGAAAGAGAGGAAAAGAGAGAGAGAGGGGAAAGAGTGAAAGTGAGAATGAGAAAGAGAAGAAATGGCCAAGTTTTCCAAGGTTTAACTTCTCCACCAAGGTTGCATTATTGCAACTCATAAATGCAACTTTAAAATTTATCAAACTTGCTTCTTAAAATCCAAGACAATCATAAGGCATTCGATTGATGGGAAAGAAAGAAAGAAAGAAAGAGGGAGAGGGATGGGCGGCCAACTAAGGAAAAGAAGAAGATCACTTGCCAAAGCTTTAATGAAGCTTGTCTTATATCCATTAAATGTGTTCCCTAAAGTCCAAGTTTCTAGAAGGAGTAAAATGGTAATTTCCACTCTTAGCACTATTCATGTGGGCTTGCACTATTCACGTGGGCTTGACACTATTCATGAGGGCTAGGGCTTGATATCCAATGGACTCTTTATTTGGACCAAAAATGGGCTTTCGGGGGTAAAACAGTGATTTTCTCTTATAGGGGTCTCTTGGTGGCCGAATTTCATATGAAATAGGCTCGTTGGTTTATGCCAAGTTCATAACATCTCTTTGGTTCTCAATTTTCAGCTTATCGTCACTTATTCGAAAATTTAGGGTTTATCGATAAAATTTGATATCTCGATTTCGTAACGTCCAATACTCTTCATCGGATTAGAATTCATGGTTAAAATTCATTGAATTCAATCTCATCGGTTGAAGATTAGGGATATCACACGGGGTCTCGGGCCTAGCCTCTATGGACACGGGTTCAAATGTCGAGCACGGGTACTGAGGTCCTCGGCCCAACCTTTATGGACCCGGATCCAAACTTTGGAGATCCCAATGGGAGTGTTGATGTTTCAGGCTTGAACTCTATGAATTGTGGCCTTGGCGCTAGGATCCAAGGCTCGACCTTGATGGACTCGAGTTTCGATGTTGGAGACCCAAGCCTGAGTGCTGGGGACATGAGGCATGGGCACCAAGGTCTTGTGCCCGACCTCTGTGGTCTTGGGCATGGGCATTGGAGTTTTGGGCGTAGCCTCTTTGGACCCTGGCTTGTCCCCGACTTCTAGACCCAAGAATGGGCATTGGGATTCCTATGTCCAAGTGCAGAGTCTCTGGTCTAGGTGCCGATGTTTAACCATATTTTGGAAAATGATTTTTGATGGAGAAAACCATTTTCTTGAATTTAAGCTTAGGTCTTTCAGTTGATTAGGAAAACATGTTTCATTAACTCATGTTTCTAAGCAATCCAAACGCTGAAAAATGTTTTCCTAGAATTATTTTTTTAGCGAATAAATGGAGGCTTGAATGATAGTGAGTCTCGGATTAATGGCTCCATTCGAAAGATATAAAACCTTTAAGATTCAACCGTTATGTTTGGACAAAATTGTAAAATGTGGGACCATAGCCACTGTTCTAACATTTGCCCTCATACATAGACTAGACTTTTGCCTAAGATATAGCTTGGAAATATATAATAAGAGAGGCAAATAATGATCTTAGAAAGAAGAACTCAAAACATCCTGCTCATATTATTAGATCAAGACGTGGTTAATATTTAGATATTCTAACAAAATTGAATATAGTCGATCAAATTTTTGGTTATCAAAATAAATCCTAGATAAAAAGAATAATGTAGAATTTTATGGTGGAACAATCGACATCTCAGTTATGAATATTAATCGCCTATCATATTATTATGGTAAAACCCCCTTTTGTCTCCCTTTTCACTCTTTTCAAAGAAAAAGTTATCAAATAAGTTAGGGATTCCGTTAAGTTATCTTCTGCAATTTTAATCCACCACCTAGTTCTTCTACTCGTGAATTAACCAACGACTTCTTTTTTAAGGTGACTCTCAATGACTTTTTTTATTTGATTTTTTTACATATTTGGTGCCTGAAACCATCGAATCATATAATTTAAATATTGGGATATTATCAAAATTCACAGACAAGGAATACAAGCAAACATATGTATTCTAATGAAATTAATCCTAATGAACAGATATGCTTCCAACTACCCATTTACATGGAGTACTACTCTCAAGACACGTGGCGTATGTATCGTTTGAAGTAAGTAGATTTGAATAATTTGAAAGTTTTTGACCATATATAAAGTGTGATATATTCTTTTTGGGCTAAATACACACTCGTACATTTGGGAAAAAAAAAGTTAGAGTAAATTTTAACTAATTTCTTCTTACCTTAGTTGATATTAACTACTGAGATTTTTCTTTTGGCCAACACATCAACTAATAACTATGACTTAGGAAAACCGCCGAGAAGGTTGGTCGAGCGGTCTGGGATTTGATTTGCAAGCAAAAGATCACATGTTCCACTCTCTAATCTATCCTCGGTCTTAAGAAAATCTTGGTTAGTCTACAAAGGACGGGTCTGAGTTTGAATGTGTCGTCGGTCCTACGTATCTATGTGCCGATCCGAAGTCATTGTCAATGAAGTCGACCCATGAACTTGGACAGTAATATGAATAGAACGCAGAAGGCATTAATTTGAGAAGACATAGGACATGCTATGCCTTTATAATGTCGGCCGCCGGTACATTTCGTTTCTTTGAAGGGAAGGATTTTCGAAAGCTAAAACTTGTGAGGATCGAGACCCTCTTTATTTAGGTGGTAAAATTCATCTCCCTAGATTGGAGCAAAAGATTATCCCTTTCGATGGATAAAATATTAGCTCAGCCACTTAAAAACTAATGAGAGAGATGTCGCCGGAGTCGGCGGCGGCAACGGGGTTGGAGAAGCTCGAGTCATTATCGATATATGTGATCAACGGGGCAGGGACAGGTTGGGCTCTCAGATTGAGCTTAATGTATTGCTCAAACTCGCCCTCAACATAAAATTCACATATAAATGTTAAGTCCTCGCTAAGCTCGGGCCAAAGTTGGGCGGATCGACATTACCGAGCTCGCCCATATGCCTTTTGAGCCTTTCGGATATGGGCAGAGAACCTGCTGGTTGATCACTTCCGGCTATCAGGGTGAGGTTAGTGGCGGCTTAGTCGGACAGTTGTGGTGGTGGTCGAGGTTCGAGTATTTCTTTTTTATGTATTTAAGATTTGGTATGTGTGCACATGTACTTTTTTTCAAATGAAGTGAATGGTATCTCAGTGAATTCGGGTAATTCAAAATTGTCCAGGTAACTCGATGGAAGGGCCACCGAATAACAATCGAATCGAGTCTTGGCGTGTAGTAGTCGTGGGACCTTTCAGGAGCCACACTTTTTCCGATCTGCTACGACAACCCTAAAGAGGGGAGACCCACTTAAGATTGTCGTTAAGAATTCTAGTACAACATGACCCCAATTTCCAAAATGAAATGAGAAATCAACCGCAATCTTCATCCGTGGCCACATAGCCCTCGCTTTCGTCCCATCTTTGAGATAAGGCATGCACGGGCCGAGGGAGGACAACGCAGGAGGGAAGGAAGGATGGGGTTGTGGCTGGATTCCCGTGAGACCAAAACCGAAGAGGAAAACGTCACGCGCTCGACTCGTTACACGCCACTCACTCAACTCGCTCCCTCGCTCGTTGCACCATGCAAAGTCACAAAGGCGTTGCGAATGCTGCGTGTATCACGGGCCTCCTCGTCTCTTGTCCGTTCACGCCACCTTCGAAAACCGTAACTTGGTCCGATGTGGACCACAAATTTTTATTTAATTCTATCTTTTGTTTTTAGGGGATAATTTAGAACTGATTTAGATGCGGTTTTCGAATCCAAATCACGCAAAAAGTTCACATGTTGCAACATAGGTTGTAATAATGTCCGTTATTCAAGATTCGAGCGATTCATCTTTTTCTGTCGTTGAAAGTTCCTTGCGTTACATTAAGAATTAGCATGGGAGTACAGTAAATGGGATCTTGAACATAGTAAATCTCATAGGGCTTGAGAGGGGTTGGAGACTCAATTGCGGGGAAGGCTTTTTGGATTTGGGATTTGACAACCTAGTCAAATGCTCTATTTGTCTCTCTTGAGAAATGGGTTATTTGGAGATCAAAGTACATGATAAGCATGTCCTGGCACTCCTTGATAAGCACACGCTCATGTCAAGCCGGGTTATATGAGCTAGATAGTGTACTTATCAAGCCGTGCTTTATTAAGTGGTTTTGTGGATCTATCCCTAGCCCATTGCAGAAGGGAAATGAGCTTAGTGGCCGATTGGGTTGCTAAGGCCCAACGTACTGTTAGGTTGTCTAGCGATTGGGTCGTGTATTCCCCTCAGCTTTTTTCTATTTAATTTGCTCTGAAGCTAGAGACTTGTATACACTAAATTCTTGTAAGTGAATGTTATCTGCATTTCCGACAAAAAAAAAAAAGGTAAAAAAAACTTCAAGACTCCAACTCTGTTCAGATCGTGCAAGGAAAAGTCTTAGGTTTTCCAAGAAAGCCACGGCTTTTGCTTGAGACGCTGAAGTCACCCTGTCAGATCGCGCAAATCCTTTGATGAACTTCCCAGAGGAGTCGCGACACATGCACAAGATGGCGCCGAGCAATTCGAAAAAAAGAAGTATGATCAATCATTACATATCCAAATTAGAATCGCCACAAATTTGTTTGTAATTATCAAGCTCAATTAGAAAATGAAAGATTGAAGATATTACAGGGCAGGAGGTGATCTCATCTACGTCGTGGGAAAGCTTGGTCCATTCGCTCAAAGCCAAAGTAAATATAGATTTCTGAAGTCAGCAAAATTGGTTCCGGGTTTGAAACGTCCCAAAAAAATGTACATGAAAATATTAGAATTTCCTGTACTTCAATTTGGCCTCCGTTAAGATCCAAAAATAAAAAAAATAAAAATTTGCCATTTAAGTAGTAGGATCTCTGTACTCAAATTTGTTTGGTCGAGAAACGAATACCGCTTCTCATCCTTATGTAGATTTCCGGAATTAATATGATCTGTAGTTGAAGAATTTCGCCTATTACGTTGTGGGGGTTCCGTCTCATATCTAAAAAGTTTTGTTCAAGACGAGTGTCCATTCATTTTTCGCTAATGAAATTGAAGTAAGAATCATATAAAATGATGCTTTCCATCATGTTCTCTGTTTTTTTAATAGCAAGTTAGGCGATGTATCGAGCCGGCTTTTATTGCAACTCGACAAGCTAACCTTCCTGAGCAATCTTAAAAGCACTCTCCTCCACATCGACTTGGTGCATTCAGGATTTTACCCCTAAAGTGCTCCTAACAAAGGTTGAACTCAAGACACAAGGAGGAAACCAACTTCACTATCTAGAGCAACACGATATTGGTTTTCATGATGATCCTTTTGAAGGGAAAATAAGGCGAATCTTCGATTGGGTTTTATTGGTTTGAATCTCTGGATTTAAATTGGATGCCTTGAAATCCATTACGTAGGTATTCATCATACAATGTTCTTCTTTTCTGACATTTTTCACATGATTAATTGAATCAATTAACTTTTTATGCATCAAAATCAAGTTTCAAGATTTGATGGTAGGGGTCGATTTTCATATTCGATTATTTTATTTTAAAATGAATTTAGACTTTGATTATCCAAGGAAAGATCCTAATCAAGTTGTAAATTATACAAAAATCACGTCTTAAGGGATAATTACTGCTCGTTTATCAGGTGGATTCGTAATTGGGTAGTTTTCGGGTCGAAGACAAATCGATCAGGCTCATTGAAGAAACCCCAAAAGCCGCATTTGGGTCAAAAATGGAAGTTTGCGTTTTTTTTTTTTTTGCCCTTTTGGTGCAGCTTGAGTGTGGGGCCCAATACCAATTTGTCACTTGTGAAAGTTTGTTGTATTTTTTTTTGCATTAAACCAAATTAATTTTTAGTTAAAATTGTAAATTAAATTTATGCGGTTAATGTTTAATTAAAATTATAAATAATATTTAAGCAATATCAATTATTATACTATTAATGCCAGTACAATGTAAGTTTAATTTATGGAAATATTCCCATCCAATTATTTTCCTATGTCTTTTGACCGAACACAAGAATCCCAATTTCATTCCGTTCCAACAGTTTAATCAATATCAATTAGAATCATCATTCCATTCCATTTCTTTTGGTTACATTTCATTACACGATTCCATTCTATTTTGACGTATCAAACACAACATAAGTATAGAGTGCAAACATGCACTTTTGACTGAGAGTCTGTTTAGTACAACTGTAGTAGGTTATGGTAGTGTTGTAGTGTGTTGTCTCAAAGAAAATGTGTTTTGCGTCACATCTTTTGCGTTTGACAAAAGCCGATGCTAGATTGTTATAGTTATCAAAATGACAAAAAGACATATCACATTTGTTGTAGAATTGTTACCAATGCTTTCGTCCATATTACTAGCACTTTTGCATTACACCATTTTCACTATATAATGATGATGATGATAAATGTTTTTATTGTTGTTATTATTTATTATATGTTTTTTACTTTTAACACTACTGCTATTATAAAGTTAACATAGTTATGTTATTAGTTATCATTTGAAATTTCTGGAAGAGTGGCTATTACTCCCTTCTAGGGGAAAATATTGAAACATATACTAAATATAACATAATTATTATTAGCATCATTATTTATTTATTTTTTTACTATTATAAAGTTAACATATTAATCTTATTATTTATTATTCTAATTTCTAGGAAATATTGCAATTAGAAACGTATTTCATGACAATAGAAATACATAGGGTTGTTGTGTGGGTATTTTTGTCCAAAAAGTTTAAAATCTACAGTACTTCAAAGCTAATATGGGCAGCTTTGCAGAAGCTACTGTGAAAGTATTATACTTGCGAGAGTAATGCAATTGTAAGATATTAACCAAACGCCTCGAAAAATCAAAGCATCCTATTTCACAATTGGAGTACAGACATAGATGTTGACATAATTTTAATGACAAGTATGCACGACATGTACAGGTAAAACCACATGGGATGATTTCACGCAACTGGAGCTTGAAACTTTTTTTTTTCTTGGCTAGAGGAAACTTTCCATTCCAACAAGTAATGAGAATTGTGAAAAAAAAAAAAGAGTAATGAGAATATTATAAAGAAGAGCTAGCACCTACATGAACATGATAAAGTATTGAAGAATCTACTAACACTATATTTATTACTCTACATAGGAGATTATTTAAAAGAAAGGAAGAAATAGTTCATATATGATAAAGTCCGCACTATTTTGAGATCTATGGGTCCACCACAAACTCTATCCTCGGTTGCTGGGAAGTAGGGAGCAAGTGTCCAAGACGAAAGGATGATCCTCCAATACTTGAGAATAATAATGCGAAAGATAAGAATGTGAAATTTGTGCATTTCAATATATGACAATAAAGATTATATCAGTCTATTTATAGGCTGTATGAGATTACTATCTAGGGTAATATATCAATAAAGATACGCACAATCTTGATATGCATACAATCAACATAATTATCAAATGAAATCTCTAAATATCTCTAACATCTCCCCTCAAACTCAAGCGGCATAGGAGACAATTTGAGTTTGTATACAAGTCTGAATATTGTTAAGTGGTTGAGATGTGGCGAATAAGGCGGTGTCCAGAGTCTATTCGCAATGAAACTTTCAAATCTAGCTAGTCTAAGGATGACGAGTTTGGTGGTGTTGTCGGCTTCTCAAAACGACGCACGAAAGGTCAAGAGTTGGAGGGGAAACAGTAAGTGACCAATGTGGCTAGTTTGCGAAACAGTAACTAAGCAATGCGGCTGGCTGGCGTCACAGCATCAAGCGGCCTATATAGCTGGCTTGGAAAATAGTTACTAGGATGTGGCTTGGGCGGCAGGCATCAAAAGAAAACCACCTCCATGAAAAAGGCTCAATTGGGTGATGTGATCAATGCGATTAGCGTCAAAACACGACTATTAATGAAAGGGCTTGATTAAGTGCTTCCTTAGAGACTTCTGCGCACGAAGTGAAACTTGTTGAGTAGTAGGGATGGATTTATTTGGGTGCGTACTGGGAGTTCGGGGTGCACCTGGTGCACTAGGGTTGTCTCAAGAATGGAGGATCTAATACCAACTTGAGAATAATAATGCGAAAGATAAGAATGTGAAATCCGTGTATTTCAATATATTATAATGAAGATTATATCAGCCTATTTATAGGCTGTATAAGACCACTATCTAGGGTAATATATCAATTTAGATACAAGGGAGATATATGCGCAATTTTGAAATACATAAAATCAGCAAAATTATCAAATGAAAGCTCTAATTATCTCTAATGGGCAAATCCCCTTTTGCTGAATGACATTGATTAAAACCCTGTAATCACTTTCAAAAATCGCATTGTGCATGTTGAGGGACTGAGCAGATTCGCAGGCGAGGAGAAGAGCTGCAACTTCGACTTCCACCGACGAATTCCATCTTTGGCGTCTTGTCCAAAGTCGTACTACCGAGCCTCTAGCCGATCGTACAATAATATCAATGGCGACGATGAGGACGCAGCAATGGGCGGAGATGGGGAATATCGTACAATAATATCAGTTGGTGGAGCAGTCGCTAAGTCAGGCGAGGATGGTGGTTGAGTGATCTCGGTGACGGCAGACCAAGAAAGAAGAACATGCAAGGGAGTTGCAAGATGCATGGGAAAGAAGAGAAAAAAATAATAATAATAAAAAAGAAGAAAAGGGAAAGGGAAAAAAATTTGTGTTGAGGTGGAAAAAAATAGATCATGTGGTTGTCCATGTCATCATTTTTACCTTACTAGACACTTCAACTAAGCAAAATCTGGTGATGTCACACTTAATTTGACACAAATCTCACATTGAGCCGAAGTCGAAGACGTCAAATACTCAATCGAACAAAAAAGAGTTTAGATACTTAATTAGGAAAGTGACAAAAATTCAAATACTTCTGGTGTCATTAATCAGGCCGTGCAATACTCAGTTGACTAACAGATTTTAGCTTTGTAAAGTTGAAAGAGTTGAAACAGGACGTGGCAAACTCCATGGACCTCAGCAAATCTGTATCCAAGCTTCTCTTCCATACTCGGTATTATTTGCTTCTAGTCAATACTTACATAGGATTGTGTTCATTGTTGTACTTGCATGGTAAGTGTGCAAAACCTAGTTTCAATTCAACCAATCGACTCCCCTTTTGGTTGCTACTTTCGGACTTGACACGACACGATTCGAGGAAAAAGCGGTCGTGAGATCAAAACTTCGAGATTTATGCCACAGGATTCAACCAAAACCGAAGGGATAGCCTCAATTGAATATGTCAGGTAATTGGAAATGCGTGACCAAGCAGAGAGTAGAACCAAAATGTGCATCTTATACGCACTCAAAAGTTCAAAACAGCAGCGTTCTCACTAACTAATGAATTCTTACTGCAGAGAATTACACACATAGGGATCATCACGCATGTTCAGTGCACCTGTCAAACTATAGTCTTCCTGAATATTGGTATTATGCTTCAAGATCAGTGGCCTACAAACTTAGCTGGACATTTGACCTCAGTCTCCCAGTCAAATTTTATTTGGACACGAAAGTTTTTACCAAACACCATCATAGGCAATCTAATCAGAGCTTTCGGGAACCTCACGCTTCTTTTAAGGTGTTGCCAATATCTATCACAAACCGGTACTTGACATCGCCCTTGGCAAGTCGGTCCATTGCCGTGTTCAAATAGTCGATCGAAACGACCTCGATATCGGCAGTGATCTTGTGCTTTGCTGCAAAATCAATCATCTCTTGAGTTTCCTTCATTCCACCGATGCAACTCCCAGCCACAATCTTCCTCCCTAAAACCCCAATCGAGCAGTATAGCATCAGTTTGTGTTTAGCTAAACAAGACATTCGGCACTTTTATCAAAATGTATAGTTTTTATTAGCTGATTCTTACCCATGAGCAAGGGAAAGATGGGTAACTCAAGAGGCCGATCAGGAACGCCGAGGAGGACAAGTTTTCCGTGATGTTTGAGCAAACCAATCAAAGGCATCATCGGGTGCACAGCCGAAACCGTGTCGATTATACCATCCATTGTTCCCATTGCAGCCTATTGACCAAAAAAGTTGCAACACAAACTCAAATCACATAACGTAGTACAAACAGCAAACAAGGCTTTTTAATGCCGAACCTCTCACTAGTCTCTAACATAGTGATATTAACTGAGTTCCTCATCGTCATCAAAGAAACGAGAAAAGAAACAATAGCGATACGCCGATCCAGAAATCACCTGAATTTGATTGATGTCGCTGCTCACAAGGAATGCATCAGCACCGAAATGCTGGAGCGCTTCCTCCCTCTTCCCGGGAGAGGAGCTGATCACGGTCACCTTGAGCCCCATTGCCTTTGCAAATTTCACTGCAACATGGCCCAGTCCACCGAGACCCACCACGCCCAAGTGGGTACCTGGGCGGTCGAGCCCAAAGAACCTTATTGGGCTGTAAACAGTGATCCCGGCACAAAGCAAAGGAGCGCCGGCATCGAGAGGCATGTTTTGTGGGAATTTGATGGCGAAGTGCTCATCCACCACCATCATGTTGGAGTATCCTCCGTAGGTCATCGTCCCGTCGTGGTATATGCCACCATAAGTAAATATCATTTTGGGGCAGTAGTTCTCGAGATGGTCGTGGCAACTATTGCAGGAGCCGCACGATCCGACCAAGCAACCCACTCCCACTTTGTCTCCCACCTTGAGCTTCTCCACCTTGCTTCCGACCTCCACAACTTCACCCACAATCTCGTGCCTGCATTTCAAATAGGTTAAGATGTATATAAAGTATAAACAAATCAAAAGCTTAAAGTTTTAGATTTGTTCCATATTTGTATGACTTTGTGATCAATGTGCATTTGGTGTCTAACATGGTATGTCTAAGTAAAGCTTGTCATGCGTCTAACTGCACCGCGTAGATTGAGTTTAACAGGCGAAGATGAACGGCAGAAGTTGGACTAATGAGTGACCTCACTGTTGAGTTGGGGGATGAAGAAGATCCATTAACTTCGTCTTAGCAAGAGAAACTAGTTCTTCCATTGTTCCGAGACACAAGTTCTATTAATACCGACAGCGGGTAGAGACTAAAGAGACTAATATGAACCAACGGCGACACCGTTGAAGCTCGATTTGGGAGTCACGGAATTGGCTTGAGCTCCAACCAAAAAATTGACCTGAACAACAGAATCCGGGTTTTGTGTGGGAATTGACCTTCCAATGCTTAAGTCAGTGTGTGTAGGAGAGAGGTAAAGCATGCTTGTTTTAGTCTAAACGTCGGTAATGGAACTCGTGTCGGGGGGCTAATTAGCCAGTCAAAACTGCCACTATCATTCCCCCCCTCTGCCTTGGGATTTTTGGGAAACGGGTGACAGGAGCTGGGATGTTAATTGTTTTGATCGTTAGGTTTAGCAGTCCAATGTCTTGATCATCGGACATTCATGCAATTGGCGCATATCGCATTGGTTTTTTCCCTGCCCCATTGCGGTTAGCGTGCAAGGGAATTTCTACTGACGTTTGCTTTGGGCAGTTGGATTAGCTCGTGTGAATGTGGCTCGTGGGCCTCGACTTTTCTTGATAATCCTCGCCATTCTTTCATGCGGGATCACAAAAGTAATCTCGAGCCATCGATTTTTCAAACGTTTTCCATCCACGCCGTACGTTTCACAAAACTAAACTCAATTTCTCAGAAACTTCCTCTTTCACAACAAAGTTCTTGCTTTTTCCCTCTGCTCTGAGCACTTTCCACGGCGATTAGAGCTGTCGTCTTCTTCTTCTCGGTCTAGGTTTATTGTGCCGCTCTCGACCTTTGTACCGGAGGCTCCCACAAACTCTGGCGCAGCGGGTGGCGAGGACCCTTGTAGGGTATTAGATGACCTTAAGCTTAGTGTGGGTGAGGAGGGTCACTCATCTAGGAGGGTTAAGCAGTTATTAAAGAGAAGTATCAAATCCAAGGGAACTTCACCCTTCATCGCCCCGACTTTGGTAAGTGTGTTAGCACATCCAATTAGGGCTAAGCATAATGGACCGTCCGGATCAGACTAAACCGGCTAGTTTCCCAAGGGCTCTGGTTCAGTTTCTATTTCCATAAAATTGGAACCAGGACCGATCAGTCTGGACCAACCGGATCAGACCGAATAAAATATATATGTTTTTCTTTTAAATTTTCTTAAATGTAAACCTAAACCTACACCTAAACTCTTACTCTATCTTTCCTTAGTAATGTTTTAGCAATAATGCGATGCAATTAATGAGAGGTGGTTCGGTGAATATGTCGTTAACGAAAAAAATTTAACGACAAATCACAAAAAAAAAAAAGATGCGACCGAACCAATAATTGAATCGCCCAGGAACCAAACCGAACCGGTCTCCGGTTCCGGAAATTGGGAACTGGGACCATTGGACCGGTGTACACCCCTACATCCAACCTCGTTTGTATAGGCATTTACAAAGAGCACTTAGCTTCCGGCCGTAGATTTCCTACTTCCCTACATCTAGGTGGTGTGCTAAGTGCTATGGTTCTCCCGCTCGGACAACTTAGTCCCACCGCCACCAGGTATATTGGAGTTGCCATTCTTGTTCTCCACAAGGCTGGAAAGGTATATTCCCCAGTGGTTATCATGAACCTTTACAAGCCGACGTAGGTGGCCGGTGAGAACGGCTGGTAGCAGTTCTCTCCTCAGCACCAATGGGCCTCTTCTATTTTCGAGTACTCCTGTTGGAGGAAGAAATGGTTTTACTTAGAATCTCTGAAGGGACGGCGGGGTGTCGCAACGGAGCGGGTCATACTCCATAAGGACTATCACATGAACATTCCCCCCTCCCGGTACTTATGCCCGGCTTGGGGTGGTGTGTATGCGCGGCATGACCCTCTCCTTTCTCGCCTCAGCATAATAAAACAAAGAAGCCTGCGCCGTGTAAGGGGGTGGCACTTACGCGGCTTGGGGTGGCGCCTGATCAAGAATGCGGGATTCATCGTAAGTGTGTCAGGAGGAATTAGGATGGTCGAGCGGGTCATCCATTTCTAGGCATAGGTCGTCGTAAAATATTGGTACTTCTGTAAGTTTTACAGGAAAACAACAAAGCTAATTACTCAGCTTCTCACAGGCGTTATCACTATTGAGATAAGATAGAACTGAAGAGGGGATTCTTATAGTAAAATCCATGATGAATACCCTAGATAAGAAGAAGGAAAAATCAGATTAAAAGACATGATATCTTGAAGATCAGCAGGGCAGCTAGAGAAATCTATGCTTTAGGACAATCCGATTAAAGTAAATTATTATTGGAGAAGGAAGACGTTACGATGTTTTCGGGCTACCCGACAGGTGGCAAGCAGTCACATTGCCTTACCGTCACCAACATGTCAATTTAGTAGTAAAAATTAACCGTATCAACTTTTGTATGTTTGATGATTTGGGTAATCGACGCGGCGTAGCTTTGCTGGGATGTAGCACGAGCAGAGAAAGAGAAGAATCTATAATTTTATCAAAGTGGAAGGTCCGATTAAGTTTACGGGCAAACTACATTCTTGGTCCATGTAGTTTTGGGGATTTCACTTTTGATGCTTATACTTCTATTATAACTCGAGTCCTCATACTATTCTCCGGTGACGATTCAAGTCCAGTCGTCGAATTACATTCAAAGCTTGCCAGAAATTGTTGAGTTAGTACCAATCATTAACATGCGGTGCCTGCCTGTAGAAGCTTCTAAGAAAATCACATTTGTTGACAGATATGCGAATCATCTAATTGGATATTACATAGAATATTGCAATATTGCGATATCAATCAGAATTTGCTATTGATTTTATTTCCTTCTGTATATACCTTTTGTATTGTATTTATACACTTACAATTGAAAAGAAACTTACACTGAATATACAGAAAACCCTTTTCCAATCTTCTGTCTCCAATCATCCTTTTTCCTACGTTTGTTACATGGTATCAGAGCAACTCACGATCCACAACCCAGCTTCCGCAAACCTTGATCCCAAGCTGCTGGCCATTACCACCATTTACTGACCTGTTGTTGCAAACTCCTACCTGCAAAACAGTGTTAGCACTCCGGCGTGGAAATCAGCGTCTAGACAAACAAAAACACAAAAATCCCCAAACCATACCGATACCATGGCTACAGAACCAACTCCATCCGAAGAGAATCGAGGTACAGGAAACATAGACCTGCAAGATGTCTCTCGCACGGAGCAAATTACTGGAGAAGAAGTACAAGATTCAGTGCAAATTCAACCTGTACAAACCCAGATGCAAACCGTTCAGTGGATGCCCTCGCCACAACAGCCTCTGTAATGGGTACCAATCCAGGGCTCATACAATCCATGGGCATATGGAATGCCGCAGATGATACATCCACAAGGACCTGGGATACCAAATCCTGGGATACCAAATTTAGAACAAGCATCAGCCTCAGACCCGAGCATCGCGGATACGGGTCGGGGCCTGTACCCGGGACCACAATCCGGAACATTTTTTTCGGGTCATTTAGCGGATCCAAGGAGCACGGGTTCGGGTGGGAATCCCTACCCGACTCCTCAACCCGGATTCGCGCCGTTCCCTTTTCCGATCATCACTGGCCGCCCGGAACCCGGCGATCCCCTGTACCTCAGCACAGCAGATGGACCGAAGCTCCGACTAATTTCCCAACAACTTACTGGTCCAGAGAACTACTCAACATGGGCAAGAGAACTCCGGCGTGCGCTCATAACCAAAGACAAGGAGGGTTTCCTTGACGGAACCAACCTGACTTCGGCAGACGAGCGCCAAGCACGGATCTGGAACAAATGCAACCAACTCGTTCGTACCTGGATCGGGAATTGTATAAGCCCAGAGGTCGCAGCCGGCTTACCTCCGACAGAGGACTCGAGGACAATGTGGGAGAACATCAAGGAGATGTATGGCAAACTCGATCGGGCCAGAATCTTTGCCATTACGCAGCGGTTATCGGAGCTCAA
>BCNH02000009.1:4386079-4419979 GCA_001662345.2 Metrosideros polymorpha var. glaberrima
TGAAAAGAAACTTACACTGAATATACAGAAAACCCTTTTCCAATCTTCTGTCTCCAATCATCCTTTTTCCTACGTTTGTTACAACATTTTTGGTCCCCGTACTTTTTACATGCGATTATATCATTTTACAACGAAAACTTTGTTACTTTCATCACAAATCCATCTGAAATCTTAGGAAAATGGAAATCAAGACCAACTATTAGATGGTGATTTCTACGTTGACAAAAGTGGCCAATTCAATTGATAGTCCCATTGAGACTAATGTCACTAAATTCAATGATGGCATACTAACTCTCAGTTTAGATCCACATAGACATATTCAAGACTGATTTTGGAAAAGTGTAAATAACCTTTTAAGTATTGTAGCCCCAACTTTACTCACTATCTAATAGGCGAAGTATTTTAAACAGTCTGAGAATTGATGATTCAATCTCAACGCTTGAATAGTAAATGGCTCTAAGAAAAGTTCTTTTCTTCAATCATAACTTATAAAACTGTGAATATTAACAAATCATGTAGAAATAATAGCCAGTCAATCTTGCTTAAAATCTCATCAATTAATCGCACGAGGACCAGCATTGTTGCAAAAACAAAGTACATGAACTAAATTTGAACACTTCAAAAAATACCACGACCGAAAGTGTAATTTGTTTTAGAAGCTTGTACAGGAAGGACCCACCTGTCAATAGTGGGTGCTGACTCAGGAATTTCCAATAAATTTTAAATGGAAAATTTGATGGAAGGACTTATATGGTCACAGATAGTAGTATAAGGACTAGAGTTGTAACCAAATAAAATAAAAGGACCAAAAGTGATATATCTCATAAGAATTTTGAATTCGTAATTTTTTTATCTTTCAAAACTTGATTAATGGATGTAATTAATAGAATTATTTAATAGCAGGAAACAAGCTGATAATATTATATACAGAATTTAGGATGGATATTGTTAAAATTTCGTCCCTGCCCGCACACATCCATCATCATCACTCATCAGGTCTTATGAAGTACTTTACTTGACATAACTACTACTCTATTCAAAATGACCTTATGTTTAAGATTTGAGTTTTATTTAATGTAAAGAATCTCCAATCTCTAGAAATCGACAAATACTAACTTTTAAAACCATTTCCAATTCGACCAAAAAAAAAAATCATTTCCACTAATGTCAATTTTTTTAATGACTTTTGTAAGCTAAAATAGTTTCATTTCTTTTATGCTTTGATGAGAGAGTCATTAAGTAACTATTTATCCTTGAAAAATCAGAAGCGGATATGCATTTGATAAGTAGATTACAAGTTCTAGTAGTAACCCTACCCAATCATTTGTGAATATCAAATGTCAGCTGAACTGCAGCAGGTGAGGATTAGGCACGTGGTCAGGGAAGCAAATCAATGTGTAGACAATTATTAACTGGCCATACTATAAGGTTGCGATTGACAGTCAACAATCAAAATTTAAGCTCGGATAAGGTTAAGATTATCCTATTTAAAAAACCTACTTTGGCTTGAAGGATGGATAGATCCGGATAGGATAAAAAAAGCTTTTTTGGAAAAAGAAAGAAAGAAAGACGGATGCTCCTCCCAGTGTGAACGTCAGCCCTTTTTCTTTTGTTGCGCACCATTAGCGCCACCGTGGATGTCTATGGTGGCGCCACAGGCAACCGCAGCTTGGTAATTGCCACAATCAGGCAACCCCCACGCGGTGGTCAAGGCCCTCATAGGACTATTACACGGTGGTCACCTGGTCTCTCTCTCTCCCTCTTTCAGATATGTTGATCTGAGACCGCGGAGGACCACCACACGGGTTATTGTCCCAAGCGCAACCCGCAGTGGTCGCACTCCCTAAAAGATCAACCGCGATCGTCCCACTACCTAGGCAACCACCAAAGTGGTGGTCACTTTCCTTCCCGATCTATATGCTGTTTCTCCCTCTCTCCTCTGATTTTTCTATCAGTGGCAGACGATCACCAATGTTTTAAGGGTTACCCGCACAATATAAAAGAAAAAGGAGACGACCGCCCCAGCCCAGCGGTGGTCACCGTGAGAAGGCTGTTGTCGTCAAAGGCGGCACCACGGCGGCAGCAGCCGTCGTGATGGCTGATGCAGATTTCAATTAGATTTGGGCGTGGTTCCTTTCTAATTTCCTTTTTCTAGTAATTTCTAATTGCCTTTCATCGTCTGGTCTCATTCTCATTTAAGGTGCGCCAGGAATGAGGACGAGGACGGCTACTTATGGACGTCCTTGAGTCTCGTCTCCCATCAATGAGGATGAGGACGAGGGCGAGGGCGACCAGTCCTCTCTGCCCTTACACATGTCAATGTTCTGTGGTCACTATTTTGCCTGAGTTTCAAAGCAACAAAAAGCTAACGTTGTCCACTCTCCATAAAAAGAAGGGTTAATACCACGAAAAATTTCAAATTAATATGTTTGTGATAAATTTATTTAAAATTATTTTTTTAATCACGAAAAATCATAATCTGATATATTTGTGACAAATTTACCTCAAACTGTTATACCTCAAATAAATTTACCCTCCATCAGTTTCTATAAAATTTTACTGTCAAATTGCTAAGTTTGATGACACGTAACAATTGACAAGATGTACTAGTTTTGGGATTTATCCTCCGTTTGTCTTAGATTTGCCAGTTTGAAATTTTTTGTGATATTAATACAATTTAACGAAAACTAACGGAGGGTAAATTTGTCACAGATCTACCAGTTTGAGGTAAATTTGTCACAAATATACCAGTTTGAGGTTTTTCGTGATCGAAAAATTAGTTTGAGGTAAATTTATCACACGTATACCAGTTTGAAATTTTTCGTGATCAAAAAAATAGTTTGAAGTAAATTTGTCACAAGCGTACCAGTATGGGGTTTTTCATAATATCAACCCTAAAATGAATGAAAGGGCCTACTATGTCACTTCAAGGAAAAAGGACATGGCGAGATAAGACGAATTCTTTTGTATGACCGTGTCCTAATCTTCGTAGCCAAATCTATGTCGTGCATTTCGTCTCTTACACAGGAGGTGTGGTTTATACTCAATAGGAAGGCATGAGAATCCCGCTTTCCACGAGGACCCTCAGCGGGAGTTGCAAGGGATAGCGCCCCTGAAATGCCAAAGAGCTTTTGTAGTTTGGGCTCGTGTTTTATTAACAGTCTGAGCTAGGATCATGAATAATTATTGAGTAACCTATATATAATCTCTTCTTTTGTAATTGAGTGTGACGTAACAGAGAGATGTAATGTACTAATTATAGTGAAATCCTTTTCTAGATATAACCCTAATTTAAGAATAAACCAATGTCTCGATTTCTCTTTCTTGCATTTACTCTCTATTTCGTTGTATTTGTGCACCTAATCTTGACATATGACACTGCCCCATGACATAAATCTTTGTCCAAAGTTTCATCACATGATCATGTAAATAAATAACTAAATGGTTATGAGAACATGTACACGAAACAGTTCAACTTTAGTTAGTTTTTATGAAAATGCAGAAAAAAAGTTAATTATTACTACGTATTGTGATAATCTATATCCATAAAGCAAATAATTACACAAAATTAGGATAGTTAATGCATTACTTTATTTTGATATAAATAATGAGATGGTCCATACCAAAACCAGCCCAATAAAAAAAAAGGAACTAATTTGTTTATTCATAATCATAAATAAATTCATGATAAAATTGATTATTTGCCATTCGAATAAATGATATTTTATTTTTCTTTGTAGAAAAACGTTAGATAACGGAGGGTCATCGATATATGATTCGAAAGCTATTGCAAAGAGACGATCTTAGGGGATTCATGTCGTTTTTGGCCACTTTTACTAATTTGGCAACGTTCTAGAGCTCTTCTCACTCTAAAAGCCCTAACTTCTCGCCCCTCTTCCTCTCTTCATTAATTTTTACTTTTAATTGTAATTCACTTGTTTTCGTGAAATAGTTTTTATTAAAATAATAATTCAGTTTAAAGGTTTTCTCGTGTTAATTAGTAGACAAAAACTCCTTTAATTTTGACCACATTTTATTTCATTTTCACATAACGTTTGTGAATTTTTATTGTTGTAATAATTAGTTGCTCCGAGCTTTGATTATCTACTTTTATGTGCACCTTTTACATTAACAATACATTGAAATCGTGTTGTATTTATGCTTGAATTTTTCATACTCCATTTTAATCATAGATTAAGGCTCTGTTTGTTTCGCGAAAAACGAATAATTTAAAAAATATTTTTCAAAAAATAATCACTTGTATTGTTTGAAATAATTAATTAATAAATAAAATTTCATTGTTAACAATAATTTATGTCTAATCAATTTATGGACGATAAAAATATTTTTGATTTATTTATTTTTGTCAGAGATACAAACGATTATTTTTAAAAAAATATTTTTTTAATTATTTATTTTTCACAAAATAAACACACAATAAATGATAATCGGAGCAATGCAAGGGTTAACACCTAGTTAGAACATAAAATGGTCGCGATGTGCCACAAGATCAGTACGGCAAATCGAGTCGGACTGATCCAAAGGATCCGACCAGTCTCTACAATCTCGATAGAGTCTTCAGGCGTGAAGAACGCAACAGTTGCACAGAAGCAAAGGCTGCATATCTTTTTGTGTGTTTTTATTAATTAATTAATTAATATCTTAATTTGTTCTCGATTCAAAAGACACAGAACGTAAAACCCCCCAAGAATCTACGTGATTAAAAACTTCACTTAAATAAATAATATAATTAGTCAACATGGCACTTTCAGACAAAAATAAATAATAATTCAAAGTACGAGGAGCAGAGGGAAGAGACGGAGGAGATGAAAGAAAAGGGGAAGAAAGATTACCCAGGAACGATGGGATAGGTGGAGAATCCCCACTCATTCCTCACGCTGTGGAGGTCGCTGTGGCAGATCCCACAGAACAGCACCTTGAACTTCACGTCTTTCTCTCCGGTGGCCCTGGATTCGAAGTCGAACAAGCATGCAAAAAAATCAAATCGACGGTCGCCAGTTCTTGGCAATTTGAGATAGAGTGAGCCATGGTGATTCCACCATGTGAGGGCGAGCCGTCGAGGAAGACGAGACAGGGGGGGGAGGGCAAGACCTGCGGGAGAATCTGAAGGGAGAGAGGAGGCCGGAGGGGTCTCTCGCAGCCCAGCCGAGAGCCTCCTGTGGGTGCTCTTGCTCCGGCGGCTTCACCATTTTCTCCTCGATGCAATGCGAGGATTTTCTCTTCTTCTTCTTCTTCTTCTTCTTCCTGTTTTGTCGGAAATGGGTTGCGAGAAAGGAAAATGCGATGGTGGTGGAGGGGTAATTAGTGCGATTTGTTCAGAGATTGATTATATAGGAGAGCGTTGGGGGAGTGGAAAAACACTTTACACGTGGACCCTGTTTTGCACACATGTTCAGCTATGCATATTTAATAAAAGAGTTAATACAACAAAAAATATTAAATTGATACATTTTTTTATAAATGTATCTTAAATTATTTTTTTATCATAAAAAACTTCAAACTAGTATACTTATGATAAATTTATTTTTTATTAGTTTTTATTAAATTTTACAGTTAAATTGCTAAGTTAGATGACACGTGACTATTAACGGATGTATCAATTTGGGGTTTTTACCCTTCGTTCGTCATATGTGTACTAGTTTGGAGTTTTTCAAGATATTAGCTTAATTTAACGAAAACTAACGGAGGGAAAATTTATCACAAGTGAACAATTTTAGGATTTTTTGTGGTTGAAAAATTAATTTATAATAAATTTGTTACAGATGTACTAGTTTAGAGTTTTTTATGGTCAAAAATTAATTTTTAGGTAAATTTATCACGAGTGTACGAGTATGACGTATTTTGTGGTATTAACCCTTAATAAAATTATCATCAACATAACTGAGGCAAATGCTCATAAAAAATTACAAAATTTATTAGAAATTCTATTAATGATATGATGAACAAAAAACATAAAATCAATTGAATGTTTCGTAATTTCATTTGCGATAAGAATGTGATTGGGTCAGGTCGAGAAAAAAATAATATGCACAAGCTCGAGCTTGACTTGACTTATAAGCTCGATGCTCGAAACTTGGCTAAAGCTTGAGCACTTAAACAAGTACTAGAATATCTATTCAAGTTTGACTTCAATGAAAAATCTAATATATTCGAGTTGGACTCGACTCAACTCGATTACAATAGAGTTATAAATACAATTGAGCTTGAGCTTGATAAGATTGAATATTTTCATCATTTATATATGGATAAAAGCCACCAAAAATCATAAACTATGTCAATTGTAACACATTTATCTCAAACTTTTTTTGTAACACAAAAAATCCGAAATTTATACTTACATGACACATTTATTTAAAACTTGTACAGTGTGACACATTTACCTCAAACTTCTTCTTATGACACTAAAAATCCCAAACATGTATCCATGTGACCCATTTACCCCAAAAAGTTCATGTCATAGAAAAAAAGTTTAGGATAAATGTATCATATGGGTACAAGTTTAGAGTTTTCAATGTCACAAAAAATATTTTTGAGAAAATGTGTCATAGTGGGCAAACTTTAAGGTTTTTTGTGGCCTTTTCCCTTTATATATATGGATATATAGTGTGTTATTGGTTTTAAGGAATTTTGCGTCTTATCGCTTCAGTGGGCGAGACCTTCAAGCTGAGCATTGGCGAGCTCGAGCTCCACTCGACAAAATACTCGGGTGATTCAGGCTCGAGCAAAACTCGAAGTCTGGTGAGTCGACCTCGAGCAACAATCGAAAGCTAATCTATCTCGTGAGTGATACACGGCTCAAGTTATTCTGTCCCTAGGTCCCACCATCATTTCTTGGCCACAAGTTTGATCCATCGACAGAGGAACCAATTGACAGAAAGAATTGACTCATCGATGAGCTGCGAGGCCCATCATCATGATTCACACCGCCGATGAATGCAGCGGACATGGGTAGGTTCCACCAATGCGGTTGAGATATTGACGTTGCAGAAGGAAAGTATCAATCCACACTTGTCAGAGACTAATTTCTGGGATTAGTGTTGCGAAAACGCTTTTCCTTCAAGCTATTGTACTGGGAATCCAGACTACGGCATCGTTCCTCTGACGATGAGTTAAGAGGAATGGCTGGAATTTCTGCTGCAGCACCATGCTCAACTTAGAAACGTTAGTTTATTTGATAAGCAAGGAGCTCTACCCTCGGAGACTTAGAGTAGGATGGCACCTTACCGTGGACGCTGACGGTGGCACCACATGTGGTGGTCGCCACTGTCAGGCGACCCTAGCAGTGGTCAAGGCTCTCAGACGACTATTACTCGGTGGTCACGTGGTCTCTCTCACTTTCTCTCTCATGTCGGTCTAAGATAGCAACTTGCCGTACGGGTCATCGTCTCAAACGTCATCCGCAGTGGTCACACTCCCTAGGCGATGACCCGCTATAATTCGACTCCCACGGTTAGGCTCTTAGAGGTGGTTATTCTATATCGTTTCTTGTACTCTCTCTTCTTCGATTTTTCTGTTGTGGTGGCATACGACCACCATTTTTAGGGGAAAAAATTTCAATTAAGGGTCCGAAGTACTCGTTTTTTCAAATAAGGATCTAAAGTGAACATTCTTTTAATTAAAAGCCTAAAGCGGCCAAAAAGTTTCAAATATGGGTATGATGTAAGGGCATTTTTGTCTTTTCACTTTATTGATTAAATAAAATAAAAATATTTAAAAAATGAAAAAAAAAATTGAGGAAGAAGGCAAGGGGTTGTTGCCCCTTGCTGCCGCCGCCCCGTCGTTGATCGAAAAGGGCCGACAGGGGCTTGGCCAAGGCATGCGAGGGTTGCTAGCCCTCAACGATCGGGGTAAGGGCATGGCGACCCTTGCCCAGATCTAGGTGAGGGTCGGCCCCCAACCTAGATCTAGGCGGGCCGCCGGCCCTCCACCTTGAGCTGGGCGAGGGTCGCCGGCCCTCGCCCAACAGTGGTGGCTCTCGGCGACGCCTAGCGACCGTTGCCAGGCGTCGCCCAGGGCCATCGTCGCTGGGCAAGGGCCGACGACCCTCGCCCAGCTTGGGGTGGAGGGCTGTGACCCTCACCCAAATCTAGGCGAGGGTCGTTGGGCCCTCGCCTTGGTCGACGAGGGTTGGCGAGGGCTGGTGATGGGGCGGCAGCAACAAGGGTTGAGGGCTATTGCCCCTTGCCTTCCTCCTTCTTCTTCTTTTTCATTTTAAATAGTTTTATTTTATTTAATTAATAAAGTGAAAAGTCAAAATTGCCCTTAAATTAGGCATTTATTTGAGATGTTTTGGCCACTTCAGGCCCTTAATTGAAATATGGTCCACTTTAGACCTTTATTTGAGACTTTTTGGTCATTTTAGGCCTTTAATTGAAATAGAGGCCTCATTTGGTTCGGCATTTAGAATGGGTTTTGGGGTCGTAAAGTCACTTGGGCAAATGCAATCTCATTTGGTAACTTTTTTTTGAACACTTTGGGCAAATGCAATTACATCTCGAAAGCTCCTTAAGGTCCTTTAGCCCAAAGCAGGTCCGAAAGTATTTTGGGAAGTTGCATTTTTGGAATGGAAGTTGCACTGTTCATCTTCACCTCAGCGTTGCTGGATGGAGGCCGGCGACCATCGCTTGAGGGTCACCGGCCTCCGGCAACTGTTTGCTTGGGTCGCGTAAACCCAGGCACGACCTCAAGCAACTGTCGCCTAGGGTCGACGCCGCTTGAGGTGGCGCAACCCAAGCGACGCTGCCCAGGGTCGCGTGCCGGCCAAATCTAGCCGGCGGTCGACCAACGGCCATTTTGGCCTGCAACAACTGAGGTTTTTTGTTTTTGTTTTTTAGCTGAGTTCATATGAGAAAAAAAAAAAAAGCAAAAGTTTTTACAAATGTTAGTTTTTACCAAATAACATTTACATCAAAGTAGTTTTTCAATGTGTTTTTAAAATATACTTAACCAAACAGTTTTTGCATTTGCCCAAACGTCTTTAGGCTAAAGGTATTTGCATTTTCTCAAGTGCATTCCCCAAATGCTGAATCAAATGGGGCCAAAGTCCATTTTAGACCCTTATTTAAAAAAATGAAGGCACTTCGGGTCCTTAATTGGAATTTTCCCTTTTTAGGGTCACCTACCCAACATAAAAATCTGAATTTAACTAGTTCGTGAGGTTGCAGCTACAGGGTATTTTCATGAGTCTTCACGTAGCTGAATTTTTACACCCTTACCTCTGGATTATCAAAAGAAATGGGAGATGACCACCACCGCAGTGGTCATTGTGAAGAGTTGACCACGCGATGGACTTAGTGTCGTTGAAGGCGGCATCACGATGACCGTGATTGTCGCAATGGTCTATGTAGACAATAAATTTAGGTCAAGAGACATACCAAAAAAGCCATAAACTTATTGTAATATTGCTAATTTAGTCCATCCAATCAGCACTCACGCGACACGGTCGAAACTGACGTGAACACTTTCTTTTATAATATTATAATATTTTTGAATTATTTATTTATTTATTATTTTCTTTTTTCGGCGATCCGCTAAAGGAAGAAGGAAGGGAAGAAAAGAAAAGGAAAGAGAAAGAAAATAAAAAAAGGGGGAAAAAAGAAAAATCAATCATCAATAAAAAAATATTAAAATATTATTAGAATTTGTCCACATCAACCAGCCACGCCATGTCAGTGAGGGCCAGTTGGCTGGATAAACTAAATTGGTACAAATGTAAAAGATTTGGGACTCAATTGATAAAGAAAAAAAAATTATGACTGAATTGACACAATTACAACATGTTTGGACTTTCTTGGTAATTTCCCCAATTTACGTCTTATCCCATTTAGAAATTTTAATCGATCTTTCCCTTTTGTTTCTCTCTTAAAAAGGTGCACCAAAAGCTTTCTGAGATTAGATATGTCCACAATCACGGTTCGAAAGGTCTCTCTTCTTATCTTATCCTATACTATCCAAATTCTTACCCTGATTTATGGCTAATGTGGCACAACCCGCTTTGGTACTCTTGTATGTCGTTGCTATGGACTTAGGGGCAGCGAGGATGAGGACGACGACTTCCTCTGGTCGGCCTTATTTGTCATGTTTTGTGGTTACGATTTGCCTTGGTTTCAATTGCGCAGAAATTTTTTTTATCTTATCCTGTCCTTTAATAATTCTTACAAAATACTCGTCAATAGAAATTTTGTTTGGATGTTTCCGAAGAGACAATATATTAATGGCATTTTTTTGAAAGACATGATGGATAAAAACCGTAAGTTCAATTACATGTTTTGCTATTTCCACCTACAATGTCCGATTAATGGTGTACTTGGTCGGGAAAATTTAAAAAATATCAAGTTCAAGCTTGACTCAGCTCACAAACTCAGTGCTCGAAACTTGGCTTGAGCTTGAGGGAGTACTAATGTTTTATGTTCAAGTTCAATTTCGATGAAAATTCAAGATATTCGAGCTGGAGTTGAATCGATTCCGTTACGATGAAGTTATAAATGTAACTTGAACTCAGGCACATAAGATTGAATGTTTTCCCCCACATTCATATACGGTTTTATATTTTGTAATTAATTATGTAAGAGTTCTGTGTCATTTTTCAAGATACCTGAAACTTGCTTAGGTGGAGGAGCCTTTCAAGCGGAGAACCGGCAAGCTCGAGCTCAACTCAACAAGATACTCGAATAATTCAAACTTCAGCGCAATTCAAATTTGGCGACTCGGTTCCGAGTAACCATTGAGCCGGATCCGAGTTACCCTCGCGAAACTCGACTCACAGATTCCACCATACTTAGGTCCAATGCCGTTCTTGGCCACAAGTTTGATCCAGTGAAAGCCAAACTAATGAAAAGAAAGAATCGACTGATTCAACAGCACCGGTAGGGATGTTAAGGTTCCTCTCCAATCCCAATCCTCCAATCAGCAGATCGTCCAGCCCCAATCCCGTGATAGTTAATGATTCTAAGAAATATAAATTAATATATTCTTAATTCAACATTAAGAACAGTCCAAGCTCTAATGTTTACTTAATTAATAATATAACAAATTAGTACTATAATAATTTTTTAAAAAGAAAAAGATCCTCCCAGTTTAATATTGACATTGCAGGTTAGATAGTGCATGTACTACTACTTTAATAAGTACTTCCTTCCCAGCTCTTGACAAGAACTTTTTAATTCACCCTTCAAGTTTCATCATGTTAACCCTACCAATCAAAAGGAATGCCCAAATTCTTTGCGGCCTGTGCAATCTGTGGAACTCTCAAAACGTTGGCTACGTTTCCACATACGTTCACATTTAAACTTTTACCCATAGGTCATGTAATATTTTCCAAAAAAATAGTATTTTATTTTGTTAACTGTCACGTACTTGCTTTTAGATTATTTTTGTGTCAGGCATTTAGTAGTGTTTCCAAAAATTAGCATTGAATTTCTAGAAATTTATTCTAAACCAAAAAAACAAGATAGAAAAAAATACTAATAAACAAATACTATATTTTTCTTATATGCACTTTTGAACTTAGAGACTCATAGGTCATGTCAAATGTGCGCATTTAGTTAAGGGGTCAAGACGATGTACGCTATCTCTTGCAGGATTCTCATTTTTGGTGTTTGCCAGATCCATAAAACCCATGTCCAATCTTAACACAAAACAACCGAGTTGATTGGTGCTACCAAACTTCGTTCGATTTGATCAACGAAATTGTTTAGGATGAATCAAATCCGATTGGCTAGAGATTTGGGAGATTAGATTGCGAGATTGTGCAAATTCGACACGGGACGCTTACTATCCAGAATTGAATCATTGCTAAATTGCAACATTTTAGGTGAGGCTTGGACTAGATAATGCTTAATCGTATGACTAAATGATGGTGGTGCTTGCGTATTTGTTCGTGTCAAAGGAAATAAAGACGTGTCCTGATTCAGCTACAATTTCTCCATCACTTGCTTGTTGCTTGATTGCTAGCAGCTGCGTTTGAGGAAGGTGAGGTGGTGGGTGAATCTGATTCATTTGCCATTTATGCTTTCGCGGGATATGGCTCCGATACCATGTAAAAAGGGCATGTAAAACAATAAACTAACACGATGAGATTGGGTGGCAATTGCCAATAAGTGTTTTGTGTTTCAGTGGTGGAATTTTTGTACATCTATCGGCTATACAGTGTGGTGTCTTTTTATAATACATAATTAATGAAGGACACAATCATGATCTCTTCTCTTTGGAAAGAATTGATCTTGCTTGATGAGCAAGTGGTGGAGAGATTGTAGCTGATTGAGATTGTGCTTGATGTGCAAGCAAGGGAGAGATTGTAGCCGACTGAGATTGTCTTGATGAGCAAGTGATGGAGAAATTGTAGCTGAATCAGGACACGTCATTATTTCCTTTGACAACTGAACCATGCCCTCCATACACTATCACTGAAATCAGCGAGAATGGTGTCATCAACAGTTCACCAAATCCAACATATGAAACATGGTTTACTCAAGATCAAATTGCCTTGGGGTGGATTCTCAATTCCACAGCTGACAACATCGTTGCACAGCTCTCCAATTTAGGCTCTTCAGCAGCCGTGTGGTCGTTCTTAGCTCAATCATATGCAGCGCGTAAGAGTGCTCGCATCACACATCTACGAATGCAACTTCAGACTCTCCGCAAGGGAAATCAAACAATCACGGAATATCTACAACAAGCAGCCTTCCTTGTTGATCAACTTGCCTCGATTGGTGAGAACATCTCTTCAAAAGAATATCAAACTCACTTGTTCAGGGGGCTCGGAGCGGAATATCAAAGTTTAGTAGTGTCGATCTCCGTTCAAAGTCAGTACCAATCCCTTACACGTGAGTCTCTACATGGGCTACTCTTGGCTCATGAGGCACGACTTGACTTGCTTGAGCCCATCACCTCCACTGTAGCAGCGTTCATGATGCGGACAACACACCAAGCACCACAACAAGTTCCTTCTCGCGTGGACAGGTCACCACGGCCTGGGCAACAATTTTCGCAAAGTGAGCAGCACTTTGGCCCACGAAATGCAGCCCTAAATTACTCACCAAATGCAGGCAATTACAGAAATCAAAGGAGGGGCAGTGTTCGATGTCAACTCTGCAATCGATTTGGCCACCGAGCCAATGTGTACCGTGATCATGGGCCTTCACCACAATCTTTAGGCTCGGCACCATAACTCCACATTGCTGAAATTCCACCACCACCGTCAGTCTTTTCGGACCTGTGGTATCCAGATTCCGGTGCAACACACCACGTCACAAACAATCCGTCTCAATTGTCCTCTCTTCAGCCCTACACAAGCAACCAACATGTTACCATAGGTAATGGGTCTAGCCTCCCGATAACCCATAAAGGTACTCTTGTTTCCCAAAATTTTCGTTTGTCTAATGTCCTAGTTGTTCCCTCTATAAAGAAAAACTTACTTTCCGTTCGTCAATTTTCACAGGAAAACAATTATGATTTCATTTTCTCACCTAATTGTTTTTCTATGAAGTACCGTCGTACGGGCAAGATTCTCTTCCAAGGGAACCTTAATCAGGGACTCTATCAACTGTCGGGACAGTCTGAGTTTTCTCCTTCAACTTATTACCTATCTCAGTCCAGCTCCCTTGTCCGTTGGCACCATCGTTTAGGCCATGCTACATATTCCACTATTTCTCGCATGTTCAATAAGTCGTCAGTTATTCAACCAACTTGCTCGACATGTGCATCTAGCAAGAGTCATCGTCATCGTCATCCTCCCACTTTTCATAGGTCCACGGCTCCCCTAGAATTAGTTCATTTTGACATTTGGGGGTCGGCTCCTGTAACGTCTCATCAAAACAATAGATATTATGTTTGTTTTAATGATGATTACTCCAAATTTTCTTGGCTTTATGTGTTCAACTCTCGTGATCAATTTTTACATATCTTCGTGGTCTTTCTCAACTTTGTTGAAAACCAGCTCAATACTTGAGTTAAAGCTATCCAAAGTGACTGTGCTAGAGAATTTCTTTCTGTATCTTTTAATAAATTGTTATAGGAGCGTGGCATTTATAAACAGACATCTTGTCCTCGCCTGGCCCTTCAAAATGGTTCAGTCGAGCGCAAACACATACATGTGGTTGAAATGGCTCTGGCTGTGATGCACCATGCGTCTGTTCCTTCTCATTTTTGGGATCTTGCTTTTGAAAGTGCAATTCACATTATCAACCGACTACCTACTCCCGTTCTGCAACAGCGCTGCCCTTGGGAAATACTCTTTTCTACCGCACCACCCATTGAGCATCTTCGAGTTTTTGGCTGTGCTGTGTACCTGAACCTATGACCCTATGCCAAGCACAAACTGGAGCCTAGGTCACATCAGTGTATTTTCTTGGGATATCCCTCAGGTGTCAAGGGCTATCACTGCTATTCTCCACAATAACGACGGTTCTATACAGTTGCAAACACCATCTTTGATCAGACTATTTTTCCGTTTGCTGCTCCTGTCACTGACGTATCATCAAATGTGTCCCCACCAGCATCATTGGAGTTACCCCTTTATGTTCCCCCATTGACGCATTTGCAACCTGATGATTCACATATGCAAGAGCCGAGGATTGATGCATCCCACTTGTCGACACCTGTACACAGCAGTCCCACCACCTCCCGCTCAATATCTCTTCAACTGCAACCAGAAGTGCCCTCTCCTGCCATTGAAACTCAGTAGGCTATCAATCCGCCACCACAATCGGCGCCATCCACCCACCCCATGGTGACCAGACTTCGAGACGGCACCGTTCCCCGTCGACATGTGCAAAAGGATCACACCTATGCACTCACCACTTCGGTAGCAATCCCATCCACACCATCTTGTTACAGTCAGGCGGTAAAAGACCCGAATTGGCGGCAGCTATGGCCGAAGAATACACCGCACTGCTGAAAAATCAGACATGGGAGCTTGTACCATCTCCTCAGCACTGTAAGCCCATTGGCTGCAAATGGATCTTTTGGGTCAAGCTGCGTGCAGATGGCTCTTTTGAACGATACAAGGCCAGATTAGTCGCCAAGGGCTTTCATCAATAGCAGGGACTCGACTATCATGAAACCTTCAGTCCGGTGGTGAAACATGTCACGGTTTGCACAGTCCTCGCGGTTGCATTTTCTCGGGGTTGGCAACTCTGACAACTAGACGTCAAAAATGCTTTTCTCCATGGTCATCTCACAGAAGAACTATTCATGGATCAACCGCTAGGTTTCGTTGATCCCCACCATCCTCATCATGTCTGCCGCCTGAAACGATCTCTTTATGGCTTGAAACAAGCACCCCGTGCCTAGCACCAACGTCTCAGTAATTTTCTCATCTCCATTGGCTTTGTAGCTTCTACTGCTGACTCATCACTGTTTATACTGCATACAGCCCAATACAGTATCTTCTTGCTCGTCTACGTCGATGACATCATTCTTATAGGATCCCCTACAGCACCATTGTCTGCTCTCCTAGAGTCTCTACAAAAGGAATTTGATATCAAAGACTTGGGTATGCTACATTATTTTCTTGGGATTGAACTACAACGCACTTCGGATGGTATTCTTCTTCACCAGACAAAATACGCAGCGGATCTTCTTGCCCAAGCAAAAATGCAAGATGCGAAGCCTGTTACCACCCCATGTGTAGCAGGCTCGGATATTCCATCTACCCATTGTGGTGAGCTGTTCTCGGACCCGACACTTTATCGTAGTACCGTGGGCGCATTGCAGTAACTTACTCTCACTTGGCCCGACATTGCCTTCGCTATCAACACTGCCTGTCAATTCATGCATGCACCCACGGAGGTCCATTGGCAGTTTGTCAAACGCATATTGCGCTTCGTTCGCGGCACGCAGCACCATGGCATACTCTTTACTCGCAACCGCAATTTCAATCTCCATGCTTTTTCAGATGCAGGTTGGGCTAGGGACCATGACACTAGACGGTCAGTCAGTGGCTTTGGCATATTCCTTGGCTCAAATCTCATCTCATGGAGTTCCCGCAAGCAACGGACAGTCGCTCGATCCAGCACAAAAGCCAAATTCAAAAGCCTAGCCGATACAACTGCTGAACTCATTTGGATCGAGGCTCTCCTACGCGATCTCGGTGTCTCTTGGCAAGACCCTCCGGTTCTTTGGTGTGACAACATCTCAGCCATCTATCTAACAGGGAATCCCATCTTTCATGCTCGAACAAAGCACGTGGAAATGGATTACCATTTTGTGCGAGAGCGGGTCGCCAAAAATCAAATGCATGTTCAGTACATCTCCACTATCGATCAACTTGCCGATATCTTCACCAAAGGGCTCTCCATGGCTCGCTTTCGCCTTCTACAGTCCAAGCTTACTGTGCGTTCTGCCACATCAGCTTGCGGGGGGGTGTCAAAGGAAACAATGACGTGTCCTGATTCAGCTACAATTTCTCCATCACTTGCTCATCAAGCACAATCTCAGTTGGCTACAATCTCTCCCTTGCTTGCACATCAAGCACAATCTCAGTCAGCTACAATCTCTCCACCACTTGCTCATCAAGCAAGATCAATTCTTTCCAAAGAGAAGAGATCATGATTGTGTCCTTCATTAATTATGCATTATAAAAAGACATCACACTGTATAGCCGATAGATGTACAAAAATTCCACCACTGAAACACAAAACACTTATTGGCATTGCCACCCAATCCCATCGTGTCAGTTTATTGTTTTACATGCCCTTTTTACAGTTCGGACCCACCTTTTGATCAGGAAAATTGATAAGAGCCGTGGAAATTGGGATAAAAAGCATGCCGACCAGATTTGATGCCGCACTCATTCGGTCTTTTTTAATTAACTTGCATGTGCTCTATAGCCTTGGTGTCTGTCTAACATCATAGTTTAGTGTCTAACTGTTGAAAAATGTTTTGAACATGAATTTTGGTGTCAACATAACTTTTTTTTAGCTGAAAATCCAACATAACTTTTTTTTATTGATATCTTAAGCCAACATGGCTCATCGGAAGGTCCAGTAAGCATCTAAAGTATAAAATATGTCATTGAATGTCTTTCCCCCAAATAAGAATCCTAAATCACCCAACTGGAAGAGAACTCTCAATTTCAAATCCTAACCGGCCATTAAACCCAAATTCACACCCTATTTAGGTTTGCCCCCAAAATTAACATCTCAAACTTGCAAATGCAGAGTAGGAGTTTCAGCAGTGGCTCAAATTCGTTTCAACGAAGCGACCTTGGAGCCCTAATATTAGTTCCATATTCAAGGAAGACCAGAGCAGAGAGGGGCGCACGTTGTCTGAATAAAAGGCAGAAAGGGAGAGCAGAGGGGGGTCTTCATCTCTAACACACAAGCTGAGAGAAAAATTAGAAGAAGCGAAGCCCTGTTAGTGTTCCAACTCTAGCAAACCCAAGCTCACCATCATCAGTTTTCACGCCTGCACCTCGTCTCCCGTTCCTGCAGTCCTCGGCCACGACTCGTCAGCTCTGGATCAGCCTTTATCGCGGTGATCTAAATTTCCAGATCGGTACCTGTCACTGCCCAGCTTCCTTGTGAGGACAGCGACGACGAGCGAGACACGGTGAGAGGGAGAGTGGTGCGATTGGAGCCCTATTTACCTTATGTGTTGGGACATCATTTTGGGCATGGACACTAGAACGGCGTCGTTTATGCCACCAGCCACGTTAGACTTCACGTTGGACTGAGCGATGCCGTTTTCCACGTCCACATGGACTGCTTTTAAAAAAAAATGCCAACTCAACTTAATTTTTTAATTAAAAATGCCATCTACTCATTTTGATCGGAATTTCTCTCTGGAGGCACTTAAGTAATCGTTTTTTTTCTCCGATTTGGTACTTAAGTGAGTCGGCAAAACTTTTGGTACTAAAATGAGCATCAGACACAACTTTTAGCACTTCTAGCATCTTTCTGCTCCAATGCATGATTAGATCTTTGGCCTGCATGACTGGTTGACCTTTGGACGCACACCCTCCCGGATTAAAATAGGTATATACTCATATTCTGCAATTGAAACTCGAGACTCATTGGAAAACGAATAAGGGGTAGAGCCTCACCTAGACTTTAGGGTCATAGCAGATATATCTCCTCGAGAAAACGGCATTAGTCCTAAGCACTAGCGTGGTCTAGTGTAATCCAATTCCCCAATTTAGAATCTTTAGTTTACGTAGATTAAATGCTCAGTTCCAAGTTCGAGACGTATATCCCACACCATGACTACACCTTGGTAGGTTCTTCATTGACATTTTAAAATATTAGTGGTGACTCCTAAGTAGGAGAATTCATGATAAAATCTCAAATTGTGATATGGGCCAGATTTGGGAGAATCCAAATAAGGTATAGAGATTCGATAGACAATGTTGTTGAAAAAAATCCTCAATTTTTTAAGATTAAAGGAAAGTGTCCTCATTTGCATAAATAAGAGATTGAAGTGGACCTTATTTTAAATAAGAACTTATAGTGGTCATATCAGTTTCAAAGAAGGGCTTGACCTCATAGCTGGTCAAGGGCATTTTCATTTTTTTTTTCTCTTTTATTATTTTGTTTCCTTTTTTCTTTTCTTTTTTCCCATTTCTTTTTTTTTTCTTCGTCACTGACCACTAGGCAAGGGCCCAGCATGCCATTGGCGAGGGTCATGACCCTCGCTGACTATGAGCGACGGTAGCCCTTGCCAAATTGAGCAAGGGCTTGGGCGAGGGTCGTTGGGCCTTAGAGCCTTTAAAAGGGAAAAATTTGGATTTGACTTTGATAGATCAGATGAAGATCAATGGATGCATGTACCAAGTTTTGGCTGAAGAACGTTCTCATTCGAAAAAACAAAAATCTTGTGTAACGTATTGTAATGCGTCAGACGAGACAAAAGTCATTGTCTCTCTTTTTCGTCGTTGAAAAATAATTCTGTGCACTGTTCACTATTGTAGCAACATTGTAACACACTATTCATATATTGTTTGACTACTGTTCACGTACTGTTCATGCATAGTAAATTGTTGAAAAACGAAAGAAACGTGAAGTCTTCTGATGGCTTCGCTTCTTTTGTTTGTTTCCTCCCCCGGACGGTTATAAAAGGCAGGGGTGGTAATGAAGAATGGCATCCTTCACCCATTACTAAATAAAATCCCTAAGTGTGTTTATCATGAGTCCCAACTAGTCTCATATTTCTTTTCTGTTTGGTATGATTCTTTGAGAAAGAAGCATGTTCTAGTTAATCCTGGTAGTATGCTTTATACTTGCCACACTTGTGGAACTTGTGTATTAGAAATCTTTGATTATGTCAAGTTTTTCTAAGGTTTGAGCTAAAATTCCGAGAAGGATCTGGGGGCTAACAGACTGTCCTTTTTTAAGGCTGGGAGCTGAGTATGTGGGATAACATACTTGCTACAGATCTTGTCTAGGAATTCACTAGCTTGAATCTTAGGCCACCTCAATAGTATCAGAGCCAGCAAGGGAGAAAAAAAAGAAGTGGGAAAAGAAAAGAAAAGAAAAGAAAAGAAAAAAGTAAATGATGAAATGCCTTTAACTAGCTAGTGAGGTCAGGTCCTTTTTTTTTATATACTAATATGCCACTTTCGGCTCTTATTGAAAACAAGGTCTACTTCAAGCTATTACTTAAGAAAATAAGAGCACTTCATGTCTTTATTTGAAACAAAGTTCACTTCAGATCCTTAGTTGAAAAAATGATGGCATTTCAAGCTCTTAATTGAAATTTCCCTAAAATTAATGGCTCGACTTGAGACAAAACTATACAGATAGAGCAGTTCAAATAGTTGTTGACATTTTTTACAATACCACCAAGAAAAAAAGATGGGGTCGTCAGCAAAGGGTAGGTGCGAGAGAGGGTAGGGCAGCAACTTCGACTCAACTTAGGGTGCATTTAAGAGCGCGGGATTTTCACGAAATGCGAATAAAATTTGATAAACTATAATTAAAAACTATATTAAGAAGCAATGTTGATTTAAATGTCGTTCGAAAAAGAAATCTATTTACTCATACAGACTCTTGGCATGTAGCGAAAAGGGCATCAAGCATCATAGGAAAGGGAATGTCAAACTATGGGCATAGATACCTTTGACACTTTTGTGAGCTAGAGGTCGAGGCATGTTTATGACCTCATCGTAAGCGATCGAGTAAAGTCCAGCTCTAGTATCTCGATTTTTTATTGAAGTCAAACTCGGACAAATTTTTTCGCACTCGCTCGCCTTTAAGCCAAGTTTCGAGCACCGAGTATGTGAGCCGAGTCGAGCTCGAGCTTGAAATTTTTTTTTTCCTGCCTGAATCGGTTAGGCCCTTAACAGGAAATCGCAGATGAAACTGCAAAACATGCAATCGGTAATATGGTTTTAATCCACCATATCATTCAAAAAATTTCTCTTTGGAGACATCCGATAAAATTTCCATTCACAATTATATTCTAAGACTCATTGTCTCACAAGACAAGACCATGACTTTTCTGGGCATCTGTCTGGCTTATGTTCATGTTTTCTTCATCGAATATGCTGAACGAGAGTCCGTAAACCGCGAGACACAGTCCGGGTGCAAAGTATTTTCCCGGTCTTCCTGACTTCCTTCCGTATAATCTCTGGAAAGGTGAACTAATTCTCCCGCCGCCACCGCATTTTCCTTCTCCAAGCCCATTTTCCGGGAAAATAGGGAAGAGAAAAGAAACCCTATTGCATCAGAGAAAAGATGGTGAAGTCGCCAGAGCAAGAACACCCGGCGGAGGCCCTTGGCTGGGCTGCCAGAGACGCCTCTGGCCTTCTCTCTCCCTTCAAGTTCTCCCGCAGGTTATTTTCTTTTTCGTTCTCGTACGGTGGAATCTCCATAGTCTACTTTATACTATAGATCGACAAAGAAGGTGGTGATCATAGATTTGGTTTTTGCATATCGTTTCGATTTCGATATGGGGCCACCGGAGAGAAAGACGTGAAGTTCAAAGTGTTGTTCTGCGGGATCTGCCACAGTGACCTCCACAGCGTGAGGAATGAGTGGGGATTTTCCACCTATCCTCTTGTTCCTGGGTAATCCTATCGTCTCTTTTCTAATCACCTTTTCCCTTTGCTCTTCTTCTTTGCCCTGGTAATTTCAAGGTGTTGCGAAATAGAATGACTCAATCGCGTTGAGCTAATGGTCGAAAACTTGGCCAATTTTGCGACTCCCAAATCAAGCTCCAACAATGGCGCCGTTGGGCCACATCAGTCTACCCGTCGGTATTAATGGAAGAACAAATTTCTCTTGCTAAGATGAGTCCAACTTCTGAAGTTCATCTTCAACTGTTAAACTCCTAAAGCCGATGCCTTTACGCGCACCACAAGCTTTAGCTAGACGTATCGTGTAGAATACCAAATGCACATCGATCACAAAGTCTTACAAATATCGAAGACATCTAGAGCTTTAAGCTTTCGATTTCTCTAAACTTCATGTGTATCTTGACCTATTTGATATGCAGGCACGAGATTGTGGGCGAAGTCGTGGAGGTCGGAAGCAAGGTGGAGAAGTTCAAGGTGGGAGACAAGGTGGGAGTTGGCTGCATGGTCGGGTCGTGCGCCTCCTGCGATAGCTGCCACAACCATCTCGAGAATTACTGCCCCAAAACAATACTGACTTACGGTAGCATGTACCATGACGGGACGATGACCTACGGAGGATACTCCAACATGATGGTGGTGGATGAGCACTTCGCCATCAAGTTCCCGCAGAACATGCCTCTCGACGCCGGCGCTCCTCTGCTTTGTGCCGGGGTCACTGTTTACAGCCCGATAAGGTTCTTTGGGCTCGACCGCCCAGGGATCCACTTGGGCGTAGTGGGTCTCCGTGGATTGGGCCATGTAGCCGTGAAATTTGCGAAGGCGATGGGGGTTAAGGTGACCGTGATCAGCTCCTCTCCGGGCAAGAGGGAGGAAGCGCTCCAGCGTCATGGCGCCGATGCGTTCCTTGTTAGCAGCGACATCAATCAAGTTCAGGTGATTCCTGGATTGAAGCATTGCAATTGCTTGTTTTTTCTTGTATTTTTTTTTGTGATGATGAGCAACAAAGCTTAAGTGAGCGTACTCTAAGTTAGTGAAATACCCAGTAAAAAAAAAATCTGATTTGTTATTTGCAGTACATTATGCAATTTGAGTTTGTTTCGGAACATTTTGTTTTCAATAGGCTGCAATGGGAACCATGGATGGTATAATCGACACAGTTTCGGCGGTGCACCCGATATTGCCATTGATTGGTATGCTCAAACATAACGGCAAACTTGTCCTCGTCGGTGCTCCTGATCGGCCTCTCGAGTTACCCGTCTTTCCCATGATCTCTGGTAAGAATCTCCATTGCTCACCTTTGCTGCAAAAATAATGTTGAATCAACTAATAGTAACCGATATATTGTGATAAAAGTGCCAAATGTATTGTTTATCTAAAGACAAACTGAGAGATTATATTATTGGTTATAGGGAGGAAGATTGTGGCTGGGAGTTGCATCGGTGGCATAAAAGAAACTCAGGAGATGATTGATTTTGCCGCAATGCACAACATAACTGCCGATATTGAGGTCGTTCCGATCGATTATTTGAACACTGCGATGGACCGCCTTGCCAAGGGCGATGTCAAATATCGGTTTGTGATAGACATTGGCAACACCTTAAAAGAAGCGTGAGGTTCCCGAAGGCTCTTATTAGATTGCCTATGATGATGTCGAGTAGAAACTTTGGTGATCAAATAAACTTTGACCGGGAGATTTTTAGGTGGAATGCCTAGCTAAATTTGTTTTGTTGGAAAAGGATTTCCAAAAATATTAGGAAAATCCCCCGAAGATTGATTAAATCATGGATTGATAAGATGAGTTCATTAAGTAGCCCGATTATCACCTAAATGACAGATATGTTAATGCAAAAATAAATGGATAAATAATCTCGACTATAGCTCTTAAGATTATGGTTATACAATAACCCACCGATGAAATGTATGTAAAACCCGTCCTCTCTCTTCTTCTTAACAACACACGAAAATTCCATCTAAATTGTGATGCTAAGAAAAAGGGATTAGAGAGAAAAATCGATTTTCTTCCAGATTCAACAATGGCGTCATCTTCTACGCATACAACTACTTTTTTTTATTTTTCTATTTTCCACGATGCTTTCATGAAATTGTTCATTCTTCCAATATGCTGAAATTTTGTGTCAAATGATGAAGAATGTTGGAGCAGCCCAAAGGCCTGAAGACAATTTTATTTACAAGGCATTTTCATTTCATAGCTTTCTCTCTCGTTTTTGAGAGCTTTCTCTCTCGCTCTGAGAGCTTCCCCCTATCTCTTGGATAGCTCTTTCAATATCCCTACACACAAACCCTAACCATGGATGCGTATCCCCAGATCGTTCAATCCAAATCAAACCCCCCATAAATTTATCTTTCCCCATCGCCCAGAATACAGAAACAAAATAACACAATAAACCCTAATCTCAAGACCTTCCTGGGTTTCTTTCCCTCTTCTGCGACTAAACTGCTGCCGGCCTTGCCCCCTGCCCTAGTTGCTTCTGCATCCTGTGGCATCACCTGCAGAGGAAATGGAACAAGGAAATGAACAGGAAATCAGAATGGCAGCTCTATGCAATCGTCTAGGTCATCTATGGTCCAAAACAAAAAAAGCAATCGTAGATGAAGTAGTGACGGAAGAAAGCCTACAAGAAGGGGAACGCACAGCCTTTGGCCGTCTCCATTGCAGTCCAGCAATTAACTTCCAAGCTTTCCAAACAACCATGATGAAAGCTTGGAAAACCGAGAAGGTTATTTGCACTCACCTTGAACTAGGGCTTTTCTCCTTCATATTCGAATCTGTTAAGGAACGGAACAGGGTCTTGGAGTCTGGACCTTGGACCTTTTCTCGCCATTTGCTTGTGCTTAAACCTTGGGAACCTAGCATTCCTCCCCATAGCCTATCCTTTGAGTCGTGTGCATTTTGGATGCACATTATGGGACTTCCTGTAGAAGGCAGAAAAAAGGCTGTGATTAGGAATATAGCTGAGAATGTGGGTGAAGTAGTGGAAGTGAAAATAGAATTCAAGGGATATGCGGCTGTTTCTGTTGGTAAAGCTAAGATTATTCTGAATTTATCCTCCCCCCTTGAACATGGGATGATTTACAGTTTTAAAGGGAAAGAACATTGGCTTGATTTTCGCTACGAAAGGCTACCAACCTTCTGTTACTCATGCGGAAAACTGGGGCATTACGCCCAAAATTGTTCTGAAATCCCCTACGATGAGGAAGTTTTCTCCGTAAATGATAATATTTACTTCGGCTCATGGTTGAAGTCAGAAATGAATGCTCCAAGCCCATTTTGGATATCTTTCTACAAGACTCCAATACATGAAATATATGGAGGATGAAAGCATCCCTGAGACACCAGAGAATTCGTGTTTCAATGACAACGTCCAGATTAGCAAGGAAAGGGATGGAGGGACGAGTAGCCTTATGAAAGAAGACAGAGGGAAAAGGAAGATGAGTGAGATAGATGAACTGAACTCTAGCTATGAGCAACTAAAAGAGAGAGGAAATAGAACCATTGCGACCCCTCTCTTGACAGAACTCCCTTCATTCCAGCAAGGCAATAAACCTTTGAAGAAGTACTTAGAAAAGACAAGTGGCAGGGAGACAAAGAAGGGGTGGAAAAACACAACATGTGATGATCAGATTGGAAGTAATATGTTGCTGGATGAGTCGAATATACTCGAAACCCCAGTGGTTGCAGCTGAAGAAACAACCATACGGGCATTGGTGGCTTGCCCTAATAAGCCACCGGTTTACAAATGAGTATACTATGTTGGAATTGTCAAGGGTTGGGCACACCTTTGACAGTTCAAGCCCTAAGAGCCATTATGGTTCAAGAAAGGCCCAACTTAGTATTTTTATGTGAAACTAAGAACCAAGGGGGGTGATACATCAAGTAAGGAAAAGACTGGAGTTGCAGCATCATTTTCTGGTGAATCCCAGAGGTATTGGAGGTGGTTTGGCGTTATTTTGGAGGGAGGACGTGGAGGTTATAGTCATCTCAGCCACAGAAGAACTTATAGATATCCAGTATAAAGATCCGACCCACAATACACCTTTTAGGGTGACCTTTATCCATGCGCCAGCAACATATCAGGAAAGGCTCAAAACATGGGATCTCCTCAAGCAAATGAAGGGAGTAAATGGCCTACCTTGGGTTTGGTTAGGTGATTTCAACGAAACCCTGTATCACTGGGAAAAGGTGGGGAGAAGGGAGACGGACAATTACCGGATGCAAACTTTTAGTGATCTATTAAATAGTTGTGGTATGATGGATCTTGAAAGCAAGGGTTGTGCTTTTACGTGGTCAAACAATAGAGAAGGGGCATATCTTGTAAAAAAGAGATTAGATAGAGCTGTATGTGACTTGGATTGGAGGATAGCTTTCCCTCTTGCTGAAGCCTTTGCTTTGCCTGCCATATGATCTGACCACTACCCTATTTTGCTCAATCTAACCACTAGAAAAGCCAAAAGGAAGCGAAATTTCAAATTCAAGGCATTCTGGCTGGAGAATGAAGAATGTGGCCACATTATAAGAAATACATGGGAGGAATCAGAACTGGTAGGAGCTAATTTGGTGCAGAAATTGAAGAATGTGTCAATGGCCTTGGAAAAATGGAGCAAGAAAATTTTCCCAAACAACCACAAACAGATTAAAAGGTTGAAATCCGAGCTCCAATATATTATGAATGACCAGAATTTGCAGCGAGATAGGAAAAAACAGCAAGAGATCTCTGAACAAATTGAATCATTGTGGAGGAGGGAGGAAATGTACTGGGGTCTAAGATCCAGAATCAATTGGCTGAAATGGGGGGACAGAAATACAAAATTTTTTCATGCAACTACGATCCAGAGAAGGCAACGAAACAGAATTTCAATGCTAAAATAGATTGGGCAGGAAACTTGGGTTAGAAATCCTGAACATGTAAAACAAATGACTTCTGATTTCTTTCAAGAACTATATTGCACATCGGGCCCTCGTAATTTCCATCCAGTATTACAGCAATGCCCTTCATTAGTGACAGATGAGATGAATACAGAATTATCAACAGTGGTTACCCTTGTAGAAATCCAGAAAGCTACCTTTGAGATGGGCTCTTTGAAGGCTCCTGGTCCTGATGGCCTGAGTGGTAAGTTCTATCACCACAATTGGGAAGCTATAAAAGGGGGAATCTTGGAAGAAGTCCAGAAGTTCTTCGAAACGGGTGAAATGCACCCCAAGCTAAATAGAACACATATCACGCTTATACCCAAAGTTAAAAATCTTGAAAGACTGGACCAATATAGACCAATCAGCCTTTGCAACTTCGCGTACAAAATTATTTCTAAAGTCTTGGCAAATAGATTGAAAAAGTGGTTGCCACACCTTATTGCGGAGGAGCAAAGTGTCTTTGTGGGAGGAAGGCAAATTCAGGATAATATTCTTGTTGTGCATAAGGTTTTGCATCAAATGAGAGTGAGGAAAAGGAAGAAAAAGTTTCAGGCCATCCTTAAACTCGACATGAAAAAAGCATATGACAGAGTTGAATGGGACTTTTTGGAGGAGTGCTTAATGAAAATGGGCTTTTGCTCGGTGTGGGTAAACAGGGTGATGAAATGCGTGACCTCGGCTACCCTCAGTGTCAAACTTAACGGAGAACCGCTTCCTTATTTTCAACCTACGAGAGGTATCCGCCAAGGAGACCCTATCTCTCCCTATCTCTTCATCCTTCTAGCAAACACTCTATCAATGATGATGAACAAAGCTGTCAGTGATGGGACAATCAGGGGCATCAAGCTCAACAGGTTTTGTCCAACCCTCTCCCATCTACTATTTGCTGATGATTCTATCTTCTTCCTGGATGGCAAACTGACAGAATGCCAGAACCTCGCATCGATTCTAAATCAATACTGCTTTGCCTCTGGTCAAGAAATTAATTTGAACAAATCTGGAATCTTCTTGGGGCCAAATTGTCCACAACAACTAAAAGAAAATCTAGCCAATGCCTCGAGAGTTCCAGTGATTGATAAAATCGGGAAATACTTAGGAATACCATCGGATTGGGGGGAATAAAAAAACAGATGTTCTCTTGGATCAATGCGAGAGTAAATATGAAATTGGAGGGGTGGAAGGAAAAATTGATCTCAAAAGCAGGGAAAGAAGTGCTGATTAAAACAGTTGTTCAAGCTATTCCCCAGTACGCCATGTCCATTTTTAAAATACCAATCTCGATTTGTCAATCTATTGAGAAGAAAGTGGCCTCCTTTTGGTGGAAAAATGGGGAATCTCATAAAGGGCTTCATTGGAGGAGATGGGAGGTTCTTAAAAGAAGAAAAGATGAAGGCGGTATGGGTTTTAAAGATCTTGCTGCTTTTAATAGAGCATTGTTAGCTAAGCAAGCCTGGAGACTTGCTCGGAATCAGAATTCCCTTTGGAGTAAAGTTTTGAAAGGCATGTACGTCCCAAATAGAACTTTCTTGCAAGCATAGAGAGGCTATAGACCATCATGGGGCTGGCTTAGTATCATGTTTGGCAAAGATACCATTTCAGGATCAGTGAGATGGACAATTGGCACTGGAGAAGACATATGCATTAGGGATGATCCTTGGCTCAAGAGGGGTATAATAGGGGGACCAGCACACCAATCTGATCCTTCTAAAGTTTCAGATTTGATTTCAAAGGAGGATGTCAAATGGGATGAGCATAAACTCAGAATTCTCTTCGATGACGAACTTGTGGAGGAAATTCTATCAATTCCACTGAGTCCTTTACTAAAAAAGGACAAGCTAGTATGGACAGCTAGACAGTCTGGAATATTCACAGTAAAAAGCGCATACAACATTCTCAGAGAAGAGGAAAAACAACAAAGTAAAGATCAAGCTTCAAGCTCTTTCCAACCCTCTCGCAAACTCTGGAACAAGATATGGCACTCTCATGTCCCCCCTAAAATTCGAATTTTCCTTTGGAATTTGTGCCAAAACGCGCTGCCGACAAGAGAGAACTTATACAGGAGAAACGTCATCACACAACCCCTTTGCCCCATCTGTGAAGCAGAGATTGAAACTACTGAGCATATATTCCTTTTATGCCCATGGATAGCAGAATTATGGCAGAACGCACACTACACAAGTCACAGCAGTTTCCAAAACATTACGCGTATGGATGCGTGGCTCCAGAAACAGATTGAGAACCCATACCTCTCACTCTCCTTTGAATTGACGGCCGCAATCCTCTGGTACATCTGGATATCGAGGAACAATCGAGTCTTTAGGGGTAAAAACCCAACCCCAGAATCCCTAATTCAAGAAGCAGATGTGTTAGTGAGAAATCATGAGAAATGGAACAAGAAAGCTGCAACCTTTACTGAAGAAGAGACGAACTTACAGCAAAAGTGGACACCACCAGAAAACTCTTTCCTGAAGTTCAATGTGGACGCCTCGATTGGTGAAGACAGAGTTGGAGGAGCGATCGCAGGAGCCTTACGGGACGCCTCGGGTTCCATTCTCGATGGATTCGCAAGAAAAATCGGAGCTTTCGCCCCGATTCAAGCAGAAGCACAAGCCATCGTCGAGGCGTTGAAGCGTCTTGAGGCGAAGAGAGAGAAGAAAGCGGTTGTCGAGTCTGATTGCTTTGTCCTTGTGCAAGCGGTAAACGATGACTTTCATTCTTGCTGGGAGGCTGAGACGAATGTTTTGGAGATTCGAGCTTTGCTGGCCCAACTCCAAGATGTTACTTTAGCCCACTATCGAAGATCAGCAAATCAGGTTGCGGACTGGATTGCAAAAGCGCACCGCACCAACAATATCTCAACTTCTTGGCTTTTGAATATTCCCCGTCCCCTCTGGGATTTTATTTGTGTTGACGCCCCTTGTTTGGGCTTAGTTTGTATGAACCTTTAAGTATTTATCTATGCAATTATCTTTCGACCAAAAAAAAAAAAAAACTCCTTGAAAGAATTCACCTTATATTAATTTGTTCTATGTAGCTTATAATATATATATATATATAAGTCTGATGTGGCTTTTTTTTTTAATAAAGAAATTGATGTCCAAAGTGGACAATCTTGGCTCGACATGGCAATTAAGAGTTCAAACCATATTAGAGACAAATGAGAATAAGAAGATATTGAATAAATTAAAAGTTCATAGACGACATTGTATATTGGGCTAAAGTTCATGGATTATATTGAACAAATTTAAAGTTTAGGGATCACATTGTAAATTGGGTCAAAGTTTAAGTACCATTTATGTCATTAACCCATGATTGACGAGCACGCACTTGTCATTTCTGTGCAATTGCCCAACCTGCCCTGTTTTGCCCGAGTAGAACTTCTAATGCTTTCTTTCCTCTGAGCCATAAACGAGCACTCCGCTGTCTCTCTTTCCCCAATCGTTGGCTTTATCTAGTCCTCAACCCTCTCTCCCGATCTCGGCCAACTATCTTAGTTTCGTCTATAAGTTGGCTGAGATTGAGCTCTCTAATCCCTTCCTTTTCTTCACTCATTCACTTTCCTTAGCCTATCCTTAGTTTAGGAAGCTTTAGGAGTTTTCACTAACCAGAGGCATCATTTGATCCGAAAGAGAATCGAACGAAACGGTTCGTGATAATTCAGGATATCATGACGTGCCATTCTCGAGGCCCGTGAGAGAGGAAAGACGGGCTGAGTTTTACACGAGGACCTTGGCTGAACTAGGATCTGGCTTCGAGTTTATTACAAAACCATGCGAGATGGTTCGCGAAAATTCAGGATATCGTTTATATCTATAAACGAGCGTGATATTCTTAAACTAAAATGTTCTTAATTTCAAAATGCGAATACAGAACTAATTCTGACATTATTGGGTAATCTCGATCCCTAATTTTACATGAAATGTGAAGGAAACCTTTGGAACGAAAATTTAAATGTCAACGTTTTGGAGAGTATGTTCTCTTTGAGAACCCAGGTCTGTTGGGTTACTGCTGCTACTCGTAGCCAAGGACCAAATCTTCGCTCTCCAATTCCAACTTCAGATTGAGACTCAGGTATATCTCAGTAGTACCCGTATTAGCTTTAGAGGCATCATGAAAATGTGAAGAAATTTAGTACCTTGGTCAAAATTAAGATGTCTACAATCAAGTTCATGACAACTCAACTGCACAAAATCTATGTTGGGGTGATGTGTAATGCTCTCGCGAGATAAATTGAGTAAATTTATCAGGATCCGACTTCTTGAAATCCAAGATCTGCGCAGACGATCATCGTGGCGACACCAAGAGCTATTCTATAACATATTTATTATGATCAAATATTCAAATTCCACAACTCTCTAAGCTGAGAAATGCTGAATGCTATAACCCAAATTGTGTGAAACCAATATCGACAATTCCTTTTTTGCTGGTACTTTTTAACTTGTCAGACTATCTCTATTCACAACTCCGGAGGCCCTTCGAGGCGTATGTAATCGTACATGACTCCTTGATAAGGGTTTATGGCCAAGGCCTGAGTCAAAAAGATCCTGTTGCTTCCTCTGCGAAGTCGCGAGCTCGGCACCGGAATGCTGTACAACCAGTATAAACCATGAATGCCATGTCTCGCTATCGCATTGTCCTGTCCAATTCTCCCTGTGGCGAAGTGCGGGGGCTCAATCCTTGGGTCGTTAAACCGTACCTAAGGATCATCAGTAACTCTTATAATCTGCACTTGACAAATCCTGATACAGGGTGTATGGTTGCTAATTTGATCTATATTCATCCGTAATTTAGTTGAACGACCTCGGTCTAGCTTATATGAACTGTTGAATACATAGTGTTCTACATGTTATGCCTGTACCTGCAAGTCAGATTCAGTAACTGATGCCAAGGCCAATTGGAGGACGTAACCGGCGGTCTCTTTTACACTCTCGAGTTCGAACACAATCTTCCATGTCGTCGCTGTGAATGTGTAATTATATAAATTCCTGCACTTAGAGAAGCTCAATCAACTAAGAAGAAGTCGAGCAAGTTCTGTGGCGGACAGAGAGGAGACGACACATACCTAGTGACATGTGCAAAGAACCAATCTTTACGATGATCATCGACGCCCACACGAAAGATGAGATCAGTTTCAGGGTACAAGTCTGCATATCGCTCCCACAAGCCGTATTGCCTAAATCTGCTCAACTCAAACAAGATCAACACGAGACAAGAACCAGTATATGAGTGGCTATTGGCTAAGAAACACAAGTTTGTGCATTCTTGAGGCAAACCTGTATTGTTTGTTGTTACTGTACAAATTATTCATGAGGGTTGGGTAAGGTTCGGGCACGTAGAACTCAGTAGCCGTACGGTCGGGGACGCCTATTTCCCACAGAGTAGGGCCGTGTCTCGGCGGCTTGTAGACGAGAATCCCCAAGTTGATCGAGGAACCTGCATTTTGAAACTATATTCATTCCATTTCTCCATTGACTAAACTATGCTAAAGTGAAGTCTCTACACAAGGAATTGCAATTTCAGACATAAGTAACAGAGTTTGGTTACAATAGATAGAAGCAAAACTTCATACCTGGTGTGATAGTGACGTTGCCTTCATACTTGTAATCTCCGATAATACCAGGAACCCATCCATATAAATTATACTCGCCGGCTCGAATGTTGTTGATTATGAAATTTCCCTTCCTGTCTGCTCGACACCAAAACTGATAGCCCTGGAAATTAAACGACATTTATGAAAGACAAATCAAATTAAGCTATTTTTTTCGAGGCTGAATTGAAACTATTGATAAGTATGACTCATCGCGCGCCAATTTCGGCTTTAAAAAAAAAAAAAACCAGCGGCTTTATCAACCTTGTTCTCTCTTTGCCACGACCCGACCTCTCCAGGAGATGCTAGGCCAACATAGGCAAAGCCTCCCCACAGGTATCTCTTACTTATATATCTGGAAAAAAGGAAAGAAAATGAAGGAGCACAGCAAAATTAAAACGATGTGATCGCGTGAACTTAACATGTTTTATTGTCATACAGCGCATACCGAACACCATATCTGCACTACGTCTTTCCTACACGATGATATGAAGTATTTACTATTGTAAGCTCATCGAATAGATCATCGAGGCACAACTAGAGCCATGACGGGATAATTTCGCACATACCAGGTCCGTCGATGCGAACTTTGAACACACTTCATCACAAAACAGCAAGAAACAAAGATGCGAGACTAGTCGAGATTTCATCACGAGAAAAAACCTTTCGGCTATGGAACTGATTAAGTACCTGTCGCGAACAAGTAACTGGCCAACGACCATTCCTCGCTCCTCCGAAGAAGGGAAGTCCTCTGACTCGGCGAACCCATATGGCCAGGTCTCCGATTCCACGTACATCTAACAATCATTGAATCGGCAATGACAAAAGAATTACCAATTGCTGGTCATGGCCAAGATAGAAGACTGACTAAATCTAAACTTGAGCAGACAGAGAGGAAAACTATAAATACAGAAACCTGCTCTTTGGCATTTTGCCAGAGATTGCTCGAGTCTTCCTCTGGGGAGACTGAGTTGAGATAGACCAGAACAGGGCCAAACACCTTCTTCCAAGGCTCTCCATCTCTGAACTTCATGCCCACTTCTTTCCCAGCATAGTGAGTGCTCACAAACATCTGCACTGTTTCCTCTGAGTACTTAAGCCCAACTTTTGTTCTCATAACAACAAAGAAAATCTGGGGTGCTAACCATAGTACTATGAGTGCGTTCGTTTCACTGAAAATGAGTGATTTAGAAAACATTTTTCGAAAAATAATTGTTTGTATCATTTAGAAAAATTAGTCAACAAATAATATTTTCGTCATCAATAACAATCTATGCCTAACTATTTTGCCCGAGTGATGAAAAAAAATTTGATTCATTTATTTTTCTAAACGAATTAAGCGACCATTTTTCGGAAATTTTTTTTCAAATCACTTATTTTTTGCGAAATGAACGCACCGCATGTGTGATTCTTTGACAAAACTCACCATTGCCATTGTGTCAAAGATCAAGAGAATGCAGAAAAAGTGTGCAGAGAAGACTCACGGAGAGGGTGATTGGGCCGACGTGGGAAGTGAGGTCCTGCTTGATGGGCCCAGCAGTGCGGAACTCGTTACTGGGCGTGATCAACCAGAAGCCCACCGGCGGATCCCCGCAGATCCACCCGTGCACCCTGTTGTACTGGTTCTCACACGAGTACTGGTACTTGTCGTCCACCTGCAGCGCCGGTCACCAGTACCCACTTGTCACGTGACTTACAGATGGACGACCCAAACGTTTTTACTTAGAACCCTAAGTAAAGGAAACTAGAGCTGGGGGTAATTACAAAGATTTTTTTGGATATTTTTACCGTAAAATGTTGTACTGCACACTATTGGCGAATCTCAATCGTAAGATGACAATAGCAGATCGTAAAGTATTTTACCTTAAAAGATCACTTTATTCCATTTAGATGTTTGTGTATAGGCTGTCGTTGTTCCTAGAAAATTGATTCGATCATCGGCCTATTGACCTCATTTTAAAGTGATTGAAAGTCCAATTCGAAAAGTCTAAGTTATTAGGTGTAGGGAAACAACATGCATTTAAGGGCCATATAAACTCGACAGACAAACAATTAAAATAACTTTAATTTAGAGCATAACTAAGTTTGTTTTGAACAGTATTTGAAATTCTTAAGGTTACCTCTCCTCTAAGTTCCGGGTTGATTGGATCGGTCAAGAGAACTGCTTCCGGGTAGGCCAGCGGCTCCCCCGTGACCCGGTCCTCTGGCATCGGCATGACTCTCTGCCTATCATCTGACAAAGCCATGAAATGAAACCTGGACAATAAAATCGAAGTCCCAAGTTGTCAGCATGCCACAACTCTTAGAAACTAAACCACTTTGAATTGCCATTCCAAAAAAAAAAAAAAA
>BCNH02000009.1:4419992-4455284 GCA_001662345.2 Metrosideros polymorpha var. glaberrima
AAAAAAAAAAAAAAGACAGAACAATTACGAACTGATATTCAATTACTTTTCATTCTGGAGCTTGTAAACGATCCTGACTTGGTCCATTTCGATGTCCGGCCATCGTTTCGGGCGCTCGAAAATGGCGTACGTGTAAAATCCCGAGCATCCACGCCGCACTATGTACCTGCGGAGATCCAACTATCGTTACCTGGTGTTGCCTAAGTAGAGCTCAATATTCAAACTCCATAATCGTTATGTTCTTGTCGGAAGCTCCGGTCGCACCTCTTGTCGATGTTCAACGGAACCACGGTATGGTTGGCCGACACACTCCAATTTCTGACGAACGATATCTCTATTTGGTCTTCATTTTCCGTTACGATCTTGTATGTTGTTCCTTGTATCCTGCCATTAATCAGTTGCATACTGTGTCAATCGGCGAAAAGCTCTCGATTTTCACTTGCTCGCGAAATCGACGTTCACCTGTCGAATATGATCCGATCTCCAGGTCTGTTCCAAACAACATCCCAGTACCTAGAATTGTCAAATGAAGTTTTGGTTCAGCTCTGAAAATCGAATCCCGTGTTCTTCGCAATCGCATAGCGCACAAATAAGCGACGAGACAGGCAAATTAAGACCTAGTTTGCGCATGGATATTACGCACCCTCTGTTGTTTTCTTCGTTGAGAATTTCGAGCAAGTTATCGATGCCATTGTACTGAATGCCTATGACATCTCCATCCGGAATCGATAGAGTTACTTGGACAAGCCCATTGTCTATCAACATCTGAAACATAATCAAGAAGAAAACTTAAAACCCGAAATTACTCGTTACGATTTAATTCGCTGGTTAAATTACATAGCTGTGTTATCATTTACCAACAACGCTTGGTAAAACCTAAAGAATAATCTTGATCATGTCGTAATTAATGGATAATTGAACAACTTCTGAGCCTAATCATTGACAAATTAAGAGCAGCAGGTGAAGCTTAGTTACCTGCCCCGAGTGCAACCTCAGCTGGACCCCAAGAGAAGACTTGGATTTGCTGCTCCCTGGAAAATTGCTTCAATAAGAGACCAAAGAAAAGGCAAAAATTATAGTCAATGCCATAGGCTGACCGGTGGCCAAAAAAATTGAAAAATTGAAAAAAAGAAAGAAAGTCATGTAGTAATTATTTATATGGTTGAAACAAAGGGACCACAAGAGCGAATGATCAGCTTTTTTGACCTGCCCATGTACTCTTTCAAGCTATATGGTTTTGCTTTTTCAATTGTTTTTAACTATGGTTTTTGCAGACAGAGGCCTGCAAAAGTATATCTCAGATTATTACAATAATATTTAACGAAAAGAGCACCGGTATGTGGCGGTGGTGTTCCGACAAGAATCTCTCATGGAACACTTCAGATGGTACAGATTGTTGAAATGAAAAAGACAAAAAAAGCCATGAGTTTATGTGAAAGAGCTGCTCGGATGGTCTGTAATTTACTTTATTACATTGTAGGAATTTCACCGGATAATTTCACGGGCATGCGCAGATGAAAGCAAACAGTACATGGGACTTTGCTGCTGCGGCGTGACAGCTACAGAACAACACAACACAACACAACACAACAGTACCCCTCTCTCTCTCTCTCTCTCTCTCTCGACCGTGTCTGATGTTGGAGCGTTCGGCCACTGCTGTGGCACATACTCAAGCACATAGAGAGAACATGCGACATTGCTCGTTCATCAAATAATTATAAGTTGAGAGAGAGAGAGGAACCTAACTGGGTAGACGCGGAACGAACAATGCAGCACCACAGCAGCAAATGAACTGCCGCAGCTCCCCGCCACCTGCCGTGGCCGGGCAACCTCCGTTGTGGCGGCCAGCAGCCCATCTTCACACCAGCGACAAGAAAATAACCCAACCACACTAGAACAAAGAGAAACAGAGATGAGAGCCAAAGAGAGAAACTTGTGGACCTCAACAGAGCATCGAAACCAATGCGCGCGTACACGCAACGAGGGCCTTCCGGTCAATTTCCTTTAACTGGAAAAGGATGAGAGAGAGAGAGAGCGCTTTCTATATAAGTTGACGAGTAGGATTCCACTAAGCGAGGGCAGATTCGTCCTCTTGCAGCGAGAGTATCACATGGCCTGAGGAGAGACAAAATTCCAAACTCGACGGTTCTTTCTTGGCACTAACTACAAATGAATGGTTTCCAGGTAATTAATGCCAACTCCCCTTTGGCGAATTCGATGCTCTTTCTAGCCTTGTGAATCGATATTCACAATATAGTCCTAAAGACAGTCAGATACCTGCCTTTTTCTTTATGTTATCAGCTCGTTTTGGGTGTGTTGTTCATCGTTTTCGTGCGGTGGTTGGTCTACCTCGCTTTACTTCCTACTCCTAATTGTCTATCTATAGCTCTCTTTGCTTCAATTGGCAATTCTTTAACAAGTGGTGACGTTCGGCGCATTGAAGGGCCTGTTTGATACGGTTTTTCTATGCACGGTTAGTGAGAACGAGCGCTATGGTTTTGACAACGACGTTCTTGGTAAATTGCTCGGTGTTGGAACATTACCAAGTCTCTGAAACTCAAGAATCTCTATTCGGAGGACTAAGGCGAATTCCAACGTCGTACTTGGCTCCTAACCAGCCTAGAATAAGTTAGTGGAGACTCGTAAAGCCAAAACAAACGAAACAACAAATGAGAAGATCAAGTTGCAATCAGTAGAGATTGACATCGCAAGAGAAATCATTCGCACCCACTTAGCAATTCGTTAAACTTATTTAAGAGAGTCAAACGCACTCAATTTTGTGTTGCTGCTGTTTTAGAATATGTATTACCAAACCCACAAATTACAACACTTTAAAGCTTGGCGTAATTACAACAGCACAAAACTGATGCTGAAATTAATTCATAGAGAACCCTTCTTTTCCTCCTTGATTTCGGTAATAATTGGTTTGCCTAGTACAATTAAATATTGAGGAGGAGGCAGTGCCCGTCATTTTCACGAGTCGGCCAAAAAGCAGAGAATGCCCTTTTCTTTTTGTGAGCAAAAAGAAAGGATTTGTAATCCTATGTAAGACCTAAAGGCATAGGTATATGCCATTATAAAATCTGCAATTGCTGAAGCAAAAGAGAAATCAAGATTGGCAAAGGAGGGAGGAGACCTTAATCGGCTGGAGCGTGCAATTGTAATATAGACTAGCTTTGCACTATGCAGGTGGATAGAGAGATAGAGTTATAACAGCAAAATTGTCAAAAAAGCCATAGATCTATTGTATTTTTATCAATTCGGTCCTAAACCTTTTAAGTTTGCTAATTGAGCCATGAATCTTTTGTATTAGTGCCAATTCTCAATCCTTTTGGCTGGCTAGAGCTAACATGGTGTCGTCGGTACTAACGTAGACAATTTTAATAATATATTTTTATATTTTATTTTAATTCTCTTTCCATTTTGGTTTTCTTCCCCCTTGGCTGGCGAGCTCCGCTGAAGCTCCTCGGCCACAAGGCCAGGGCTGCGAAGCCCTCGTCGGCCTCACCCAAATTTGGGTGAGGGCTGCTTGCTCGCGACTTTGGCCCTATGGCTGGCGAGCTTCAATGATCTTTGTTGGAGTTCGCTGGCCAAGGGGGAAGAAAACCAAAATGGAAAGAGAAAAAAATTAAAAAATTAAAAAATTAAAAAAATTAAAATTGTCCATGTTAGCACTGGTGACGCTATGTCAGCACCGGCTAGTCAAAAGGATTGAATTGGCATAAATGCAAAAGATTTACGACTCAATTAGCAAACTTAAAAGGTTTATGACTGAATTGGCAAAAGTCCAATAGGTTTAAGATTTTTTTGACAATTTTTCTGAGTTATTTCAATTGCTATGTAGCCAGAGAATTAATAAGACTAAGACCTTAGCACGTCCAAAGAGGAAATCTAAATCTTTTGCGAAATTATTGCGATCTTCCCAAAGATTAACCACCAAAAGAAAAACTAATGAATTATTAAGTCAAAGACTTAGCGTGGACTCTCCCGAGCCCATACCAATCACAACTTTGAGGTTTTAATTTAATCGATTAAGCATGCAATTTAATTAATTAGAAGTTGCTACTAATCTTTTATGGGTCGATTAGAAACCAAGTAAAGTGTGGGAGAACACTTTAATTTTACGAACAAGAGATATCATGGGTACGAAGACTTGGTTATGTTAGATAAATTTAAGATCCTTTCGGAACCTTTTCTCTTTGTTTTCAAAATATCATGCAATTAGTCTTGGTCAATTTTAAGCCTAAAGTCACTAACATGCAATGGTGATCATGCGGGTACGCAAGCAATAATTTAACACTCAATAATCAAAACTTATAAATAAATTGCTAAAATTGGGGTAATAACTTCAATGCTTTAAGCAAAGCATGACTTTATTATGATAAAGCCCCAAGTGTTATTTAAGATTGTTAATAAAAAAAAAAAACAAATGTATGCATGACCTGACCATGATTTCTAGATGCAATGGCATTTTTTTCTTTTTGGGTTTTTCTTCTTTTTATAAAAATTAAACTATATGCAATGCATGATATGCACTTTTAATCTAAGTTGTGTCCATATGATCCTAATTTAACTAATGACATGTGACGTTAACTAACATGCACCCTAATTGATGACGGACAAAAGAATTAATTTAGTATGTCATGCAATCTAATTTATATGAGCCTAAGTGTATAACCACCAAATGACATGGGTATTATGACATGGCAATGTGATGACGTGACAATGATGACATGGTGATATGATGCAACTAATTCTATATGATATATGCATGTTATTTTTTTTATTTTTTATGATTTTGACGCCTAGATGAGGGAGGTGAGGGCTGCCCTCTCCAGCCCAGGCTCGAGCGTACCTCACCCAAGGTCGACCAGGGTGGCCCTTGCTTGAGGTCAGCGAAGGGAAAAGGGGCCTTGTCGATGGCTGAGGAGAGAAAAGGGAAGAAGAAAAAAAGTAAAAAAAAAAAAAAGGAAGAAAAAGAAAAGCAAAGAAGGAAAACAAAAAAATTAATAAAATATTCGATAAATTATTAAAATATTATTAAAAATTGTTCGCGTCAGCAATTTTCGGCCAAAATCGACCAGATTGACTCAATTGGCAAAACTTAAAAAGGTTTAGGACTCAATTGGCAAAATCAAAAGATTTAGAATTCAATTGGCAACAATGCAATCGGTTTATGACTTTTTGGATAATTTTCCCTATTCTTAGTCCAATCTCGATGACAACTCAAGTCCAATTCTTCTTCCCTCTTATCCTTGGTTTGATCTTAGATCTCTTCAAATTGAAGCTCTCGCTCTTATTCTTCACCATAGACTACCCAACTCTCTCTCAGTCTCTTATCAAATAATAGAGTTTCACGGATGATTGTTTATAGAGTCTGATATTGGGATTCTAAACCAGACTATAAATAATTAAGGTTGCATTTGTTTTGTGAAAAATGAATGATTTGAAAAATATTTTCTTTAAAATGATTGCTTATATTACTTACAAAAATGAATTGACAAAAAATATTTTCGTTGTCCATGAAAATCTTTAGACATAGATTATTATTGATAATGAAAATATTTTTTATTGGCTAATTATTTCAAACGATACAAATGATTTTTTTTTTAAAAATGTTTTCCAAATCATTCTGCAAAACAAAAATGTTTGGACATGAGGATATCTCACTGGACTCTTAATTCCAATGACAAAAGTGAAGAGAACAACTATCTAGAAGATTACTAATTGGCCATTCATATAGGTGATTGAGGTAAAAAGATATTAAGGCATTGAAGATTAAACAGTGGTTGAAGTTGAATGATAATTAAGGCATGAGCTAGTGGGAACGTAGGTTCAAATTAACTATAACTCTTTAATGCATGAATGAATTTGACTGAGCAAATCCTTTTACTATATATATTGATTGCTATTTTTGGAATTTGATGGGTCTCGCGCATACCTTTGTTTACATATGGGTCTCGCGCATACCTTTGTGGAATATCAAAAGTTTCCTATGGGGTAGATGTTGCAATAGCTCTAGTGACGCCAGACACAAAGGCATCACGATTCATTTGTTTCAATGGAAAATTAACAATTTGAAAATGTTTTTTTCATAAAAACGATAGCATGTATTGTTCGCAAATACAAGTGAACGAAACGTAAACGGAAATACTTAGTCCCGGATTATTATTGATAAAAAAGAAAATATTTTTTGAATCATTTATATTGTGAAATAAACGCACAAAACTCAATTAATCTCTTGACCCAAAAATATAATGAGAGAAAGAAAGCTCAACATAATTTTCTAAAAAGGAATTAGGGAAACTGGAAAATGGTCCAAGTAGCATGTGGCGCCCACCGCCGGAGTCCGGACAAAAAGTGGTGAATGAAAGGAACGGCTTTTTCTTTCATGTGAACTTCGATTGTCTTACCGGACAAGCAAAGCACATCTCAGAATCCTGCAAGCACGTCCCGTGACATTTTACTGCTCATCGTCACTATCTTTCGAGGTGACATTGATTCTTCCGATTCAGTGCAAAGAAATATTCTTCCTAACGTGGCCGTTATTCTCGAGGAGAAGATAGTGTAATTAGGTCTCTAACTTGGCTGAGTTATGCAATTGGGTCCTTTCGGTCGCCTACCAAACAAGTCACGTCATTGCACCAATAAAATAATTTATGGAACATGATTCCTCAAAAAAGTGGGAGAATCCCATAGCATGTATAAATGTAAGGAGACTAGAACTGAACTTAACCATTAAAAGCATTGGGAAATAGTTGTCACTTCGGCATTGCACATACAAAAACATTCACATAGGATTTTAATGTCTTGTAGAATATTGTCTATTTATTGGAATCCAACTTCTTTTTAATTAGAATCCAAATTCACCGCGGGCTTTTCCACAATATGTTGGAAACTTGAAAATAGATGTTAGAATCCCTAAAATTATTTTGATGATTACAAAACCTTATAACAGTATTTGATAAGTTCTTTCGGTGGATGCATAAAAGTTTTGTCTGTTTACAGGCATACCACAAATTTACTATAAGACCTTCTAGATTTGTAGTATGCCAATATTAGGGCATACACAAACCTAGAAGGTCTTATAGTAGATTTACAGGCATACCACAAATCTAGAAGGTCTTATAGTGGATTCAGAAGCTCTTATAGGCTACGTTTGGTAGCTAGATAAAAGTTGGTATATGATAAAATTATCTTATCCCGTGTTTGATTTATGCCCAAGAAGGATAAAGTCGGATATATTGAGATATGGTCCAAATAAAATTATCCCATGGGAAGGTGTGATAAAAGTGGAAAAGATTTCTTATATCATAGCACAAAAGTTATTCTTCTGTAATAACAAACTTCTTAAATTATAAAATTATAAAAAAAATTAAATATAAAATAATATTTGGATTCTAATATAATAAGGAAAATTCAAAATAACAAAAAATTGATGGAAAATTTTCATTTTTATTTATTTCTATTTTAGTTTATATATTTGAATTTCTTTCTATTCTATGATATATATTATGTATATATATTCAATATCTATATTAATTATATATTTTGGGTATATTAGTATAGTTTATTATTTAATAAAATTTTGATTAAGGAATGATGGAGGGAATAAAAAAGAAATAAAGAAAGAGAGGAAAAATAATTTAAAAAATAAGTAAATAAAAATGAAGTAGAAGAACCCGATGTCAAATGAACAAATTCAAACTTGAAATGGATCTTTCTAATTCACTATCTCTCCTTTTTCTCCATATCTTTATTTCATGTTGAAGTTTCACGACTCCTCCATAGTTCTTTGTTCACGCCAAAGCTCCATGAAAACGATGAGAGTCAAAGTTACTTCTCCTCCTAGCTCTCTAGTTCACATCAAAAGTCCATAAAAGCAGCAAAAGAGTCGAAACTCATGTTTTTCGTAGCTCTGTGGTTCATGTTGAAGTTTCACAAAAGTGATGAAAGAGTCAAAGTACTGTACTTTTCGAAATTGCAAAGGTGAATAATCATGTTTTTTTTTTTTCTCTCTTTTACTAGATTTAACGTTCAATGGCTGATCTACCTCATCGATGTTGCTATAGCCTATTTACATTTCTTGTCATTGTTGAACCTGTGGCTTAGGAATGCTATAATGAGCTATTTTCTGTTCAAAATGCAGATCATACAATAATTATGAATTGATTAATGGAGGTTATTTGCATTCGTGCATTTGTGATTTTTTTAGGAGTGAATCATGAGAGATTCTTACATATTTGTTTCTTCATTTATATCGACATGCCGTTCATACCAAACAATGGACATGATAAAATATGAAAAGGCCAAAAGGATACTAGAAGTGCCAAAATTTGTGACGGAGAACACTTTAATGCCAAAACTTTTCGTCGGCTCATTTAAGTGCTAAAATCAGAGAAAAACAATCACTTAAATGCCAAATTGGAGAAATTTTTGCCAAGCCCTCCATGTGGATTTCTAAATTTATTAATAAGCTAAAAATTAAATTAAATTTAAAAATAAGCTAAAAGTTAAAAGGGGGAGGGGGAGGGGGGAAGCTTCGCGGTTGAAGCAACGGCCCTTGCCACCTCTGCCCCTCCATCGATTGCTGGTGAGGGTGGGGGATGGCCGGTGGGGGTTGCCAAGCCTCGGCTAGCGACCCCCATCGACCAAAGGTGAGGGTCGACAACCCAGACCCTCGTCCAAGCTTGGCTGAGGGTTGCCACTTGCGGCTGACCCTTGCTAGTGGCAGCCCTCAGCCAGCCTGGGCGAATTAACGTAATTTATCAAACAATATCAAGATCCCTAAATTTCTTATCCTATCTAATCCAGTCTTATCATGGCTAAAAATCCAGACAATCAACGCAATAGTGTATTCACATATCGCTTATCAATGGGGACTGTCAGTAGCATGACTTGGACTAGACATGGTGTGCATAGAATCTTATCGGCTAAGCCAACCCACTTTGGCACCATGAACCGGGTCTTACATATATCCTATATCATTGTAATAATTGTCACAACCTCTCCTTTTTATTTTTTTAGGGGAAATAGACAAGTTTAGAGATGCTTACCCAAAGATACGAACTAGGTTCGACTTTCTAGGAGTGGAGGCGCTCCTAAGCCTCACATCTCGCGCAGCATGAGGGACTAGTTTCGCTAATATCGCTATTCTTGATTTGGGAACTAGGTTTGACTTTCTAGGAGTGGAGGCACTTCCAAGCCTCACATCTCGCGCGGCACGAGAAACTATTCATTTTTATTAAAAATCCTAATATTTGATTACTATAAGTCGCCATTAACCTTTTTTGGTAGGTAGGTTAGATACCCAAATGAGATAGGGGAGAACTATCTTGATTCTATGAAACTAGAGATTCTTGATTTGAGAACTAGTTTACGCTAATATCTCTATTAATGCCCTTTCGGTTACCAAATTGGTTGATTGCTTCCTAACAATGATTAAATGGTTTTGAGTAGGTTTTAATAAAGCCTATGAACCATTCTAAGTGTCCATGCATTTTGTTTTTTATTTTCATCTTTGGAATTGCAAAGAAAAAGAGATCAATCAAATGTGGTAAGTAAACACGCAATGAGGAAATGACGAGCTAATCTACGTGTGGAAATTTAAAACCCACAACTTGTCGGGCATTTATGTTACAAACGATTCAAAAAGGGGGATGAAGGAGGTTACAAAGCTTTGTTATAAGCCTCAAGACATAAATCCCTTGGACGCTTGCTAAAAAGAAAATCTAGATGATTCCTATTTTGAATAAAATCTATCCAAAGCTATCTATGGGGGATATACGTTTATTTCAAACCCAAAGATGCAAGAATTTTCAATTATCATTTTCATCCAAGATCAGGCATCACTTCTGATCATTGGACTAGTACTTTTCAAGCATCTTTAAAGGTAAGACTAGAAGTGCATCCTCCTTTACATTAAAGGATGAACCCTAATGCTAAGCCTAAAAAGACTAATTGTGGGTGCAAATTGATTTGGGTGCAAGTGGATTTTAGCAATCTTTCTATCAATTTTATTTGAGAAAAGCCTATGTCTAACTAGTTTGATTTATTCAAACTAGTTAATTTGTTTAGAAAAATTTAGACCGGAATGAACATCAGCCTTATTTACCTTTTCACGGGCTTGGTCACCTCGCCATGGACCGCCTTTGATGGGTGTCGCTTCGACATGTCGAGTCTTCATCATTTATTTGCTTAGAACATACACCCTTTAAGCATACACGTAATGCAAACAATTCAATCAAGTTCAATCAAGATGGCTTTGGGATCGGCTTTTGCATCACTTACATTCGAACCTGATCCTAATCACTAGGTCGATTAATTGTGACTAATGATGATTAACTCTCCATTGCCATGGCAAATAGGTTAGTTAATATCATTAATCCCCAATTTTGGGACTAGGTGATTTCCCTATCCTACCCTCCAATCATACATCGGCCCTAGCATACATCTAACATAGACATGCATTGAAGTTAAGCTAACATGCATTTAGGCCAAGAAGACCTTGATTATCATACAATCAAACAATTTGAGTGAGCCTCAATAAAAGGATCACTTGTTCAAATTTGGGATAGAAAGATTAATTCGGGAAAAAATATCGAACAATGTTCAATTTTGATGAGTCTAGTGTCCCTAGAAAGCTTAAGATGTGTTCCCCAATGTTCAAGAAGAAACTTTTGCCCAATTATGAATTGAACTATCCGAATTTTCAATTTTAAGATTCACAGTGAAGATTCAACCTAAATCTGAACCATTTTACATATAAATGCAGAAAAAATTGAAAACTTCATCAAAATGTGTCAAAATTCCACGTACAGCTAGATAACCGCGTTACTAATAAACTTCTTGTTTTAATTTTCTACAAAAAGCCCTCTAATTTTCCAGAAAAATTATTTTGTACCCAAGGACTTTTCTGAAGACAGTTTAGAGGCCGGTACCGACCTTATCCGCAATTACATTTTCTAAAATATACTAAATTTTGTAATTAGGCCCTGAAACTTTCTATTCTACCATTTTAGACCATAATGAACAACTTTGTAGTTTTAATTTTTTGCAAAAAAAATGTTATTATCTTTGTGTAATTTGCAAAAGGATTTCTACCATTTCAGGAGCTCAGAAAGTGTTCTAGCAAGCAGCAAATGACGTAGCATTTCGTCCTTAGTCGATCAACCGTTGGAACTCAAGTGAGCTAGCTCAGCCTTTTGTAAACTCGATGAACGGCCAAGAGTGAGCTCACAACTCTGAACAAGGTCAGGTAAAACAAAAATCAGAACCGGTTTGAGATATGTAAACCGAGATCAACAAACAAAAGGTGAAGATCGATGTAGTTTTGATCAAGCACCGGCCACAACAACTTCAAGGACAGGTTGTTGGAGCTGGTTGCAAGCCTCCGAGGATGATCAAAAGTCGCCAAACTGCCGATTTTGGTTGAAACAGATCCGGCAAGATCACCGGTGGCAGGATCGGTGATCGAACCGATTTGATGATGACTTCGAATCAATGGCTTCCGACAAGGCAATGGCTGAACAAGGATTACGATAGGAGCTCCTTGAGTGATGTCGGAGCTGCGATGGTGGAGCACAAAGTTGCTGGCAGCCAACTGGCGGGGCCAAATCTGACAGGAGCTCCGCACGAGATAGAGAGAGAGAGAGTTTCTATTTAAATGGCAACCCCTTAGTTTTGGAGGGAAAATGAGTATATATACACTCTTAACTTTAAATCTTAGCCTTTGAATGAGCCTCAGATTTAATGGTTCTTATTTGTCCTTATCGATTGAGGAGATTAGCACATGGATTGATAACTTATCAATCTAGATGGTTGAGGTCTATTTGATCTTAAGGGCAGATATTAAACCCTTAATGACAGAGAAAGCACCCTATTGGTCCACTCATAGCACATGGATTAAGGATCAATGGTATTTTGGTAATTTCACCTCTCTAGTGGCACTTGTTGACATCTAAATTTTGACCCCTCTTTTAAATTTAATTTAGAATTGATCTCATTAGTTAAATTGCACAAAAATTAGGACTAACTCCAGCTTCTAACAAAAAATATTAAATCATTTTATGCATTTACATGTTCATGCATTTTTGTATCGGACTGGAGGCAAAATTGGATTGAAAAAGACTCATGGACCAGGCCAATTTGAATTGAAATATTCGACCAAGGTGAGGCTACTAAGTTTTACAAGGCCTTAAGGCCTAATTAGAGCTTAATTTAGCCTGCTTAACTTTTAATTTGGGAAAAAGTCTTTTAATTAAAATTTATTAATTAATTGAACAAAAGCCCTAAATTAGGCCTGCAAGAGCAAGTAAGCCCACAGAGGGGGGCTAGAATTCGGGTCAGCCTATTCAATGGGCTGGTCGAATCCCACAAGGGCCAAATTGAAATGAATTTTATCCCCCGGGTCAATTTGCAAATATTCAAAAGTTGGGAGACTATTCCGTAAATACTCGAAAGTTGCAAAGCCCTAGGTTTGTCTATTTTAACACCATTATGCATCATAATTTAGGGCGCGCAATTCATATCAGAAAATTCAGAGCACAAGAGTGAAACACATGAGGGAAAGAGAGGATCCGGAGAAGAAGTTTCGCGGCCATGGTTTCCTCCAAGGCTGCTGCTTGCCTGATGCCATACCCGCTCACCGATCGACGAGCCTGACCTGACGGAGCAGAGTTTTCCCGCGATGAAGCCTCTTCTCCATGACATCACAACATCGCTTCCCTGCGACCATTGCTCTAAAGCGTCCAAGACCACATGCCATTGAAGGAGGTCCTTGTCCAGCGTCACTTTACCACTCTTCAATTTGTCTTGTTGCAGCGAAACTTGCATCAAACAATCTATAACTTTGGCTAATTATATCAACACCAAAACAAGCCTATTCTAAGCACAATATCATCTAGTTTGATATATCCAAAGGCCTCAAGCAAACAACGAGAGTTGGCCTCATTCGATTAACTTCGATTCATCTGTAAAATATTTGCCCAAATAGAAACAAACTTTAAGAGTGTCGTACCTTAGTCGATCAACTGTCGGAACTCAAGTGAGCTAGCTCAGCCTTTTGTAAACTCGATGAACAGCCAAGAGTCAACTCACAACTCTAAACAAGGTCAGGTAAAACAAAATTAGAACCGGTTTGAGATATGTAAACTGAGATCAACAAACAAAAGGTGAAGATTGATGTAGTTTTGATCGAGCGCCGGCCAAAGCAACTTCAAGGACAGGTTATTGGAGCTGGTCGCAAGCTTCGGAGGACGATCAAAAGTTGTCGGACCACCGGTTTCGGTTGAAACAGATCTGACAAGATCACCGGTGGCAGGATTGGTGATTGAACAGATTTAATGACGACTTTGAACCGGTGGCTTCCGACAAGGCAACGGCTGAACAGGGATTATGACCAGCTAGAGGACTCCTTGAGTGACGTCGGAGCTGCGGTGGTGGAGCAAAAAGTCGCTGACAGCTAACTGGTGGGGCCAAATCCGACTGGAGCTCCGCGTGGGTGAGAGAGAGAGAGAGAGAAATTTTCTATTTAATTGGCAACCCCTTAGTTTTGGAGGGAAAATAACTATATATACACTCTTAACTTCAAATATTAGCCTTTGGATGAGCGTAAGATCTAATGGTTCTTCTTTGTCCTTATCCATTAAGTGGATTAGCACATTGATTGATGACTTATTGAAGGCACACGGGCTCCGAGAAAGAGAAGAGACCATCGGGCATCTACACATCCCCACTACTAGGACGTTCTGCACAAATAAAAGCCTGAAGGAAGTCCTTGTTTCTAAAAGGACAACTTGCGATATCTTTCTTCCTCATGCCGTTGCCCAGATCTGGTGTCAGTCCAGAAGCCGCAGAACTATCAACCGGCTGCCCTCTGTCCCAGCCGCATCACCACGACAAGCAACCACCGCGCCGACAATGATCACAAACAGCCGTTGTTCATGGCCCCTCCGGCAAGCCCAGCAACCACCCTCCAGCCGTGAGTCTGTGCACGGCCACCACTGATCTGCCGTGTCCGAGCTGGTCTCGATCTGATCCGTAAAGTTCGAAGTGGAAACGTGATCTTTCGCAATTTTCAAATTAGGTAACTTCTTCATCCTATATTCTATGGACAATGATAAGAGAAGAATCAATCAGGAGCTTCTTCAAATGTCTTTAGATTCTATGAATAGAATAAAAATATGCACAAAAATTGTGAAGGATGCTGAGAACATTAATCTATTTCTTAGATTTCAATGAGAAGACAGGAAGATATTTGAGGAACAGCTTTTCCATGAGATGATAGATAAGAAAGACTGATGATTTGTTTTATGAATGTGCTCTTTATTTTGAAGTTTGGAGCTTGATTTATAATTTTCGTGGTATTTATGAGATAGGCAGGGTTGGAGCGATGAGTCACAGTATATTTGTGCAAGTTGAAAAGGAAAGTTGTACCTAATTTTGTCTATAAGTAATTGCTTTGTTGCCTTTATTGTTTTATGAAAATGAACAATATTCTTTTCACTATTTCTTGGAACCATATATTGTCTAAATGTGGTGCTTCTTGTGAAGTGTGGAGGATTATTCATAGTTGTTGTGGTATTTGAAAAATTAAGCATGGTTGCTATTTCTTGGAATCATAAGATTAATATTATTTCATGGACACTACTTAAGGCATATATGTCATTTATATGGACATTCAGTTTCTACTAAACAATGAATATGATTGGATATAAAAATATCCGACTTTAAATGTGCAATTCAACAAACAGTAGATATGATATAATAAAATTCTAGAATTTCTTATTCCATCATATTTAGTCTACTCCTCACTAGAAACAAATCCAACCTAAGATGAGTAATATTGGTAATTGTAAATCAAATGACAAATCCGTGGGGCTCCAAACGCAATGGGGCAAAGTACATATTAGAGAGTTTAAGCTAGAATGCCTCGTTGGAGATATAACTGTCAAACGTGGGTGGCGAGCTCATCTAGGTCGGCTCGCCTCCAAAGTAACACCTGATCAATCAAATCGGCGAAGAAGAGGGGATGGAGAAAGGCGAGTCACCAGAATCAACAGCTGCGGTTGCGGTCAACTTCGGGAGGTCAATCATAGTACCCAGCGTGCAGGAGCTGGCGAGGAAGCCCATCGTCAACCTCCCGCCTCGATACGTGCGCTGCTCCGGTGAAGAGGACCCTCCGCTTGTCTCCGGCGATGCATCCGAGTCCGTCCCCGTCGTCGATGTTCAACGCTTGGCTTGCGGAGATCCGCTGGAGCTGGAGAAATTGCACTTCGCTTGCAAAGACTGGGGATTTTTCCAGGTACACCTAAATTCTCCTTATTTTCTCTTTGAATTATATTTTTCTATGGATCGTGCATCCATGAAAACAAAAAATTGTTGGAGCACTTGTATTAATGGTTGCATGATGTGATATATTATCGATGCTAAGACACAGGTATGTATGGGTGTATGTATAAGATGCTGTAGATGTTAGAATTGTTTGGCATAAAATAAGATAGGGAAGAAAAATAATTTACAAAAAGGGTAAGTCTATCCAGGGAGAGTCTTGAGACTTTGTAAGTGATCATAGGCATGTAGTCACTGAGATACTGTTTAAGCTCACATTATAATAAGGTAGATCCCAAGTAGAAAGGAGGGATGGATTAGGAAGAAACCGGTTTTCCATGTCTGTTGGATGTTGATGATTGCATATTCAGTGTTAAAACTAAGTCTAACTTGAACATTTATCAGCAATCCAATGAAGCCATCCAATGTAAAGATGTAAAACAAATTAGGATATTCACTTGTTAATGATCGTTTCACTGCATGGCTGAGAACTTTTGCATTTGACCTTAGAATGGAATTTAGAATTAAGATGCTCATTTCAGTTTGGATGTCCTTCTTGAGTGATTTGCTAATTTGTGCATGGTTAAGCATAGGTTTTAAATCATGGAGTTAGCGTGCTATTGCTGGAGGAATTCAAACGGGAAATCGAGAGTTTCTTCGACCTTCCTTATGAAGAAAAGCAAAAGCTGTGGCAGCAACCGGAGAACCATGAAGGGTTCGGGCAGCTCTTTGTGGTGTCAGAGGAGCAGAAGCTAGACTGGTCAGACATGTTCTACATAACCACCCTGCCTCTTGGTCTGCGGAAGGCCGATCTATTCGAGAAGCTCCCTGAGAATCTGAGGTAGAGTCTCATGCTCACCCTGCTGTGCATGGCGCATGTGGTTTTTGCATAATGACGATGACGACAACGAGGACGAGTAGAAAATTTATTTCATAGGGAAGTTGAATTGAGTGACTGAATGCCAATATGAACCACCTAATGTAATTCCTTTTCATTGTTGTGTTGAAATAACTGCTGCTTCCGGTAAGTCCGTCTGACATGTAAATTTGTGGCTGTTGTTGCTACAGGGACAAGTTAGAAGCGTATTCGTTGGAAGTGAAAAAGTTAGCCCTGTCGATCTTAGGTCACATGGCGAAAGCTCTGAAGATGGACGTCAAGGAGATCAGAGAACTGTTTGGCGACGGTGTTCAAGCTATGAGGATGAATTACTATCCCCCATGTCCGGAGCCAGACATGGCCATTGGTTTCACTCCTCACTCCGATGCTGTTGCGCTGACAATTCTTTTTCAGCTCAACGAAACAGAAGGCTTGCAAATCAGGAAGGAAGGAAGATGGGTACCCGTAAAACCGCTTCATAATGCTTTTGTCGTCAACATTGGTGACATTATGGAGGTAGTAACATTTTTCCTTCTACGGCATGGTGTATTTGAGAGTTATATTTGGGCACTGGGAATCAGAAACTGATAAGCTACGTCCTGGTGAGATAGCTCAGTTGAGATCCCAACTAGGAAGCGCTTAAAATGATACATCTTTTTCTGTCTTCTCATACATATGCAATAATGTCTAAATAAGTAGCTTTGCTAAGACCTGTAGATTGAAAAGGTTTTTATATCTGTGGACGTCAGTAAACATAGTATGTGGCCTGTGCTAATTATGAGTGCGAGTTGTACAACCGTACAGTCAATAGCGCAGAGGAAATACTGTTTGAAATTGTAAAATAATGATGTACGATCATTGTAGTCAGCTAATGTTTATTTTGTTGTCATTTAGCACTTTCTCCAGTATATGTGCTATCATAGAGAAAGTGTTCCTTCATCTGCTATGTTGGTTTTGCATTCTTTTATTGTTTGCACTATGATGACTGTCTTCATTCTCTGTCACACATTTGCAAACTGACAGATAGTTCATGTACCAATGAAAGTATAATTCGTGGTTCAGGACCGCTGTTTTTAAGCTCTTCTGAAGGCCACTCGACAAGGTCTTGATGGAAGTTCATAAAAGTTGCTCATTTTCTTGCTTAGTGAATGCTGTTCCCCGCTCATTCTGTCATGTAATTCAAGATAGGCCATTGAATTTGTGATAAATCTGACATTAGAAATGTCACTGTATAGACTCGTTTTATCATCGATGTGACAGACAAAATCAGAGAGAGTATGGAAAACACCAAGGTCCATGTGTTATTTTTAGGTGTTTTCAGTGTGGTTCCCACATGCAATTGAAACTTTAGTGATCTGTTGACTGCTACCTCAGGTTATGAGAACATACAGAGATTCAGCTACAGATTTACCCTCCAAATGAATCTGCTAACCTTTCTCTTTGCTTCCTTCATGCAGATTGTCAGCAATGGCATATATCGGAGCATTGAGCATCGGGCGACTGTGAATTCCACTAAAGAGAGGCTCTCTATTGCCACATTTTACAGTTGCAGGCTAGATACTGTCTTTGGACCCGCACCTAGCCTTATTAGCAGCGATAACCCTGCCATTTTCCGGCAAGTCCCTGTGGAGGCATACTTCAAGGAATTTTTCAATCGGAAGTTGAATGGAAAGTCATACCTGGATTTCATGAGAACTGCCGGTGCATTGTAGTATATCGTGCATTGGAGATGTCGAGCAGAGAAAGTTCCTGAAGTTGAAGCAGCCATCTTGAAGTCCGACGACTTTGTATTTGCACTGAAAAGAAGATTTGATTGAATAGATTAATAGCTCAAGTTATATCAAGTATTGTATGTATGTATGTATGTATGTATGTATGTATGTATGTATGTATGTAACAGCTTTTTTTAGGTTGCCCCAAATGAAATTTTACTTGACTGTAAAAGTTGATATGTTTATGTTTTTTTTTTGCTAGAAAGTTGATATGTTTATGTTAGCATAAAATAAAAATCAACTCCCAATCACTAGAATATGAACAAAAGTAAGTTGAAAAAAGGGTAAGTCCCTCCAGGAAGTCTTGAGACATTGTAAATGATCATAGGCATGTAGTCACTGAGATACTGTTTTAGCTCACATTAGGATTAGGTAGATCCCAAATTGGCAGGAGGGTCGGAAAAGCAAGAAACCTGTTTTCCAGGTCTGTTGGATCATTGATGTTGCACATTCAGTATTAGAACTACATCTGACTTTTCAATGTGAGCATGTATCACCAATCATATGAAGTCCTCCAATCTAAGATTTACAACAAATTAGGATAGTCACTTGTTGATGATCATTTCCCCGCATGGCTGAGAACTTTAGTGCTTGACCTGAGTATGAAATTTAGAATTGAGATGCTCAATTAGTTTGTATGTCCTTGAGTAATTTACTAATTTGTGCATGGTTAAGCATAGGTTGTAAACCATGGAGTTAGCGTGCTGTTGCTGGAGAAATTCAAACAGGAAATTGAGAGTTTCTTCAACCTTCCTTACGAAGAAAAGAAAAGGCCGTGGCAGCAACCAGAGAACCACAAAGGGTTCAAGCAGCTGTTTGTGGTGTCAGAGGAGCAGAAGCTAGACTGGTCGGACATGTTCCATAACCACCCTGCTGCTTTGTCCGCGGAAGGCCGATCTATTTGAGAAGCTCCCTGAGAATCTGAGGTAGAGTCTCATGATTGCCCAGCTGTGCATGGTGAAGCAATTAATGTGATTTCTTTAACTGTTATGTCGAAATAACTGCTGCTTCTGATAAGTTGGTATGTACATTTGCGGCTGTTGTTGCTACAGGGACAAGTTAGAAGCGTATCCGTTGCAAGTAAAAAGCTAGCCCTGTCGATCTTAGGGCACATGGCGAGAGCTCTGAAGATTGATGCCGAGGAGATGAGAGAGCTGTTCGGTGATGGTGTTCACTCTATGGGGATGAATTACTATCCTCCATGTCCAGAGCCAGACATGGCCATTGGTTTTACTCCTCACTCCTATGCTGATGCCCTGACGATCCTTTTTCAGTTGAATGAAACCGAAGGCTTGCAGATTAGGAAGGGAGATGGGTACCCATAAAACTGCTTCATAATGCTTTTGTCGTCAACATTGGTGACATTATGGAGGTAGTAACATTTTTCCTTCTTCTGCACCGTGTTTTTGAGAGTTATATATGTGCCCTGGGTAGAAGCAGACTCTCATAAGCTATGTCCTGGTGAGATAGCTCAGTTGAGAACCCATTAGGAAGTGCTTAAAATGTTCCTTTTGTGTTTTGCTTGTTTTACATGTGCGATAATGTCGTAAATAAATAGCATTGCTAAGATCTATAGATTTATAAGGTTTTCATAGCTGGGGACATTAGCAAATGTAGTATGTAGCATGTGCTAATGATAGGTGAGAATCGTACAACCGTACAACCGATAGCGCGGTGGAAATACTGTTTGGAATTGTATTATAGTGGAGTACAAATAAAATGAACTCGTTGGAGTTAGGCTAATGTTTTATTTTTCTGTCACTTAGCACTTTCTTCAGTATGTGCACTATCAGAGAGCAAGTGGTTGTCCGCCGGGTATCTTGGCTCTGCATTCTTTTGTTTTTCACACTATGATGACTGTCTTTGTGCTTTGTTGCACATTCTACAAGCTGACAGGTAGTTCATGTATGGATAAAAGTATGATGCTGTGGTTTAGTACTGCTGTTTTTAAGCTTTTCCACAGGCCACTCAAACAAGGTGTTGATGAAAATTTATTAGAGTTGCTTTTCTTGCTTAGCCGATACTGTTTGCCGCTCATTCTGTCCTGTTGAATTTGTGATAAATATCAGGTTAGAAATGTCACTGTATAGACTAATTTTATCATCAACGTGATGGACAAAGTCACAGACGGTACAGAACTTGTTTCCTAGCATACAACGACTTTGGACTTATTGGGCTGCTTAACCTTGCAATCACTTTCATTGATGATGTCTGGGGGCTCCAGGTCCTTTTGCGCGGTAGCTGGCGTGAAGGATGGCGTCTGCTTCAATTTTGACCTAAGGGACAAACGGGTCAAACGTTCTAACTTGGGGATTTTAGTTGCAATTTAAATCGATCCACAGCCACTCAATTTTCCCCCCTAATCTTATCCAATAATGTGTCCTTGAGAGAGCAAATCTAGATGAAGAGAAAGTAACAATTTCTTTTTCTGGCCATTATTTTAAGAAGGATTTTTTTTAGAGTGTTTCTGGACACTTGTTAACCAATCAACTAGAGAAATTTTGCAGCTTCAAACGCATTGGGTTCTTGTGTTATGTGGGATCAATGCTTGGAAATTGATTTTTTGAAACTAAATATTCTTAACGAGTGCCTTAAGATGCTCGTTAATGATCAATTTATAAAATTAGCTCCAACCCTCTAGCCTCTATCATACAAAGTATTGGATATGAGCAATTATTTAGTGAATTTGATATACATATTGAATTGAATTTGGGTCGTAGGTTCTGGTGAAACTCATGCGATGTCAATCTTTTTCGATGGTTCAAATTCAATTCTCCTTGTCTATCTAACTAGAGTACTTTAATGCTTTAAAAGTGTTTGATTCACACGATCATTTGATGCTGTTGTCCAAGACGTCAGAACTTTTACACTTTGTTTCAAACCTTCCCGGCACTCTTGTTTTATCTTCTACCGTTCACTAACCAAGCCATGCCCATCGCAGAGCTCTTTCTTGGCGCCTCTCATCAGGTGTTGTTCAAGAGGTTGGCCTCTCACGAGCTGCTCAACTTTGCACGGCATGAGGGGATCGATAAGCTGCTGAAGAGATGGGAGAAGATGCTTATCAGTATCAACCGGGTGCTGGACGATGCAGAGGACAGGCAACTGACTGGCGATCTTGGGGTGAAGTTGTGGCTCGAAGATCTTAGGAACTTGGCTTACGACATTGAAGACTTGCTTGATGAGTTCGTCACAGAATCTGTGGAAAACAAGTCCAAGGCAGAACCTGGCACTAGTAAGGCGTGTTCCCTTATTCCGAGTTGTTACTTTAGATTGAGCCCGAGAGCATTTATATTTGACCGCAAAATGAGATCCGAGATAGAAGAGATGGATGGGAGGTTTTAGGAGATCATTACTTGGAAAGATAGTCCGAGACTCAGAGAGAATGACGGGAAGCGATACCGATATCACCAACTGGATAAGACGCTTCCTACTACGAACTTGACTCAGCCTTGTTTCGTTAGTAGGGAGGATGAAAAAAGGGAGATCCTTGAGTTACTGACCGTAGAAGAATAGAATAGATTTTGTGACGATCTAAAAGTGATTCCCATAGTAGGGATGGGGGGTGTTAGGAAGACAACTTTGGCTCAGCGAGTCTACAATGATGCTAGAGTTACTGGCTATTTTGACGTGAAAGCATGGGCTTGTGTTTCCGATGATTTCGACGTGCTTGCTATTACAAAGAAAATCCTGGAGACAACTAATGCCCATTTGCCCCATGAAGGTAAGGACCTGAATTGGCTTCAAGATAAGCTCATGGAAAACCTTTTGGGGAAGAAGTTTCTTGTCGTTTTAGATGATGTTTGGAACGAGAATTATGGAAATTGGACTGCCCTCTGGAAGCCTTTTCAATCTGGAGGGAAGGGAAGCAAGATCATTGTCACAGCTTGTAACCTCCAAGTTGCTTGAGTAGCCAGTGCTCCACCTTATACTCTCAAAAAGTTGTCACGAGATGCTTGTCTGACTTTGTTCGCATTTCATGCTCTTGGAGTCAGAAATTTTGATCATCATCCAAATCTAGAAGTATTAGCTCAGAAAATAGCGGAAAAATGCAAAGGGTTGCCATTAGCCGCGAAGACAATGGCTGGGCTGCTATGTAGTAAAGTCAGTCCCTATGAATGGGAAGCTCTATTGAACAACAAAATTTGGGACATACCAAAAGAAAGAAATGAGACCCTTCCTGTTTTAAAACTTAGCTATCTCCATCTTCCTTTCAATTTGAGATGTTTTGCTTACTGTGCTATATTTCGTAAAGGACTATGAAATCAAACAGGGTGAGTTGATTCATTGGTGGATTGCGGAGGGCTTGTTGGAAGGAAAAGAAGGAAAGAACTGTTGGGATGCAGGTTTGAATTATTTCAACGAGCTAGTATCTAGATCGTTAGTTTAAAAATCAATTTCAATGGATCACGATTATTGATGCATGGTCTTGTGAATGACCTAGCAAAGCTAGTTGCAGGTGCAACCTAGTTTAGCTCGGGAGAGTTTGTGTTTGAGGGTGCTCAATATAATGCATATTTAGCTCTTTATGCCTCATTCTTTTCTAGCGATCACATTGCTCCATAAGGATTCATAATATATCATGGAATTAAGGGACTTAGGAGCTTCATATCGTTAGGGAAACAATCTAGGCATTATTATAGGTCCTTTTTGTCCAAAATGCTATGTGACTTGTTGTCGGGATTGAAATACTTGAGGGTGCTTTCATTTAGTCACTATGACATCAATGAGGTACCGGATTGCATTGGCAAAGTGAGGCACCTAACGTACCTTAATCTGTCATATACCGATATTGAAATACTTCCAAAATCAATTGGTGAATTGTACAACCTAGAGGCTTTAATGTTGTGAGACTGTCACAACCTTATCAAATTACCTGAAAGAATGGAGAAGCTGATCAATCTAAGATTTCTTGACATTATCAACACTTGGAGCCTAAGAGCGATGCCGTTGTATATAGGTAATTTGGTGGGTCATGAGATGTTGTCCAAGTTTGTAGTGGGAGCGGAAAAGAGGTCAAGGTCGAAGTAGTTAAAAAACTTGAAGAACCTTGGAGGGGAATCGTGCATCTCAAATTTGCAAGGTTCAAGAAGCCGGAGATACCAATTTACGCACGAAGGAGGGGATATATTGATTCACCATGCGATGGAGTGAACATTTTGAGAATTTCGAGAATGAAGAGCTCGAATAAGAGGTCCTTGACTTTCTCCGTCGTCACCAAAACCTTGAAACTCTATCGATATCCTACTAAAGTGGCCTAGAATTCTCGTCATGGTTAGGAAGTCACTCATTTGTTAACTTAGTGCATTTATATTTACATGGATGGCGTAGGGCCAAAGCATTATCATCACTTGGGCAGCTATCTTCACTGAAAGAACTTTACATTTAAGGCCTAAATGCAATATGCATAGTAGGCTCTGAATTTTATGGAACTAAAAGTCCTTTTCCGTCCTTAATGACCTTGGTATTCAAGGACATGCCATTGTAGGACGACTGGTCTCATTGTGACGGCATTGAAGAGGTAAGAATTTTATTCCTCATGTCTTTAGCATCTTAAGATTGTGTTGTCCTATGTTGATTGGAAGGTTGCCTAGTCAACTAAGCTCTCTTACAAAGCTCGAAATTAACTCTATTGGGAATATCACCAATGTGGTGATGTTGGGAAAATTCTTGATTTTGTTTTGATGATAACAAAGATAATCAAAAGCTACTAATGTATCTATTGATTTAGTACTAGGTGATATATGCACAAGTCGATATGCATGATGCGTCATAAACAACATTAGAAGGTTAATCTGTCGATGTATGAGGTGAACAAGATGTTAGGCATTGAATATGTCTACAAGCTGAAAAGATCTCTACAAAGGTGAACAAACTGGAAGGACCTTGATCGAGGGAGAACAAGCCGAGAAGAACGAGAATGTTCGTAATGGCTTGGATGGACCAAGATAATGTGAACAGTTGGATAAACCTTGGTGATGGTGAACAAGCCTCATTGAAGCTTGGAGGACCACGCTTGTGAAGATGAACAGCTTGGTGGAATCGATATTGCCAACATGCTTGGAAGGACTAGAGGAAAGATCAGTTGAGTGCAAATATTTATGGTGATCTTTGTGGATCCAGCGATATCCATGATGTGATCCATTGAGTGAAAATTGCAAAGTGTCCCTAAGATCTTTATGGACTAGGTGATATCCATGGTGTGATTCATCGGGTGAAGAATCGCGAAGTGTCCATGAGCAAAAAATGGAAATAGCACCATCGAACAGTACAGCTACTGGACTTGCTGTTTACTAAAGAAAATGTAGGACGTAGTTCCTAATGTTTGCGAACACAAATAAAGATGTTTGTCAAGAATTATGACCGTTGAAGGTTAGAGTTGCACAACGAAAGATTAGGAAATCAATCGGGAAGCAAGAAACAACAATTGACAGTAGTGTCAGAAGCAGTAGCTACAATAGCTGTTTCCGGAAAGCATTCAAATGTTTAGGATTAGGAACTATATGGGTAATAGCTGTTCTCTAGACAGCAGCAACGGATCCTTAATGGCTAGAAGACCTCGTGACGTATCTCCAATGAGAAGATTGAAGATGTCTATAAAAGAGAAGATTTTTTAGGCCAAAATGTTAGAGAGAGAGAGAGAGAGAGAGAGAGAGAGAGAGAGAGAGAGAGAAAAGTAAGGCATGATGTAGATTCGAAATATTTTCTTGCAGTTGCTATCTCCTGTTGATGTTTTCCTTTTTCTTTTTGAAAGATCTTCTTGGGATAGTCTTGCCGAAAGGTAATAGTACGAGAGATTAAGTGTATAAGAGTAAGTGCAGCAGCTGTAGACTTGGAGATAAAGTCGAACTACTATATATCTGCTTGCACATCTTCTATCTCTTCTCTATTTGCATCACTTGTTTGATATTATTACAATTTGTTAAATAGCAGCACATACACATGTTTGACTCGATGTTTCACCTACTGTTTGACCCGTTGTTTTAAAGTTGAACTTGTTATTTTTCGTAAATATTTTTTATAGTTTTCAAACAACCTATTTACCCCTCTTTAGGTTGTATTGTTAGCCCCAACAAACTCCTGTCCTTGTATGGTTGCCTCGCCATCAATCATTAGCCTTCTATCTCTCAATGAATTAAACTTTGGAGGTTGTAATGAGGGGGTGCTAAAGAGTTTGGTAAATCTGACGTCACTAACTGCTCTTGTCGTAAGAAATCTCCTAGTCAACTAAGCTCTCTCACAAAGCTCGAAATTAACTCCTGTCTTCGTATGGTTGCCTCACCATCAATCATTAGCCTTCAATCTATCAATGAATTAAACTTTAGAGGTTGTAATGAGGGGGTGCTGAAGAGTTTTAAAAAATTTGACATCACTAACTGCTCTTGTCGTAAAAGATATTGCTGAACTTACTTAAATCTTGGGTTTACAAGCTCATTGATCAAGCTGGAGAAGTTGGAGATGAAAAGTTGTGAATAGCTAATATGCTTGTGGCAAGGGAGAGATGTAATTCGAACCTTTACTTGTCTGAAAAACTTGTCGAAAGTTGTCCTAAATTCATATCTTTTGTAGTTGGAAAAGGAGATACAAAGATTCCCAACAACCTTGAGACTATCGACTTGAAGCATTGCTTCAATTTAGAGAAGCTCACGAGCAAGATGCACATCGAGGCTTGACAATCGATATCTGTTCAAAACTCGAGTCCTTCTCCAAAATAGGTATACCAACATTAATGCTATCATTAACTATTAGCAACTGTAAAATGTTACAATCTCCACAGGATTAAGTACTTGTCTTAATGGACTAAGTAGCAGCAACAACAATAATCACGGTGACATGACGTCTTATCTACAAGAATTAATAATAATCTACAGGTGGGATTCTCTATCAACCTCTCCATTCATCTAGGGTAGATTTCTACCTACAACCCTCAAGAGACTAGAAAATCTAAACTGCGGGGAGTGAAGTTGATTGTAGAAATAATCTAGACCGCCTTAAGTCGATTCAAGGGATTATCATTTGGAAGTGCGAGGATTTGAGAATGTTACCCCCGTGCCTGCACACTTTGTCCCATTTCACTTCATTGTTATTGGCTAACTCTCCTTCTCTAGAGCTCGAGTGCTTCCCTCCTCTTTCTCCTAGCATCTCAAGCTTTTTTCTTTATGGTTGTTCAAAGATAAAATCATAACCTAATAAGTTGCATCGACTTATATATCTCAATGATATGGAAATTTCATATTGTGAGAGTATTACATGCTTCCCTGATGGAGGATTGCCTCGCAAACTATAGACATGTGGTAAGGAGATGTGGGAATATGAAGCAACCGGTGAGCGAGTGGCTTACCCACCTCACCACCTTTCAATCTCTATCGATCGACGATGAGTCTGACATATATCCTATATCATCGTAATAATTGTCGCGACCTCTCCTTTTCCCTTTTTAGGGAAAACAGACGAGTTTAGAAATGCTTACCCAAAGATGCGAACTAGGTTTGACTTTCTAGGAGTGGAGGCGCTTCCAAGCCTCACATCTCACACGGCACGAGAGACTAGTTTCGCTAATATCACTATTCTTGATTCGAGAACTAGGTTCGACTTTTTAAGAGTGGAGGCGCTCCCAAGCCTCACATCTCGTGTGGCACGAGGAACTATCCATTTTTACAAAAAAATCCTAATATTTGATTACTATGAGTCGCCATTAACCTTTTTTGGTAGGTAGGTTAGATACCCAAATGAGATAGGAGAGAACTATCTCGATTCTACGAAGTCAGAAATTCTTGATTCGGGGACTAATTTATGCTAATATCACTATTAACGCCCCTTCGGTTACCAAATTGGTTGATTACTTCCTAACATTGATCAAACGATTTTGAGTAGGTTTTAATAAAGCCTATGAACCATTCTAAGCGTCCATGCATTTTGTTTTTGATTTTAAATTTTAGAATTGCAAAGAAAAAGAGATCAATCTAATGCGGTAAGTAAACACGTAATGAAGGAAATGACAAGCTAATCTACGTGCAGAAATTTAAAACCCCCAACTCGTCAAGCGTTTATGTTACAAACGATTCAAAAAGGGGGATGGAGGAGGTTACAAATCTTTGTTATAAGTCTCGAGACATGAATCCCTTGAAAGCTTGCTAATAAGAAAATCTAGATGATTCCTATTTTAAGTAAAATCTATCCAAAGCTATCTATGGGGTGATGTACATTTATTTCGAACCCAAAGATGCAAGAATTTTCAATCATCATTTTCATCCAAGATCGGGCATCACTTCTGATCATTGGACTAGTACTTTTCAAGCATCTTTAAAAGTAAGACTAGAAGCACATCCTCCTTTTCATTAAAGGGTGAACCCTAATGCTATGCCTAAAAAGACTAATAGTGGGTGCAAATTGATTTGGATGCAAGTGAATTTTAGCAATCTTTCTATCAATTTTATTTGAGAAAAGCCTATGTCGAACTACTTTGAATAAAATAAACTAGTTAATTTGTTTTGAAAAGTCTAAACCGAAATGAACATCAGCCTTATTTACCTTTTCATGGGCTTGGTCACCTCACCATAGACCGCCTTTGATGGGTGTTGCTTTGACATGTTGGGTCTTCATCATTTATTTGCTTAGAACATACACCCTTTAAGCATATAAGTAATGCAAACAATTTAATCAAGTTCAATCAAGATGGCTTTGGGGTCGGCCATTGCATCACTTACATTCGAGCCCGATCCTAAAGACTAGGTCGATTAATTGTGACTAATGATGATTAACTCGCCATTGCCACGGCAAATAAGTTGGTTAATATCATTAATCCCTAATTTTGGGACTATGTGATTTCGCTATCCTACCCTCCAATCATACATCAGCCCTAGCATACATCTAACATAGACATGCATTGAAGTTAAGCTAAACATGCATTTAGGCCAAGAAGACCTTGATTATCATACAATCAAACAATTTGAGTGAGCCTCAATACAAGGATCACTTGTTCAAATTTGGGACAGAACGATTAATTCGGGAAAAATATCAAACGATGTTCAATTTTGATGATTCTGGTGTCCCTAGAAAGCTTAAGATGTTCTCCCCAATGTTCAAGAAGAAACTTTTTCCCAATTATGGCTTGAACTATCCGAATTTTAAATTTTAAGATTCACAGTGAAGATTCAACCTAAATCTGACCCATTTTACAGATAAATGCAGAACAAATTGAAAACTTAGTCAAAACGTGTCAAAATTCCACGTACAGCTAGATAACCGCGTTACTAATAAACTTCATGTTTTAATTTTCTACAAAGAAGCCCTCCAATTTTCCAGAAATTTTATTTTTTATCCAAGGACTTTTCTGAAGACAGTTTTAGAGGCCGGTACTAACCTATCCGCAATTACATTTTCTAAAAAATACTAAAATATGTAATTAGGCCCTGAAACTTTCTAATCTACCATTTTAGACCATAATGAACAACTTTGTAGTTTTAAGTTTTTGCAAAAGGATTTTTGCCGTTTCAAGAGCTTAGAAACTGTTCTAGCAAGCAGCAAATGACGTAGCATTTCGTCCTAGTCTAACATGCATTTTTTCATCTGATTTATTTATATGTTGAAGATCAAGATGTTATTTACAACTTTCATGAACACAAGTTTCTCAAATTCTAAGCACAAAAATGCATAGAAAATAAAACTCGAGTAAAGGTCAATTCGCAGCACAGCAAAACAGAGCAGGATAGATTTAATGAAAGATCCTGTACTCAGAGTGCGATCCACTTGTTTTAAAGATCTTGAAGTCTCTACGACTTTGTAGTTCACAAGTTTTTCATCAAACATCATTTACTCATTTCTGGTTGTGAAGTTTCTGGTTTAGAGAGTTTGAATTTCGCAGGACAGGTCCAAACTTGCATCAATCAATCTATAACTTTGGCTAATCATATCAACACCAAAACAAGCCTATTCTAAGCACAATATCATCTAGTTTGATATATCCAAAGGCCTCATGCAAACAACGAGAGTTGGCCTCATTCGATTTAATTTCGATTCATCCATAAAATATTCGCCCAAACAGAAACAAATTTTAAGAGTGTCCTACCTTAGTCGATCAACCGTTGGAACTCAAGTGAGCTAGCTCAGTCTTTTGTAAACTCAATGAATGGCCAAGAGTCAGCTCACAACTTTGAACAGGGTTAGGTGAAACAAAAATCAGAACTGGTTTCGATTGAAACAGATTCGGCGAGATCACCGGTGGTAGGATCGGTGATTGAACTGATTTGATGATGACTTTGAACCGGTGGCTTCTGACAAGGCAATGGCTAAACAAGGATTACGACCAGCTAGAGGACTCCTTGAGTGACGTCGGAGCTGTGGTGGTGGAGCAAAAAGTCGCCGATAGCCAACTAGCGGGGCCAAATCTGACTGGAACTCCGAGAGAGAGAGAGAGAGAGAGAGAGAGAGAGAGAGAGAAATTTTCTATTTAAATGGTAACCCCTTAGTTTTGGAGGGAAAATGAGTATATATACACTCTTAACTTCAAATCTTAGCCTTTGGATGAGCCTAAGATCTAATGGTTCTTATTCGTCCTTATCCATTAAGGGGATTAGCACATTGATTGATGACTTATCAATCTAGATGGTTGAGGTCTATTTGATCTTAAGGGCTGATATTAAACCCTTAATGACTGAGAAAGCACCCTATTGGTCCATTCAGAGCACATGGATTAAGGATTAATAATATTTTGGTAATTTCACTTCTCTAGTGGCACTTGTTGACACCTAAATTTTGACCATCAATTTAGATTTAATTTAGAATTTATTTCATTAGTTAAGTTGCACAAAAATTAGGGATCGATCCCAGTTCATAACCAAAAATATTAAATCATTTTATGCATTTACATATTCATGCATTTTTGCATTACACTGAAGGCAAAATTGGACTAAAAAAGACTCACAGACCAGGACAATTTGAATTGAAATATTTGACTAAGGTGAGGGGAAGAGGATGCTGAGTTTTACAAGGCCTTAGGGCCTAATTAGAGCTTAATTCAGCCCGCTTAACTTTTAATTTGGGAAAAAGCCTTTTGATTAAAATCTATTAATTAATTGAAAAAAAGCCTAAATTAGGCCTGCAAGAGCAGTAAGCCCACGAAGGGGGCTAGAATTTGGCTCAGCCCATTCAATAGGCTAGTCAAATCCCACAAGGGCCAAATTGAAAGGAATTTTATCTCCCTAGGTCAATTTGTAAATATTCAAAAGTTGAGGGACTATTCTGTAAATACTCGAAAGTTGCAAAGGCCTAGATTTACCTATTTAAACACCTTTATGCATAATAATTCAGGGCACGCAATTCACATCAGAAAATCCAGAGCACAAGAGTGAAACACGTGAGGGAAAGAGAGGATCCGGAGAAGAAGTTTCGCGGCCATGGTTTCCTCCAAGGCTGCTGCTTGCCCGATGCCGTACCCGTTCACTGATCGATGAGCCTGACATGACAGAGCAGAGTTTTCCCGTGATGAAGCCTCTTCTCCATGACATCACAACATCGCTTCCCTACGGCCATTGAAGGAGGTCCTTGTCCAGTGTCACTTTACCACTCTTCAATTTGTCTTGTTGCAGGGAAAAGCAAAGGAGTCCAATATTGAAGGCACACGGGCTCCGAGAAAGAGAAGAGACCATTGGGTATCTACACATCTCCACTACTAGAACGTTCTGCACAAATAAAAGCCCGAAGGAAGTCTTTGTTTCTAAAAGGACAACTTGCGATATCTTTCTTCCTCACGCCGTTGCCCAGATTTGGCGTCAGTCCAGAAGCCGCAGAACTATCAACCGGCTGCCCTCTGTCCCAGCCGCATCACCGCGACAAGCAACCACCGCGCCGACAACGATCACGAACAGCCGTTGTTTGTGGCTCCTCCGGCAAGCCCAGCAACCACCCTCCAGCCATGAGTCTGTGCGCGGCCGCCACTGATCTGCCGTGTTCGAGCTGGTCCCGATCTTATCCGCAAAGTTCAAAGTGGAAACATGATCTTCTGCAATTTTCAAATTAGGTAACTTCCTCATCTTATATTCTATGGACAATGATAAGAGAAGAATCAATCGGCAACTTCTTCAAATGTCTCTAGATTCTACGGATAGAATAAAAATATGCACAAAAATTGTGAAGGATGCTGAGAACATTCATCTATTTCTTGGATTTCAATGAGAAGATAGGAAGATATTTGGGAAACAGCTTCTCCAAGAGATGATAGATAGGAATGACTGATTTGTTTTATGAATGTGCTCTTTATTTTGAAGTTTAGAGCTTGGTTTATAGTTTTCGTAATATTTATAAGATAGGCAGGGTTGGAGCGACGAGTCACAGTACATTTGTGTGAGTTGGAAAGGAAAGTTGTCTATAATCTTGTCTATAAGTAATTGCTCTGTTGCCTTTATTATTTTATGAAAATGAACAACATTCTTTTCACTATTTCTTGGAACCATATAGTCTAAATGTGGTACTTCTTGTGAAGTGTGGAGCATTATTCACAGCTGCTGTGGTATTTGAAATATTAAGCATGGTTGCTATTTCTTGGAATCATAAGATCAATATGATTTCATGGACACTACTTAAGGCATATATGTCATTTATATGGACATCCAATTTTCACTAAACAATAAACAGGATTGGATATAAAAGTATCCAACTTTAAATGTGCAATTCAACAAACAGTAAATAGAATATGATAAAATTTTTAAAAATTTTATTCCATCATATTCAGTGTTATCCTTACTAGAAACAAACGCAACCTAAGATGAGAAAATATTGGTAATTGTAAATCAAATGACAAATCCGTGGCGCTCCAAACGCAATGGGGCAAAGTACATATTAGAGAGTTAAAGCTAGAATGCCTCGTTGGTGATATAACTGTCAAACGTGGGTGCCGAGCTTATCCAGGTCGGCTCGCCTCCAAAGTAACACCTGATCAGTCATATCGGCGAAGAAGGGGGGATGGAGAAAGGTGAGTCACCAGAATCAACGGCTGCGGCTGCGGTTGCGGTTGCGGTCAACTTCGGGAGGTCAATCATAGTACCCAGCGTGCAGGAGCTGGCGAGGAAGCCCATCGTCAACCTCCCGCCTCGATTCGTGCGCTGCTCCGGTGATGAGGACCCTCCGCTTGTCTCCGGCGATGCATCCGAGTCCGTCCCCATCGTCGATGTTCAACACTTGGCTTGCGGAGATCCACTGGAGCTGGAGAAATTGCACTTCGCTTGCAAAGACTGGGGATTTTTCCAGGTACACCTAAATTCTCCTTCTTTTCTTTTTGAATTATATTTTTCTATGGATCGTGCATCCATGAAAACAAAAAAATTGTTGGAGAACTTGTATTAATGGTTGCATGATGTGATATATTATCGATGCTGAGACACAGGTATGTATGGGTGTATGTATAAGATGCTGTAGATGTTGATGCGTTGATGTTAGAAATGTTTGGCATAAAATAAGATTGGAAGAAAAGTAATTTACAAAAAGGGTAAGTCTCTCCAGGGAGAGTCTTGAGACTTTGTAAAATGATCATAGGGATGTAGTCACTGAGATACTGTTTAAGCTCACATTATAATAAGGTAGATCCCAAGTAGAAAGGAGGGATGGATTAGGAAGACACCCATTTTCCAAGTCTGTTGAATGTTGATGATTGCATATTCAGTGTTAAAACTAAGTCTGACTTGAACATTTATCAGCAATCCAGTGAAGTCATCCAATGTAAGATGTAAAACAAATTAGGATATTCACTTGTTAATGATCGTTTCACTGCATGGCTGAGAATTTTTGCATTCGACCTTAGAATGGAATTTAGAATTGAGATGCTCATTTCAGTTTGGATGTCCTTCTTGAGTGATTTGCTAATTTGTGCATGGTTAAGCATAGGTTGTAAATCATGGAGTTAGCATGCCATTGCTGGAGGAATTCAAACGGGAAATCGAGAGTTTCTTCGACCTTCCTTATGAAGAAAAGCAAAAGCTGTGGCAGCAACCGGAGAACCAGGAAGGGTTCGGGCAGCTCTTTGTGGTCTCGGAGGAGCAGAAGCTAGACTGGTCAGACATGTTCTACATAACCACCCTGCCACTTGGTCTGCGGAAGGCTGATCTATTCGAGAAGCTCCCTGAGAATCTGAGGTAGAGTCTCATGCTCGCCCTGCTGTGCATGGCGCACATGGTTTTTGCATAATGACGATGAGGATGACGAGGACGAGCAGAAAATTTATTTCATAGGGATGTTGCATTGAGTGACTGAATGCCAATATGAACCACCTACCGTAATTCCTTTTCATTGTTGTGTTGAAATAACTGCTGCTTCCGGTAAGTCCGTCTGACATGTACATTTGTGGCTGTTGTTGCTACAGGGACAAGTTAGAAGCGTATTCATTGGAAGTGAAAAAGTTAGCCCTGTCAATCTTAGGTCACATGGCAAGAGCTCTGAAAATGGACGCCGAGGAGATCAGAGAACTGTTTGGCGACGGTATTCAAGCTATGAGGATGAATTACTATCCTCCATGTCCGGAGCCAGACATGGCCATTGGTTTCACTCCTCACTCCGATGCTGATGCGCTGACAATCCTTTTTCAGCTCAACGAAACAGAAGGCTTGCAAATCAGGAAGGAAGGAAGATGGGTACCTGTAAAACCGCTTCATAATGCTTTTGTCATCAACATTGGTGACATTATGGAGGTAGTAACTTTTTGCCTTCTTCGGCATGGTGTATTTGAGAGTTATATTTGGGCACTGGGAAGCAGAAACTGATAAGCTTTGTCCTGGTGAGATAGCTCAGTTGAGAACCCAACTAGGAATCGCTTAAATACATCTATTTTTTTTTATTTTTTTGTCTTTTTATACATATGCAATAATTTCTAAATAAGCAGCATTGCTAAGACCTGTAGATTGGAAAGGTTTTTATATATGTGGACATCAGTAAACATAGTATGTGGCATGTGCTAATTATGAGTTCAAGTCATACAACCGTACAGTCAATAGCACGGAGGAAATACTGTTTGAAATTGCAAAGTAATTACGTATGACCATTGTAGTCAGTTAATGTTTATTTTGCTGTCATTTAGCACTTTCTCCAGTATATGTGCTATCATAGAGAAAGTGTTCCTCCATCTGCTATGTTGGCTCTGCATTATTTTATTGTTTGCACTATGATGACTGTCTTCCTTCTCTGTCGCACATCTGCAAACTGACAGATAGTTCATGTACCAATGAAAGTATAATTCATGGTTCAGGACCGCTGTTTTTAAGCTCTTCCCACTCGACAAGGTCTTGATGGGAAGTTCATAAGAGTTGCTCATTTTCTTGCTTAGAGAATGCTGTTCCCCCGCTCATTCTGTCGTGTACTTCAAGATAGGCCGTTGAATTTGTGATAAATCTGATGTTTGAAATGTCACTGTATAGACTCATTTTTATCATCGATGTGACAGGCAAAGTCATAGAGAGTACGGAAAACACCAAGGTCCATGTGTTATTTTTAGGTGGTTTCAGTGTGGTTCCCACATGTAATTGAAACTTTAGTGATATGTGACTACTACCTCAGGTTATGAGAACATACAGAGATTCAGCTACAGATTTACCCTCCAAATGAATCTGCTAACCTTTCTCTTTGCTTCCTTCATGCAGATTGTCAGCAATGGCATATATCAGAGCATTGAGCATCGGGCAACCGTAAATTATACTAAAGAGAGGCTCTCTATAGCCACATTTTATAGTTGCAGGCTAGATACTGTATTGGGACCAGCGCCTAGCCTTATTAGCAGCGATAACCCTGCTATTTTCCGGCAAGTCCCCGTGGAGGTATACTTCAAGGAATTTTTCAATCGGAAATTGAACGGAAAGTCATACCTGGATTTCATGAGAACTGCCGCGTAGTATATCGTGCATTGGAGATGTTGAGCAGAAAAAGTTCCTGAAGCTGCTGAAGTTGAAGTAGCCATATTGAAGTCCAGGATTCTAGAGAAGTTGTGGATCGGTTACAGGTTTCTTAGCATACCGACGACTTTGTATTTGCACTGAAAAGAAGATTTGATTGAATAGATTAACAGCTCAAGTTGTATCAAGTATTGTAAACGTACTTACGTACGTATGTATTATAATAGGCAGTTTATTTTAGGTTGCCCCAAATAAAATTTTATTTGACTGTAAAAGTTGATAAGTTTTTTTTTTTTGTAAGATAAGAAGTATATTGACTAAACCAAAGAGCAATGTACAAGAGGAAAATCTCGAGACAAACCTCGCACACATAATGACATTAGGGAATGTCACAGTGGGTGCATGGGCATCGTGGGTAAAAAGAAACGCAAGAAAAAGGGGGGGG
>BCNH02000009.1:4460158-4484128 GCA_001662345.2 Metrosideros polymorpha var. glaberrima
AGGGCTACAAGCAAAAGGCGGGCATCGATTATGATGAAGTTTTTGCTCCTGTTATCCGCATGGAAACGATTAGATTGATCATTTCCATTGCCATTCAAAATGATTGGCGAATTTATCAAATGGATGTCAAATCAGCATTTTTAAATGGCATCATAAATGAAGAGATTTATGTTGAGCAACCCGAGGGGTTTATTGTGAAAGGTCATGAAGACAAAGTGTTGCGGTTGAAGAAAGCTCTCTATGGGCTTAAACAAGCACCGAGAGCATGGAATTCTAGAATCGATGCCTATTTCAAGACAAATGGCTTCGCTCAATGTCCATATGAGCATGCGCGTTATTTGAAGCAAGAAAAAGGTGATGTTTTATTGGCATGTTTATATGTCGATGATCTTGTTTTTACAGGAAATAATTCATCGATGATCGATACATTTAAGGCATCGATGGTGAAGGAATTTGAGATGACCGATAATGGTCTCATGAATTATTTCCTTAGCATAGAAGTGAAGCAAAGTGCAGATGAGATTTTTATTTCCCAAAAAGGATATGCATAAAATATCCTTGAAAAATTCAATATGAAGAATTGTACGTCGGTCAATACACCAATGGAGTGTGGAGCCAAGCTTTCGAAGTTTGATGATGGCGTCGATGTTGATTCAACGTACTATAGAAGCTTGATTGGAAGCTTGAGATATTTGACATGTACAAGATTAGACATCATGTATAGTGTTGGAATTGTGAGTCGATACATGGAGAAACCGAAGTTGTCTCATCTTAAAGCTGCAAAGAGGATACTTCGCTACATCAAAGGTACTATCGATCATGGTTTACACTATACTCAGTCTAATTCTTTCCAGCTTAGAGCTTATTCTGGCAGTGATTATGGTGGAGACATCGATGATCGAAAAAGCACTACGGGCTTTGTATTTTTCTTCTGTAATACCGCTTTTACGTGGTCATCAAAGAAGCAACCAAGTGTTACTGTATCGACATGTGAAGCTGAATATGTTGCGGCATCCTCATGTGTTTGTCATGCAATATGGTTGAGAAGACTACTTAAAGAAATTCATATGGAGTAAGAGAAATCGACAGAGATTTTTGTCGATAATGTTTCTGCTATTACATTAGCGAAAAATCCAGTTTTTCATGAAAGAAGCAAGCATATCGATATTCGATATCATTTTATTCGAGAGCAAGTGAAAGAGAAAGAGATTGAAGTTTTGCATGTGAAGACAGGAGATCAAGTAGCTGATATTTTTACGAAACCTCTCAAGGTCGATGCATTTCGAAAGTTCAAAAGCCTACTTGGAATGATCTATGGAAAAGAATTTGGTTTAAGGGGGAGTGTTGGAAATTAAACCAAATTCACTTCAAGAAGGTTATCGATACAATGGTTAAAGTTATCGATGATGATTTAGCTACCTGAGATGATGGATGTAGTTAAGAGTCTTTATTATAATGTTGTTTTCTAAGAGTCTATTAGAGTTTCGATGTCTAGTTAATGCTTTGTAAGTTCCTAGTAATCTATATCCTTGGAATGTTGGTTTTATTTATGAGTCATTTAAGAGTTTGTTCAAGAGTCATGTATTGAGCCTATCTTAAGGTGTGCCTTGTAATGTTTGTCGATAAGGTGAATAAGAGTGAAGTACCAAAGAAAATTCAAAAAAGGTTTTCTTCATCTCCTTCTCCTCCTTAAGTCTTGAGCATCGTTGATTAAGGTTTTTTTTCACCTTCGAACCTTGTCGACACCTTATCGATAGAGATTTTTCCCAACAAATGATGCTGTGGTTTAGTACCTGCTGTTTTTAAGCTCTTCCACAGGCCACTCAAACAAGTTGTTGATGGAAATTTATTGGGGTCACTTATTTTCTTGCTTAGCCGATACTGTTCGGCATTCGCTGCCCATTCTGTCTTGTAATTTAAGTTGGCCGTTGAATCTGTGATAAATATCAGGTTAGAAATGTCACTGTATAGACTAATTTTATCATCAACGTAATGGACAAAGTCACAGACAGTACAGAACTTGTTTCCTAGCATACAACGACTTTGGACTTCTTGAGCTGATTAACCTTGCAATCACTTTCATTGATGATGTCTGGGAGCTCCATATCCTTTTGCGCGGTTGCTGGCGTGAGGGATGGTGTCTACTTCAATTTTGACCTAAGGGACAAAAGGGTCAAACGTTCTAACTTGGGGATTTTAGTTGCAATTTAAATCGATCCACAGCCACTCAATTTTTTCCCTAATCTTATCCAATAATGTGTCCTTGAGAGAGCAAATCTAGATGAAGAGAAAGTAACAGTTTCTTTTTTCTGGCCATTATTTTTAAAAGGATTTGTTTTCAAGTGTTTCTGGACACTTGTTAACCAATCAAGTAGAGAAATTTTGCAGCTTCGAATGCATTAAGTTCTCGTGTTATGTGGGATCAATGCTTGGAAATTGATTTTTTGAAACTAAATATTCTTAACAAGTTCCTCAAGATGCTCGTTAATGATCAATTTATAATATTTGCTTTGAACCTCTATCACAAAATATTGGATATGAGCAATTATTTAGTGAATTTGATATACATATTGAATTGAATTTGGGACGTAGGTTCTGGTGAAGCTCATGTGATGTCAATCTTTTTCGACGGTTCAAATTCAATTCTCCTTGTCTATCTAACTAGAGTACTTTAATGCTTAAAAAGTCTTTGATTCACACGATCATTTGATGCTGTTGTCCAAGACGTCAAAACTTTTACACTTTGTTTCAAACCTTCTTGGCACTCTTGTTTTATGCTCTACCGCTCACTAACCAAGTCATGCCCATCACAGAGCTCTTTCTTGGCGCCTTTCTTCAGGTGCTGTTCGAGAGCTGTTCGAGAGGTTGGCCTCTCGTGAGCTGCTCAACTTTACGCGGCACGAGGCGATTGATAAGCTGCTGAAGAGTTGGGAGAAGATGCTGATCAGTATCAACCAGGTGCCGGATGATGCAGAGTACAGGCAACTAACCGGCGATCTTGGGGTGAAGTCGTGGCTCGATGATCTCAAGAACTTGGCCTACGACATCGAAGACTTGCTTGATGAATTCGCCACAGAATCTGCGGAAAACAAGTCCAAGACTAGACGTGGCACTAGCAGGCGTGTTCCCTTTTTGCGAGTTGTTGCTTCAGATTGAGCCCGAGAGTATTTATGTTCGACTGCAAAATAAAATCCAAGATAGAAGATATGGATGGGTGGTTATAGGAGATCATAACTAAGATAGTCTGAGACTCATAAAGAATAACGGGTAGCGATCAGTATACCACCGACTGGATAAGCCACTTCTTAATACAAACTTGACTAAGCCTTGTTTCGTTAGTAAAGAGGATGAAAAAAGGGAGATCCTCGAGTTACTGACCGTAGAAGAATACAATAGATTATGTGCCGATCTAAAAGTGATTCCCATAGTAGGGATGGGGGTGTTGGGAAGATAGCTCTGGCTCAGCAAGTCTACTATGATGCTAGAGTTACCGGCTAGTTTGATGTGAAAGCATGGGCTTGTGTTTTGATGATTTCAATGTGCTCACTATTACAAAGAAAATCCTAGAGACAACCAATGCCCATCTGTCCTGTGAAGGTAAGGACCTCAGTTGGCTTCAAGATGAGCTTAAGGAAAACCTTTTGAAAGAAGTTTCTTCTTTCTAGATGATGTTTGGAACGAGAATTATGGAAATTGGATTACCCTCTTGAAATGTTTTCAATATGGAGGGAAGGGAAGCAAGATCATTGTATACTCTCAAAGAATTGTCATGAGATGCTTGTCTGACTTTGTTTGCATTTAATGCTCATGGAGTCAGAAATTTCAATCATCATCCATATCTTGAAGCATTAGGCCAGAAAATAGTGAAAAAATGCAAAGGGTTGCCATTAGCCGCGAAGATAGTGGCTGGGTTGCTAGCAGTAAAGTCACTCCCCATGAATGGGAAGTGTTTGAATCATTATGAGCCATGATGGTGAAAGGAAGAAGGAGCAGCAAAAGGAAGAAGAAGGAACAAGTAAGAATCTCTCTGTGTTTATAATTTCTGTCACACTTTATATTGATGTAACCTCCTATATTTATAGGACTTTACAAGGAGAACAATATCTACAATTAAGGAATTACAAATGAAAACTAATTTACTGATTTGATGATTGATGCAGATTTGATTCTGCTTTATTTGGGGGAGCTTGATTGTTGCTGATTTGATTCTGGTAATCTTGATTGTTGTTGATTTGATTCTGTTAACAGGAAGCTATATTGAACAGCAACATTTGGGACCTACCAGAAGAAAGTGTTAGGAAATATGTTAATAATTGTAGAATAATCATTTTATGTTTAGGGTTTGCTAATATATATCATCGTAATCCCTTTGTTAATAATAATAAGACATTATCATCTCTTCGAACATGGTATCAAAGTCTAATCCCTTATCTCTCAAGGTCATCGGAACAACCATCATCGTCGCTGCCGTCGACGGGACCCTAGCTTACTATTCCAGTGATCCACTCGTTGTCCCAACCGTTGTCACTGATGCATCGCCATAGTCCCTGTCTCTCCTCTCCAGCCCTTTGCCACTACTTCCACATCATGCCCCAGCCTAGATCAACAACGTTAGACGTTGTTGGCCAATGAAGCTCACAGTTCAAGGGTTGTCGCAGCAGATTCTCATCGGGAGAATGCTGGCCGGCGGAAGGAAGACTTCCACGACATTGGTTGGCAATGATGTATCGATCGTGAGACGAAGCAGCGACTGGGTGTATATGTAAGGGCTGATCTACGATTGTGAATAAAAATGAATTTTTTTTTTAGGAAATTGATCTGCGACTATGCAACTGTGCAAGACCGTCGTCATCTTGGTATTGGTTATTCAGATTTACTATATATTGGATTTGGGGAAAGAGAAAATCGTATGCTCAGTGGTAATTCTTCGATACAAATTTGATGATTATATGAGTTGTTGATAAATTACCATGATTAGTGGTGATTCAATTGAACCCTTATTTGTGGTGATTATTTTGTGGTTGATTGTACTACTGGAGTTGAGTACATGATTATTGTGACGTTGTTCCAGGTTCAATCGCATCCTTTGTTCACAGATTGATGTTGCTGGATCATCTACCGGTTTGACGCATTTTCACTTAACTTTTGTTAAGTTGGCAAGAACTAACTATCCATCATGGTCTAAAGCTGTCGAAGTTTATCTTGCTGCCACTAGACAACATGATTATCTTACTTCTACGAGCCCATCAGATAAAAGTAAGGAAGCTGATTGGATTGTTGGAGATGCGATAATCCGTACCCTTTTATGGAATGTTATGGATCCTAAATTAGTTCTCACTTCATTTAGTGCAACTAAGCGAGGGAAGTTTGGGAAAAGTGTGCCTTACTTTATTATGGACTAAATAGTATGACACGAGTGTGTGACACGTGGGAGACACTATTTGATCTTCAGCGTGGAGATCAATCTTTATATGAATATTATGCCCGTTTCACGACATTTTGCAAGCATCTGGATACTTATCTTCCAGCTTCAAATGATCTAACTATTCCTGTCAAATCCCAAGAGGATCTTCGAGTGATACCATTTATCAAGGCATTGGGGCCTGAATATTCCTCCCTTTGCCAACAGATTACATCTCAAAGCCTCTTTCCTATAGTGGATGAGGTTTTTTCCCAAGCTCTTCGTTCGACACCTACTAAAAGATCTCCATCACAGCTTTGGAGACAAGTACTATGATTTCTCATGGGTCTGGTGGACGTGGAGCTCGTGGTCTTGGTTACCGGGGCCGTGGATGCAGTTTTGCTCATAGTGTAGGTCGTGGTGGCCATGATAGAAGTATTAGTGCTCGTGGTGCCTTTGGTTCTGGGGATGGTCGTGGCTCCCGCTATTGTAATCATTGTCAACGGGCTAGACATACATAGGCTTATTGTTATATCCTTTATCCGGAGCTCCAACTTACTCTTGTTGCTTATGTAGAGGTGGAAGATTCTTCTTTATCAACTCCACCCGATTCTACTAAGGTACGAAATACAGGTGATTATGTTACATTGACATGTGCTGAGTATGATGCATGGGTTCGCTCCCAACAGGTGACAAGTTATTCAGCACCTACTGCAACTCTGGCACAAACATCAAAAGGTAGTTCATCTTGTTTACTTTATGCAATGTTCAATTCCTGGGTTGTAGACTCTGGAGCTAATCATCATATAACTGGCAATTCCAAGTTGTTGTCTTCTTTTCATTCCACATCTCCTAGGATATCAAATTATGTTACATTAGCTGATGGCTCCCAATCTCAGGTTATTGGTATTGGAGTTGTTCATTTGAGTCCCTCTCTTTCCTTGTCATCTGTCCTCCATCTCAAATCTCCATATAATTTGATTTCTGTTAGTTTGTTAACTAGAGAACTAAATTGTTCAGTGACCTTTTCCCCTTCTCGTTGTGTTTTTTAGGATCTAAGGATTGGACAAATGATTTGTGGGGGACATAAATTGAATTTGTGGGGGACATGAATTGAATGGCCTATACTACCTTGACAAGAAGGTCCCAACTGCTACAGATGTGAAGCACACCTCTTCTTATGTGTATCAGATGCATTGTCGTGCTGATCATCTGCCATCGAACATTCTTCGACGTTTGTTTCCTAAGTCAGAGTCTGTGAGTTCCTTTTAGTATGAAGCATGTCAGTTTGGTAAACACCATAAAGTCTCTTTTCCTTCTCGCATTCGGAGTCGTATGTCTAGTCTGTTTAAGTTGGTTCACTCAAATGTATGGGGTCCATGTTGTGTTCTTGATAAATCTGGTTTCATATATTTTGTTATATTTGTGGATGATTTTTCCCAAATGACTTGGTTATTTCTAATAAAAGACGGTACTGAGATTTTTCATTGCTTTCGTTTGTTTTCTTTTGAAGTGTTGAATCAGTATCATGCTTCCATCAAAACTTAGCGATCAGATAACGCTAAAGAATATCTTGCCGCCACTTCTGGTTTTTAACCTATTCTTGATTCACATGGTATTATTCATCAGACTTCCTGCACATACACTCCATAGTAAAATGGTATAGTTGAAAGCACAAATCACCATCTTCTTGATGTTTCTCATTGCCTCATGTTTCACATTCGTTTACCTAAGATCTTTTGAGGTCATGATGTCCTTATAGCCCGCTACTTAATTAATGGGCATCCAACTTTTGTTCTTCAGGGGGAAACACCATTCTCTATTTTACATCCAAACTGTCCTCCCTTTCCATTACCTCTACGCGTCTTTGGTTGCATTTGTTTTGTACATTAACTTACTCTAGGTCTTGATATGTTGGATTCTCGTGCCGATAAATGTGTCTTTGCAGGATACTCTCACAATATGAAGGGATGCAAATGTAATAGTCCTACTTGTCGCCATATGTTAGTGTAGGCGAATGTGACCTTCTTTGAGGACCAATCATATTATAATGCTCAGATAGTCCCTACGGAGATTCCTAATGGTGGTGGGTATGTCTTACCAACACTTCCGCCAACCTCATTTTGTCCAACACTGTCCACAGGATTTCAGTTTGCTGATCGCATCTATCATCGGCGTGGTACTGCTCCCACTACAGTAGTACAGCTTTCACCAACACATGATTCATCTGTTCCCTCATCAGTTGTTGCACCAGCCTTAGATCCCAATCTGCCCATTGCTACTTGGAAATATACACGCTCTTGTGTCGATCGTCCTGTGAATCGTTATCCTCCTTATTCTGGTCTTTCTAATTGCTTTCATACTCATCATCCTATTTTCAATTTCTTGTCATTTGATTGTGTCTCCCCTACTTTCTTTACTTTTGTCTCGTCCTTGTCCTATGTTTCTGTGCCTAACAATGTTGCTAAAGCTGTTGCTCATCCTGGATGGCGACAAGCCATGGAGGATGAAATGAAGGCGCTCATCAAGAACAGTACGTGACATTCTTGATGAGGTTGAATTTCTTGGAGCAAAGCCGGTTGATACTCCTATGGAAATGTGAAACTTGATGCAGAACATGGAGAATTATTACATGATCCAGTGAAGTATTGGAGGTTAGTGGGTAAGTTGAACTATCTTACCATCACAAGACCTGATATATCTTTTGCTATCAATGTAGTGAGTCAGTTCATGAGTTCTACTCGAACTGCTCACTAAGATGCTGTGCTTCGGATTATTAAGTACTTGAAGGGAACACCGAGTAAAGGACTACTTTTCAAGAATTATGGCCATTTGAACACTACTGGCTTCTTTGATGCAAATTGAGCTGGGTGTTCTACTGATAGGAGATCTATGTTGGGGTATTGTATGTTTCTTAGAGGTAATTTAATTGCTTGGAAGAGCGAGAAACAACATGTGGTTTCTCGATCAAGTGTTGAAGCTGAATATAGAAATATGGCACATATGACAGGTGAATTGATCTAGTTGAGAATGTTATTGTCAAAAATTGGTATGTCAACATCAAATACATCGGTATTATATCATGATAATCAATTAATTAGTTATATTGTGAATAATCCTGTTTTTTATGAGCGAACCAAGCATATTGAAGTTAATTGTTACTTTGTACGAGAAAAAGTTCAAAAAGGAGAGATGATTTTTCAACATACAAGGATAGAGGATCAACATGCAAATATATTTACTAAATCTCTATAGGGGAGTAGAGTGAGATTTTTATGTAACAAGTTGGGATTATTTGGGATTATTTGATATCTACCTCCCAAATTGAGGGGGAGTGTTAGGATATATGTTAATAAGGGTAGAATAGTCATTTTATGTTTAGGGTTTGCTCATATATATATCCTTGTAATTCCTTTGTTAATAATAAGAATACATTATCATCTCTTCAAACAGAAAGAAATGAGATCCTTCCTACTTTATAGCTTAGCTATCTTCATTTTCCTTCCAATTTGAGGAGATGTTTCGCTTACTATGCTATATTTCCTAAGGACTATGAAATTGAACGGGACAAATAAATTCACTAGTGGATTGCAGAGGGCTTGTTGGAGGGAAAAGAAGGAAATAACCGTTGGAATACAGGTTTGAACTATTTCAACGAGCTAGTTACTAGATCAATATTTCAAAAATCAATTTCAATGGATCACGATTCTTGATGCATGATATTGTGAATGACCTAGCAAAGCTAGTTGCAGATGCAACCTATATTAGCTTAAGGGAATTTGTGTTTGAGGGTGATCATTATGAAATCGATGAGGCACCCGATTGCATTGGCAAAGTGAGGCACCTAAGGTACCTTAATCTTTCATATATTGATATTGAAATACTTTCAAATTGAATTGTTGAATTACAACCTAGAGGCTTTGATGTTGCGAGGCTATCACAACCTTATTGAATTACTAAAAGAATGGAAAAGCTGATCAATCTAAGATTTCTCGACATTACTAACACTTGGAGCCTAAGAGCGATGCCGTTGTATATAGGTAATTTGGTGGGTCTTGAGATGTTGTCCAAGTTGGTAATGGGAGCATAAAACAGGTTAAGGTTGAAGTAGTTAAAAAATCTGAAGAACATTGGAGAGGAATTATGCATCTCAAATTTGCACAAGGTTCAAGAAGCTAGAGATGCCAATTTACACGTGAAGGAGGGGATATGCTGGTTCATCATGCGATGGAATGAACATTTTGAAAATTTCCAAAATGAAGAGCTTGAATCAAATCCTTGACTTTCTTCTTCATCACCAAAACCTTGAAAATCTAGTGATATCCTACTATGGTGGCCTAGAATTCTCGTCATAGTTAGGAAGTCCCTCATTATTATCATAGTGCATTTATATTTGCATGGGTGTCATAGGGCCAAAGCATTACCGTCATTCCGGCAACTATCTTCGCTGAAAGAACTTTACATTGAAGGCCTAAATGCAATATGCATGGCGGGCTTTGAATTTTATGGAACTCAAAGACATTTTTCATCCTTAATGACCTTGGTATTCAAGGACACACTATTTTTCGAAGACTAGTCTCATTATGTTGGCACTGAAGAGATAGGAGGTTTATTCCCCATGTCTTTAGTATCTTGACATTCTGCATGGTCCTATGTTGATTGGAAGACTGCCTAGTCAACTACGCTCCCTCACAAAGCTCGAAATTAACTCCTATCCTCATATGGTTGCCTTGCCATCAATCATTAACCTTCCATCTCTCAATGAATTAAACTTTGGAGGTTGTAATGAGAGGGTGCTGAAGAGCTTGGTTACTATGACATCACTAACCGCTCTTGTCGTAAAAGATGTTGCTGAACTGACTTGCTTAAATCTTGGATTTACAAGCTCCTTGATCAAGCTGGAGAAGTTGGAGATGAAAAGTTGTGAAAAGCTAATATGCTTGTGGCATGACAGAGATGTAATTCGAACCCTTGCTTGTCTGAAGAACTTACTTGTCGAAATTTTTCCTGAATTCATATCTTTTGTGGCTGGAGAATGAGATACAGAGATTCCCAACAACCTCGAGACTATCGACTTAAAGTATTGGTTCAATTTAGAGAAGCTCCCGAGTAAGATGCACACCAAGGCTTGACAGTTGATAACTGTCCAAAACTAATATACTTCCCCAAAACATGTATAACAACACCAGTGCTATCATTAACTATCACTGACCGCAAGATGTTGCAATCTTTACCCACACGATTAAGTACTCGTCTTGATGCACCAAGTAGCAACAGCAACATCAATAACCATGGAGACATGATGTTTTGTCTCCAAGAAATAATAATCTATATAGATGGGATCTCTCCATTCATCGAAGGTAGATTTTTACCTGCAACCCTCAAGAGACTTGAAATTCTGAACCGCAGGGGAGTGAAGTCGATTACAAAGATAAATCTAGACCGCCTTAAGTCGCTTCAAGGGATTATCATTTGGAAGTGCGAGGATTTGAAAAGGTTACCCCAATGCCTGCACACTATGTCCCATCTCACTTCATTGTTATTGGCCAACTATCCTACTCTGGAGCTGAAGTGCTTCCCTCCTCTTCCTTTCGGCATCTCGAGCTTTTAATGGTTGTTCGAAGATAAAATTGTAACCTAATCAGTTTCATTGACTTACATGTCTCAATGATCTAGAAATTTCAGATTGTGAGAGTATTACATGCTTCCCTAATAAGGGATTGCCTCTCAAACTACAAACTTGTGGTAATGAGATGTGGGAATATGAAGTAACTGGTAAGTGAGTGGCTTATCCCCCTCACCTCCCTTCAATCTTTATTAATTGACGACAATGCTAGAGGAGTGGGCGAGAAGGAGGATCTTTTGCTTCCACTCCCTTCCTCTTTGCTCCATCTTGATATCCAAGATATGTGGATCGTGGAAAGACTGTCCAGCAGTCAGCCTTCCTCTCTTCAATTCTTATGGATCCAACGATACCCAAAGTTGAGGGGCTTGACTTAAGGTGGCCTCCCTCCCTCCCTAGAATGATGTGGGAGCATGAGAACTTACATATTACAATAATTACATTACCATCCCAACTCAAGCTTCATCAATTAATCAAGCTAATTTGTCAATCATGGAAGCATGTAGCAAATTCCTCATCAACATGGTTCAATAGGTCCAGGTCAAGATAGCATTTGCTAATGGTTGGTTGCTTAAATACAAAGCTGAAAAATCAAAGTGTGTTTTCTAGTCTTTACTTGAAATTTTCATCCACAATCTTAATCAATGCATTCAAGACACTCATAATACTGTTCCTACAACTTGAAGAGTCTTAAGTGACAATTGGTGGCTGATATGCAAGGTTGAAGAGTCTTCAATGCTTTAATGTGCTAAGTTTGTCTTCTTGTGTTCAATTGTCAAAGAGTCTTTAATGTTTTAATGTTTTGTTTATCTTCTTGTGTTCCACTGTCAAAGAGTTTATAATTCTTTAGTGTGCTTAGTTTGTCTTCTTGTGTTCTATTGTCAAAGAGTTTTTAATGCAATGTTAGAATGCCAAAGAGTATTTATTGGAAGTTTTAAAGAGTGTGAGCTAGTCTTCATTACTAGGTTGAAATGTCAGAATGTATAGTGTGTTGACATTTAATATCAGGGTCTTAATACAATGTCTTAGTTTGGCTATAAATAGAGATGTAATTTCGTATGTAACGGGGACCTGATTTGCAATAAATGAGATTTCCTCTTGAAGTGAGTAATTTCCTTCAAATTTTAGTTCTTGATTCATTTGTATTGTGGTGAGCCTTAAGTTTTTTTATCCTTGGCTGGTGGATTGTTCCTTTAGGCCTTGGTGGTGAGCTACATTTATCCAAACTTCATTTTCGTCCATAATACACTCCATTTAGCCTTAGTTCCACAATTCCAGTAAGTTCCCATTTTAATAGAAAACAACAGCACATTCTGTCATCTACATCCCATCAAACACTTCTCCATACATTGTATCCTTTAGATACTAGTCCAAATAAACAAATTTATGATTCCTTCATTCTCATCATGCATCAATTTGGTATCAAAACTTCTAGGTTGAACTACTTAGGTGAGTTCTTCCATTTGCAAATGGATGAACCAGTTTCAAGAGGCTTGACTTTAAAAAAATCCCATAACGAAAGGCGTGATCGACATAAACCAACTCCAACAACAAATGGAATGAATCCTTAACCTATTAGAGAATCAAGCAAGACAAGAACCATTGCCGTAGGGACCTCCCATTAATCATTTGTGCCCTGAAGATCCTCATCCAAGCTTCGATGATGAATTAAACAATATAGGAGGTGACTCTAGTGATTCGAACTATCAAGCTAGAAGAAGAAAAGGCAAGCACAACGACAATGACCGCGATGTCAAGCTGGAGGCACCTGAATTTGAGGTGGCCTTAATCCTGATGGTTTTATTGACTTGTTGCATACTATAGAATGAGTATTTGAGTTTAAATCATACGCTAATAAAAGGAGATGCAATGTTGTCTTTCTTAAATTTAAAATGTATGCTTCATTTTGGTGGGAAAACCTAAAAAATAAAAAATAAAATAAGGAAGGAAAAAGTAGAATTAAGTCTTGGGAAAAGCTCAAGAAACTTATGAAAAAGAGGTTCTTGCCTGTCAACTATAAGTAAAACCTATTTCTAAAGCTAGACTCTTAAACAACATGGGAAGAGCCTAGAAGAGTATATTAGAGAATTTGAACAACTCTTTATGAGGTGTAATATTTTGAAAATACAAGAGTAGACCATTGCTCCTTTCCTTAGAGGATTAAACCAGGATATCAAAGATTTGGTTAAGCTTCAACCATAATGAACCTTTGAAGATATTTATAAGCTGGCCATAAAGGTGGAGAAACAACTAAAATGTGGCAAGAGATTTTCAACTAAACCTTCAACTAGAGGAACATTTTTTTCTAAGGGTACTTTTTCTAGCAAGGCGAAAAGTATCTCAAAACAAGAGAAGGGAAAGAAGAAGTCCACTAAGTTCGGTAAAGATCTCCTCAAGAAACCAAAAGGGGCAGAACAACACCGCAAGTGCCAAAACTTGACACGATGGGACACTTTAATGCCAAAAGTTTCAAAAGGTATACTTAAGTGCCAAAATCGGAGAAGAAATGGATACTTGAGTGCCAATAGTGAGAATTTCAGCCAAGTTGTTGACATAACTTTTTTCGGCAAAAAATATTAAAATATTTTAAAGAAAATATTAAAAAATTACCATGTCAGCACCGGCGAGCCATGTCGGCTTAAAATATTAATAAAACAACGCCATGTTAGATTTTTGGCTTGGCTCGCCGGACTTAACACTTTAAGTGTCCTGTTTTTAAAAAAAAGTGACACTTAAGTGTACCTTTTGAAACTTTTGGCATTAAAGTATCCCTTCATACCAAGTTTTGGCATTTGCAGTGTTCTTCTCCCAACCAAAAGGTGTAGATTGAAAGTCCTTCAAGTGCCATGGCTATGGACACTTGCAAGCTAATTGCCTTATCCATTGGGTTATGACCCTTCAAGAAATTGAAAATATTAACTTGGAGCTTCAAGAGGCTAAACAAGACCAAGTAGAGTTTAGATTAGAGAAGGTTGATGAGATTATAGAGCAAGTTGATGAAGGCGAGTTGCTGGTCATCCGGAAGACTTTACACACCATGGTTGCAGCAAATGCGAAAGAACAAAGGAGAACATCTTCCAAACCCGTTTCACAATTAATAGGAAGGTGTGTACATTGATCATTTATAGCGGGAGCTACACTAATATCGCATCCACAACCATGGTAGAGAAGTTAAAGCTATCAACTTCTAAGCATCCTCAACCTTACAAGTTTCAATGGCTTAACAAAGAAAGTGATCTCCAAGTAACCAAACGAGCTCTTGTATCATTTTCAATTGGCAAAAGTTACCAAGACCAGGTTATATATGATATTATTTTTATGGATGCATGCCATTTATTGTTGGGAAGGCCTTGGCAATTTGATAGAAAAACTGTGCATGATGACCATAAAAACACTTACTCATTTCACAAGGAACAAAAATACATCACTCTTGCACCTTTAAGACCATCCTTGATCCACAAAAACCAACATGGGGTGGGAAACACAAGTAAAGAAAGCCTATTCTTGAGTGAAACACGGGTTGAGAAAGCCATTCACAAAAAAAAGAGACTATTCCGCATTACTTATGGTTAAGAGCAAAAAGAGTGAGATAGAGAAACCCCTACACCCTGAAATGCATTCCTTGATGAATGAATTTGAAGATGTGTTTATGGAGGATTTACCACCTAGATCACCTCCCTCGAGGGCTATTGAACATCAAATCGACTTACTTTCGAGTGCTTTGCTCCCCCAATAAGGCTGCCTATCGATACAATTCAGAAGAACTAAGGAGTTATAAAGGCAAGTAGACGAGATGATTGCTAGTGTGACACCCTGATTTTTTGGCTTATCTATTTAATGCGTAGAGAATAACATTTGGAAATGTTAATCCATAATGTCTATATTCGATGGAATTGAACCATGAATTCTAGTCCAATGAAGAGTATTGGACGTTATGTTCTCAAAGTTCCAAAGTTTATCGGTAAATCATACATTTTTGAATAAGTGACGATAAGCCAAAAATTAAGAACCAAAGAGACATTACGGACTTGCATGAACCAACAAACTTATTTTCTATTAAATTTGGCCACCAAGAGGCCCTATAATCGGAAATGACCGTTTTGCCCTCGAAAGCTCATTTTTTGCCTAAATAAAGAATCCATTAAAATTCAAGTCCAAGCCATGTGAATAGTGCAAGCTTGTATGAATAGTGCCGAGAGTGAAAATGACCAAAATATCCATTCTAGAAGAGAGATATTTATAGGGAAAGAGACAAAATAGGATTAGAGATTTTTGTGCAAACTTGGTGAAGAAGTCAAGAAGCCTTCTTCTTCTTCTTCTTCTTCTTCTCTCTCTCTCTCTCTCTCCCTCCTTGCATTATTAGTCTTGAATTATGAGTTATGTTGGATAAAATTTGGAGTTGCATTAATGAGGGCAATAATGCAACTTAATGAAGAAGAAATAGAAGCAAGACAACTCTCATTCTTCCTCTCTTTCCCTCTCTTGGTTCAGCCACCACCACCACTCACCCCTCTCTCTCTCTCTCTCTCTCTCTCTTTCTCTCTCTCTCTCTCTCATTTTCTTCCTTTTCTTTCTTGTTTCCTCACTTTGCCGGCCACTTTGCCGCCGCCATTCATCGCCGTGTCGAGCTTGAGCTATGTCCTTGCCGCTGTGGAATCGTGCCACGCCTTGCCGTCTGCCATCACCACCATCCAAGCCAAGCCACCGCCGCACCGAGCCGAGTCGCCGTCCATACCCATTTTCCATCCACGTGCCGTCACCAAGCCACCACCACCACCACCTTCGCGCCGGTGCCGTTAAATGGTGAGTTAATTCCCTAATCCTTGATTAGGTTGTTAATTGCACTTAAGATTAGATTAGTTAACTATAGTTGAGTTAGTTAACTACGGTTGGGTTAGTTAACTATGGTTGAGTTAGTTAACTATGGTTGGATTAGTTAACTATGGTTGAGTTAGTTAACTATTGTTGAGTTAGTTAACTATGGTTGGGTTTGTTATTAAATTGTATGCTTTAGTAGGTTTTAAGGTGAAGATTGCATTGGAAGGATAACTATTTCATGAACTATGGTTTTATAGTCAAAATAATGTATTTTTGGCATATAAATGGAGATTGGTGTGGTGTCGTACTTAGATACTGAGTTTTATGCATTGGAATAATCTAGGAGGCTTGAAAAATGAAGCATGTGAAGTTTGACATGAAAAAGATACTGGTGTGATCACGTGTGGTTTATTTATTGCATTTTGACGTGTGAAAATACAATAAATTTAATGTATGAGTACTATCATGGCATGAGCATGATTTATGATGGCATTGATTAGAAAGAAAAATATGAAGAATTGAATTGGCATGCATGATCGAGGTGCTCGTGTGATCACAAAAGTGTACTGACCATCAATGATGATTGGGAACGATGCCTGATTTTATCAATGATATTATCGGACGCCCGGCGGGGGTCCAGATGATGGATCGCGGTAGAGGCTAGACCGATTTTCCTTTATGGAATGCCATCTACTTGTGGGGAAGGTCGAGGTGGGGCTGCACCTTGGTCTTCCAGGAGGAGATATTGTCGTACCCGATGGGGCAGGACGATGTTCGGTCATGTCGGATGACTGTTAACCTTTGAGAGGTACAGTGGCCCAGAGAGGTCGAGACCGCCACCCTTCGGGTCGTGCGGTGGCCGAAAGCGGTCGTAATCACTAGGCATAAAATTGGAATATGCTTGAATGCATTGCGCATGAGAATCGGTGATATGTGTTCTGATTACGTGCCTTGGCTGATGTATTGTTTATAGAATGCTATAACTAACAATATGCAGGGCGTATGCATGTGCCAAGGTAAGGTAAAGATGCTTGTGATTTGTTGGTTGATCGATATTGAGTTGAGTCACTCGAACCTGTTGTAGATGAAGTAGAGCGAGAGTCGTCGCTATTGATCTGCCATTAATGTTAAGTCGCATGTTTAGGATATGCTCTAGATGAATCAGCACCTTACACGAGGTTTAAGTTGTTAACTTACTGAAATTTTATCTCATCCATTGTTGTTAACCACTTTTCATGACCATAAAATGGAAGGTCAACTTGTGCGGTTCAATTCAAGGTGCCCTCGTGTAGAGGAGATAGGTTAACCCAACCTCAGTAACTTTTCTATGGTCTTTTTAGAAAGTAGCCCAAAAGTGAGAGCTTGTAAATATAAACTTCCTAAGGTTAACATGTACGTAAATAAAGTGTGGGTTTTGCTAATGATTAATGTTATGTTGTTTTTCCTGCTATCCCTGTTGTTATGTTTGTTAAGGTGTTTATTAATAGTTTCCGCTTACGTTAATCGAAAAATAAAATGAAAGGGTCGATGACGCATCTTGGGACGTCGCATTCAAATGACCCAAGAGAAGCATCGGGATGGTTGCGCGCTCGAGGGCTGGGGCGTGACAGCTAGAGGATTTCTAAGGAAAAGCATGAGCCCTTGTTCTGTTCCAGTCCTACTTATACCCAAGAAGGATGGTTCTTTAAGAATGTGTATGGATAGCTGAGTCATCAACAACATAACCATTAAGTATAGATACTCCATACCTAGACTTGATGACATGCTTGATGAATTGGATGGCTCTATGTTATTCTCCAATATTGATTTAAGAAGTGGCTACGATCAAATCAAAATGAAAGAAGGAGATGAATGAAAGACGGCCTTCAAAACTAAATGAGGTCTCTATGAGTGGTAAGCCATGCCATTTGGCCTTTTTAATGCTCCAAACAATTTCATGAGGCTTATGAATGAGGTTCTTCGTCCATTTATTAGCCACTTTATGGTTGTCTATTTTGATGATATTCTTGTGTATACCAAGGGCGAGGATAGGCATTTATCTCACTTAAAACAAGTTTTTGAAGTCTTGAGGAAACAAAAGCTCTATGCCAAGATGGAAAAGTGTGAGTTATTCTCTCTCATCTTCATATTTCTTGATTATGTAATTTCCAAGGATGGGATTTTCGTAGATCAATCCAAAGTGGAGACAATGAAGACGTGGGCGATTCCAAAATGCAATTATGATGTGAGAAGATTTCATGGTCTCGCCTCCTTTTACCGGTGATTTTTTAAGAACTTAAGTATCATTATGGCTCCAACTACTTAATGCATGAAGAAATGATCATTTGAGTGGACCAAGGCTGCCCATAATGTCTTTGAAGTCATCAAACAAAAGCTTTGTGAGTCTTATATTCTTGCCCATCCAAATTTTGATAAAGTATTTGAAGTTAAATGTGATGTTAGTGGAGTTGGCATCAGTGCTGTTCTTATCAAAGCCCAAAAACCTTTGGCTTATTTCAACGAGAAGTTAACTGAATAAAAAAAGAACTACTCTTCTTCTGATAAAGAGTTTTATGCCATCATGAGAGTCACTGTTTGAGGCCTAAACAATTTTTTATTCATTCTAATTATGAGACCCTCAAATATATTCGTAGCCAACACAAACTCAATCGAAACATGCCAAATGGGTAGAATTTCTTCAATCCTTCTCTTTTGTCTCGAAAAATAAACATAGCCACACTAACATTGTAGCAAATACATTATCAAGAAGATATTTCATGCTTGTTGTTGGCTTCTTGGCTTTAATTTGATGAAAGAACTCTATTCTAAAGATCTGGAGTTCTCATTCATCATCTTTTATTGCAAACATGGAATTCATGGTGTTTATTTAGACTAAGATGGATTCCTCGTTAAAGGTAACAGAATTTGCATTCCAAAGAGTTCCTTTAGAGAATTATTGATCCGAGAAGCGCATGGTAGAGGATTGGCTGGTCACTTCGGCATTAACAAAACTCTTGATGTTCTTCAAGAGCACTTTTATTGGCCAAAGATTAATGGAGATATGAATACTATTATTTCAATATGCGCGACTTGTCAAAAGGCAAAGATTCATTGCCATCAAGGATTATATACCCCACTTCCAGTTCCAATGCAACATTGGAAAGATGTGAGTATGGATCTTATTGTGGCCCTACCAAGGACTCAAAGGGGGAAGAATGCTATAATGGTGGTCGTTGATCAATTTTCTGAAATAGCTCATTTCATTCCATGTCACAAGACGAATAATGCATCTCACATGGCCAAGCTACATTGCAAGGAGATCATTTGCTTTCATGGAGTCTCAAAGACAATCGTGTCGGAAAGGGATTCAAAATTTTTGAACTACTTTTGGAAGATGAATGGTCAAACAAAGGTAACTAACCACACTCTCACTACTCTCCTTCAAAGCATCGTAAGTAAAACTTTAAAGGATTGAGCTTTAAAACTTGCTCATGCTAAATTTGCTTATAATCGTTCTCCAAGTTACACCATGATCACCATTTGAAGTTATGTATGGAATCAATGCTCTCACACCTATTGACTTGATTCCCATCTCATCCAATTCGCAAGTCAATTATGAAGCTGAAGAGAGAGCCAAAGTGATGAAGAAGCTTCACGAGATTCAATCCTAGATTGAAAAGGCAAACAAGTCTTACAAAAAGAAAGCTAACAAGCATCAAAAGAAAGCTCAGTTTCAACTAGGTGACCTTGTATGGGTACACTTACAGAAGGAAAGGTTTCCATCTAGAAGGAAGAACAAGCTCATGGTAAGAGTTGATAGACCATTCAAAGTGCTTAAAAGGATTGTTGATAATCCTTACAAGGTTGAGCTCCCAAGTGATTATGATGTTTCAGCTACTTTCAATGTTGGTGATCTCTTCCCCTATCTCAAAGATGAAGAAGTCATATCCAATTTGAGGTCAAATCTTCATCAACTTGGGGTGGACAATACGAGAGCATTAGAACTCAAATCTTCCAATAATTACATTTCCCTCATCAACTAATCAAGCCAATTTGTCAATTATGGAAGCACGTAGCAAATTCATCCTCAACATAGTCTAATGGGTCCAGGGCACTCAAAATAGCATTTGTTGGTGGTTGGTGGCTTAAATACAAGGCTATAAAATCAAAGTGTATTTCTATACTTTATTTGGAATTTTCGTCCACAGCCTTAGTCAATGCATTGAAAACACTCATATTAATGTTCTTGCAACTTGAAGAGTCTCAAGTGACAGTTGGTGGTTGATATGCAAGGTTGAAGAGTCTTTAATGTTTTAATGTGCTCAATTTGTCCTCTTGTGTTCCATTGTCAAATAGTCTTTAATGCTTAAGTGTGCTTAATTTGTCTTCTTATGTTCCATTGTCAAATAGTTTATAATGCTTTAGTGTGTTCAGTTTGTCTTCTTGTGTTTCATTGTCAAAGAGTCTTTAATGCAAGGTTAGAATGTCAAAGAGTTTTTATTGCAAGTTTTAAAGAATATTAGCTAGTCTCCATTACTAGGCTAAAATGTCAGAATGTAGAGTGTGCTAACATTTAGTATCAAGGTCTTAGTACAATGTCTTATTTTGGTTATAAATAGATATGTAATTATGTAAGGGGGGGCCTGATTTTCAATACATGAGATTTCCTCTTGAAGTGAGTAATTTCCTTCAATTTTCGGTTTTTCATCCATTTGCATGGCGGTGAGCCTTAAGTTCTTTGTTCTTGGTTGGTGGATTGTTCCTTTAGGCCTTGGTTGTGACATCCCAGGCACGCCATTTATTAACGTCTTAATTTTTCCTTTTAATTACGAATGCAAAAGCTAATCAAAATAGTAAACAGACACCTAATTACAAGAATAACGCACGAGTAACATAAACACGCTTTTGGCAATTCATATCACATAAGAGCACCATTACATTTTCTTTTTTTATACTTCTTATATGTCAAAAGATCAAAGTTTGGAAGGCCAAAAATGTTCACTACTCCCACGCTATCACCATAGGTACGTCCAATTGTGCTCATCTCCATCACCTATCACAGCCATAATGCTACTGATCTGTAAAATACATATATCAACAAGAGTGAGCTAATGCTTAGCAAGGGAAATAACTAATTCATAAGCGAATCGATCCACCTAACGCTCGATCCTAGGACCCTAAAAAACATAAAAGATAACAGGTACACTAAGATAAGCATAAAACATAATTCCAATGCAGGATTTTACAACTATCAATGCAACGCCTTTTCTAATGACTACATATGCAATGCTAGTGAGTACTTCTTGTATCACATGTTTCTTTTCATCATTTGTTATGTCATCATGTCCACCCCTATCTCACGATACAACTGGTTTGCTAGCCAACTTGTGTGGGTCATTTAAGATTTACTGGCCGAACTTCCAAGGATCCCGTCCTTAGGCATCTCAACTCCTAAAGCATCCCATGACCACACAACAGAGGCATCCCAAACACCTAGGGCATCATCGATTTGCTAGCCGACAATTATCTCCCAACATCATGTTTTCACACACAATTCAGGCATTCCATCTTGTATATGCAATGACATGACAATCATAAGCCACATGCCTCACCTAATTGAAGATGTTTTTCACACAGCATGACATGAATGGCACTTAATTCACTCCTTATATATACAATCACACGTATATCCAATGTCACGTGCCATTTACTTATTCCACACATCTTCCATACCGAACCACAACAATTCAGTATGCATGGAGACAAACTTCTTATGCATATAAGCAGATCTAAACCTCAAACTTTTGGCATCATTAAAAATTACTAATTGATATGTAAAATCATGAAAAATTTTAGGTTGATAGTTTGAAATATGACAAGTAACTTTAATCAAGGAGGTGTTTTCAAATGCCAACCAAAAAGATAGGTTTTCCTCAAATTTTGGTATTTGGTCAAGCAGAAACAGTTTTTCGCATCAAATGAATTCTTCGCCTTTACCCAAGTAAATCAATATGAAAAATCACAAAACTTGTGTATGTTGTAGAAAAGATTACGTTCAACAACTTTTATGAAGGGTACTAAGTCTGAATCGACTCGCATAAGTTGCAGTAAATCATCCAAACATAATGTAAAATTAGTCACCAGTATCTAAAATAAGGTAGCCAAAGTAAAAATCATTTCACTAACCTAAAATGACCAAAATATTCTGAAATTTTTATATGTTATAGCCATGGATATTCTTTATAACTCTGATTGAAAGTTTTTTCTAAATCGTTTAGAGAAAAATTGTGGAAAATCAAGAACACGTAAGGGTCACGGTTGATTCCAGAAAACCCAGACAGAGATCGTAAATGTTCAAGGCCACTAAAAATAGTATTTAAGCTTAGAAATTTTTAAATTATATTATATTGTAGATCAAGATGTTTTGGGCAACTCTTAAGAAGGAAGTTTTGCAAAATTCATCTCAAAAAAGGCTACACAAAAATAGTAAACCACGAAGGTCGGATAGACACAAACCCAGAAATAGTGTAGAGATCAACATGCATGTCCATTTCAAGCCCTCTTTCATCAAGATCAAATATATGCAGCAATAAAAACCCACGAAATACTTCAATTCCAAAACAAGACATCCACAAAACTAGCACTTCCACCCATCCTCTACAAAATCAAAGCCTTAAGAAGATAAAAAAAGCTTAGAAATTAGAATTTCTTCTTGCCTTATGTCTTGATCAAGCGAAAATAGATGAGCTTCGATCCACACCGCTCTCTTGATCTTCGTCTTCCTCAAGAAAACAAGAGAGAAAGTATGCAAATCAGAGGGAGAGAGGGAGTGATCGGCTAAAAGAAATGAGGGAAGAGAGAGAATTGGGGCCTTTTATACTCATCTTGCATGTAAAGGAGTCAATGGACAAATGGCATCCATGCACCAAATATGCATGTGGCCGTCCATGTGGGGAAATTTGCTCTAGTTGTGTCCATTATTGTGCAAATTAGATACTACAGACCGAAAATTAGAACTATAAGGTGTCCAATGAGCTCCTATAATTCAGCTCTAACATGGAGGTGCCACCGCTCTATAATCCATTAAACGACGTGCCTCCAACTAGTGTCAATTATATAGGCCCAACTACTATTGTCAAAATTCATCCTCTTCGCTCGTTAAACGGATAGGCGAAAATTAGGATGTCACATTGGTGGTGAGCTACATCTCTCCCAACTTCATTTTTGTCCATAATACACTCCATTTAGCCTCAATTCCACAATTCTAGCAAGTTCCCAGTTTTATAAAAAAAAACAACAACACATTCCATCATCTACATCCTAGCCTCTATCCTTTAAATATTAGTAGTCCTGAAAATGAATTTCTTATTTCTTCATTCTCATCACACATCATAGAAAAATTCTGCATCAAAAGATGTGGGGGTTCTTAGGGAGCAATGCTCGAAACTGAGCAGCTGCTACTCATCCATCCATAGGTGGTTAAGGTTCAGAATGTCCTCCTTTAAAGGGGAAGGTTGAAGAAAATCAAATAGGGATATAGCACCTCATCCGTAAAATCCCAGAAGTAATCTATAATTAAAAATGTCTTGAGTTTAAATCCATCGGTTTTCATAAAGGGGTTTCCTATGATGAATCCAATTGAGGTGGTTTCAATTTAGCATATCATGGAGCTTTTGGCCGTAACAATTAATTGTGCGCCATGCTCAGTGATTTAAAACCAATAAATCTTGTTTTAATATTTGTGAATTTAGAATTAGGGCTGGGAAATATTAAAGTACTTGAGTGACTTGAGTGTGGTTATAACTTCTATTGTATCACTTGATTTATAGTAGAATCCAGTGTTGCTTTCCCCCTTGAGTAGGTCCCACTTATTGAAAATGTAAATTTGGTGTTCGATTTGTTTTTTTATTTTGTCTTTTAGTGTTGTCAATCGCTTGCTTTTCATAAACAGTAGGGAAAATTTCAAATAAGGACCTAAAGTGTTCTTAGTTTTTTCAATTAAGGGCCCGAAGTGGACGTCGTTTCAAATAAGGGCTTGAAGTGCCATTCTTGTTTCAAATAAGGGCCTGAAGTGCCCTCTTTGTCTCAAACAAGGGCATGATATTAAGGGTATTTTCGTCCTTTCACTTTTTATATATATATATTTTTT
>BCNH02000009.1:4484170-4505645 GCA_001662345.2 Metrosideros polymorpha var. glaberrima
GCTCGTCAGCCCTTGCCGAAGCTTGAGCGGGGCTTGGCGAGCCTCACCGAGGGCCACCGCCGCTGGGCGAAGGCCAGTGACCCTCACCCAGCTCCGAGCGAAGGGTCACGACCCTCGCCCAGATCTGGGCAAGGTTGCGGGCCCTCATCGTCGGTCGGCAAAGTTCGCCGGGGCCCCGCGACCCTCGGCGACCATTCCCCCCATCGCGGGCCCATTTCGGTGATGGTGGGGGCAGCGGTGAGCACCTGCATTGGCACCTGCACCTGCACTTGTACATCATCATCATCATCTTTTTTTAAAAAAAATTTTCCTTATTTTTTGAGAAAACAGAAAGGAAAAAATAGAAAAAAATTTAAATTATAAAATGACGAAAATACCCTTCAGATCATACCCTTATTTGAAACAAAAAGGGTACTTTATGCCCTTATTTGAAACAACGTTCACTTCAGGCCCTTATTTGAAAAAATGAAGGCACTTCAGCCCTTATTTGAAACAAAGTCCACTTCGGGCCCTTATTTGAAATTTTCCCTAATCAGTATGATGGGGACATATTTGTCTATTTCCTTTAATATTTTACGTATGTAGGCAATAAGGGTAATATTATAATTTTAGCTTTTTGGCTTCATTATAAATAGATAACTTGGGGTCACATTGACCTAATAAAGCATTCAGTTCCGTTTTTTCTCTTTCAACATGGTATCAGAGCTAGGACTAAACTGAAACCCTAACCTCAATCTTCTTTCTACGCTAACATCTGCAACCTTTCTTCTCTTGCCCTCTCCCACTACAGTTCCTTCTCACCTTCTCTTTTGCTCTCTTTCACAGTGTAGGGCAACATTAATGAGGTGATTCTTTGAATATAGTGTTTGCCCTAAATCTCACATCTATGAGATAAAATAAAATTTCTCTGCAGTTTCCGATAGGTAGTTCAACCTATTGCAATTTTTTGGATCTTCTTGTTTGAGATTGTTTCTGTCTTGCCGCTAGCCTTCAATTCTCTTGTGTGTGAAGACCAAAGTATTACAGTTCATGGGCTACCATATTTTTTTAGATTCTTTGGGAAAAATTCGGAATTACCAATTTTTTAGGATTTCACAACCCTAAAAAAATTAACTTTTACTTTCCCTTGATCTGATTTGGCTGATTTTTGGAGGAAAACTTCAACCTACTACTAGAGTACTTCGATCCAAGTTTTGGCCTTTTCTGGCAAGTTTTGGTGGTTCGATTGCTCCTTCCACACTTTTTGAGTCGATTTCTAAGACAATATCTAAAGGTTTAGTTGAAAACCCTCCAACTATAGGAGATGGCCGCACATATTTTTATTACTTTTGCTACGATCTCTGTGAAGCTTGATGGCACAAATTATTTGATATGGCCTCGATCTACATTCTTGACCATTGCAAGTCATGGGCTTACGGGACATATCAACGGCACTTCTGTGAAGCTGGAGACATCAGGTACTACTCAAGACAAGTGGATCTCGAATGACTCTTTGGTAATGTCTTTTTTGCTTAACTCAATGCATCCACATATTGCAAAAGGACATTTGCTTCTTGATACTGTGGCACAGATTTGGTCGGTTGCAACGAATCTAATGGTCCACTCAAGAATGATGCACAGGTGTATGAACTCCGAAAAAAGGTTCATGACACACTCAAAAGGAGATGACTATATCTCAATATTATGCTAACCATTGGAATTTGTGGCAAAAGCTTGATCATTATGCTGATTATCACCCAACAAAATGCTGCAGATATTGTTGCCTACAAAAGGTATGTGGACAAGATAAAAGTTTATGATTTCTTGGCAGGATTAAACTTTGAATATGATTAGATACGTGTTCAGGTTCTTAGTCGGTCTCCATTTCCTACTTTGGAACAGTTGGATGCCCTAGTTCACTCTAAAGAAAGCCGTAGGACATCAATGCTCCATCCTTCTACTGTTGATCGATTTACTCTACAAACCAATGCTAGCATTATTGCAAAATCTTATTTGTTCTTTCGATGTAATGATATCTCCAAGGAGGTTGTGAAGTGTGAACATTGTCAAAAGCCATATCATAGTAAGGCTAATTGTTGGAAGTTACATGGTTAACCTGCAGATTTTGAGGTAAAAAGGGCATAAAGAAAGGCAAAAATCAAGGCAAACCATATTGAAATTGTTCTTGTTGCACCTAATGCTAATATCGGTTTATCCCAGGAAGAACTTCAAGCATTTCAACGTCTATTGAAAGTTTCTTGTGACATTCCGAATTTCGACCCATTTCGAAGCTTATGAATGGATGAAATATCAATCGATGTGTTTCAGTAAATCTCGCTCAGAATTGATCACTCTTGAGTTAACTAACCCAAGGGGAAAGGCTAACGAGGAATTTAGTACGTGGACCAAAGAACTCGACCCTAGATTAACGACTTGACCATAAGGATTGCCGAGGGAACGTCCTGTGGCATCATAGGCCGTTTGAAGATTGGTTTTAGAACGATTTGTTAGCGTTATATGATTGGTCCGCGGGTGATTCCGTACGACCAGAGTATAATTTGCAAATTAACCTAAACCAGATTTCTAACGAATGCGACCTTTGGAACCAACGATTGACCCTCGCAATTACATGATAGCGCCATGGTTCGAATAACTTTAAAACGTAATGATGATCACGGGTCGATACGCGTAAAATCCTAAAAGCCACCCGTTAGTTTGAGACGCCTTGAAATTACTATTCATGGATTTTAGTCACGAATTGGACTTCGAAATTGGACGTCGATCATTCGAGAATTCCGACAATGAAACATTGGAATAGTCTCGTCGAGACTTTGAAATTGGGGTCGTTCCGAGATAGGTTGGAAATCGGTGATTAAGGGAATTAATTTGGAAATTCCTTGCACCCCCGAATTTAGGCTAATTCCTTAGATTTTTAATTAATGGCACATTTAATTTTTGTGACCCCGCTTTGTGACTGAAACTTTAGGGCATTAATGCCTTAAATGTGCATCTTTGCATAAGAGACAAGAGTGAGATTTTTGTGGGTCCTCTTCTTTGATTTTTAAGCCACCCATCACCTCTTGCCTTTCTCTCTCCTACTTTATGTCACTCAACCCATCACTCATAGCCATCACTAGCCTTTCCCTCATGTCACATTGTTGTCTTTCCCCATAAACTCCACAAAAGCTTCGTAAACAAGCCAAGGTGAAGTTCAAGACAACCTCATTCTCTTTCCCCCTCATAATTTCGAATTTCACCATCTCTCTCACTCACTCTCTCTCATTTTTCTCTTCCTCCCCCTCTTGTTCAGCCACCACCACCTTGCCGTCCACCACCATCACCGTGAGCCACCTCAGCCCGTGACCGCCGTGCACCGCTGTTCGCCCGAGAAGCCGAGGACCCCGTCGGACCGACTTGTACCGTGAGCTCGATGGGTGATTTTTGGGAGCTTTTCGTGCTTAGATTCTTGGTGAGTCATCCCTAACCTTATAGTAGTGCTCTAGGTTACTAATGGACATGTATGGATGAGGTTTTGAAGCTTTTTGTGGGCTGTTCATAGTGAGAGTACGAGGGACCCCAATTGGCGCTAGGTGGGATTTTTATGTTGGATGACTTGTAGGTTTGAGATAATGATATGTTAGTACTCTAGGTCACTAATAGACATGTATGGATGAGGTTTTGAAGCTTTTTGTGGGCTGTTCATAGTGAGAGTACAAGGGATCCGAATTTGCACTATATGGGATTTTCATGTTGGATGACTTGTAGGTTTAAGATAATGATATTTAGGTGATTATGAGCATGTTTGGTATAGGTTTTATTGAGATTTAGTGGCTGTTTTGGGCGAGTGAACAGTACCACCGAATTATGCCATATGGAGTGCCTTGTGCTTAATGTTTGTGAGTTTTATGGAAATGTCTTGTGTGTTGGGCTTTATGTGATTGGGTGCTAGATGGTCCATGAGTGACCGAATATGTAAGTGATGTTATCTTGGGACATGCAAAAATGATTATGTGAGTGGTGATTGTAAGACATGCCTTGAGTGCAAGTTGATGTTTATGGCCCATGCTTGCATGTTGGTTATCAAATGGCTTGTGTAAGTGTTAATTGAGAGCATATGCATATTCGACCTTGTGTGATTATGGGTGAATTGTCTATGTGGCGAGTGAATGCTAAATGCCGATATTGGATCATAATGATCTCGGCTTTATGAGAGGCTATAAGGAAAGCCGTATAGTAAAAGCCACATATTACTGATTATATGGCCCGATGAGCCGACGGTTCATTGATGATCCGATGAACCGATAAGTTATTATATGGCCCGATGAGCCGACGGTCCTATGAACCGATAGTATATCATATGGCCCGATGAGGCGATGGACCGATGAGTCGATATGATTAATATTATGCTATGGCCCAGGCGCTAAAGCGCGTAGTGAGGGTTGGATAGCGAGATTATGACTTATATGTCATGAAGGTTGGATGATGGGAATTGAGTTTTGGATGGAAAGCACTGTTTGTGAATTATGGAATTATTTTATGCCTTAAGAACGAAGCCTAGCCCTAATCAAGTGCTTGTGAATTTGTGAATTGCTAAGGAATTGAAAATGTGAATGTCTGATGTCGTGTCTTCGTTTTGTTAACTTTTGGTCCTGTGAATGCCTGTGGTTAGAACTTGCACGATGTAAAAGTCTGGAGGTACCTTTATACTAGCATAGGATTATGTTTGGTTCACTGAGATTTATTCTCACCCCGTCGTGGGATTTACCATTAGAAGCTGCTAGTGTTGGTGAACCCGACGTCTAGGTGCATCTGTGGCATCTTTTTGGCTAACCGTGTAGGGTAGCAAGTGTAATTTTGGACTTGTGACCTTCTCCCTTTTGATCGAACTATGTTGTCATTTTCCCCTAAGTTGTATGCTTTTGTATTCGACTAATTTTGGTTATGTTATGAATCCTTTTAGTCATCTTGTTTTTTTTCATATGTATGGAGTTATTTGCGTTACCGCATGCATTCTTTATTCCGCACTATTGCCGCCGTCATAGGATCCTGGTTGTTACGGAAACCGATCGGGATGTTATCGCGCTCATATGGTCCGGGGCGTGACATTTCTGCTATTGCTGCCTCCTCCACGATTGCCAATTCACCTTCCTCTTTTGCTTCAAACTTAGCCACTTCAGGTATCTTCTTTGGAGGGTTTAACACATCTGTTGTTTTCAGTCCATGGATCATTGATATAGGGGCTACAGATCACATGACAAGTTCTTCTAGTCTCTTTCATCAATATACCCCTACTTTCGGAAAAGACAAAGTTTGCGTAGCTTATGGAACCCTCTCTTCCATTGCTGGAAAAAGGGTTTATCAATTGTTCCTCCACTCTTCCTTTGTCTTTTATTTTACATATTCCATTATTATCTACAAATCTCCTTTTTTATCAGTAGTCGAACTCGAGACTTAAACTATAAAGTAACATTTTTTCCTTCTTATTGTGTTTTTCAAGATTTAGTAACGGAGAAGGAGATTGGATATCGTAAATTGGATGGTGGTCTTTATCTGCTCGAGGGTGGTGGAACTTCTACTTCTATTATGCCTTCTATGTCTCATCAAGTCAATTCTACATCGACAAATCTCCATCAATGGCATTGCATATTAGGTCATCCCCCTTTAGGAACTTTAGAAAAAGTTTTTCCTAGTCAAGTTTCAGCTTGTAATAAAAATGAGTTTTGTTGTGAAACACGTGTTTTGGCTAAACAAACTCATTCCACATATCTATCTTCAAATAATAAAAGTCGTTTCCTTTTTCATGTGATTCATACTAATGTGTGGGGTCCTTCCCGGCATGCTTCTATTTCCGGTCATCGATGGTTTGTCACTTTTATCGATTGTCATTCTCGCATAACTTGGGTGTATTTGTTGAAACATAAGAGTGACATTTTTCATTGTTTCAAATCTTTCACAAAATGGTTCAGACTCAGTTCAATGCCACTGTCAAAGTTCTTCGTAGTGATAATGGTACTGAGTACATTGAGGGTAAGTTTCTACAGTATCTTTTTTATCATGGAATTATTCATCAGACTAGTTATGTTGATACCCTAGCACAAAAGGGTGTTACTGATAAGTCTATAAAAATAGAGTTATTTCACTTATTTTAGGCAACAATTAATGTGATATTCGTGAGAAAATATTTGGATTTCCTTCAATTATTCGAATTTTCCTTGTTTACGCAGCATAATGAGACATGAAGAAAATAAGGAAAAAAAGGGCAAAAAGAAGGAAAGAAATATGCCACCCAAGGAGAGAAATATGCCATCCACAAAAGCATTAGAAGATAGAGTCAAATCAGGAATTTTGGGATTTGTTCCCTAATTTTAAGTTTTAGATAAGCAATTACCTTATTTTTAAAATCTTGGATATTATCCTATAAATAGGATGATATTGAGAGCTAGATGGAGAATTTTTTCAGATTGTTCTTTCATCGTTCTTAGAGTTTTTCCAATTCTTTGAAGAGAAAACAAAGTTGTGACAAAATTCTTGTTCTTTGATTCAAGATGTTGGGTTTTATTTATATTTTCATTTCTTCTTCTATTATGTTCTAATTTTCTATTGTTAGAGTTACGATGTAGCTTAACTATGATTGATTAATTTTCAAGACTTGTTGGTGCAACTCTAGATCTCATCTGTGTGAGTTATATATCATATTCTTAATGCTTTTAAGTGCTTGATCACCACTTGAAAGATTTTTGTTGCATGTTTGAGACCGAAAGGAGATTCCATGCGAGTGATTTATGATATATAGTCATGAATTTAACTTAGATAGAGATATACTATTTTTTTTATGGTTTCGGTAGTAGGTAAATCGAGGGTGGTTTATTGAATCCGAGAACATTCATAGATCTTACTGCGCTTAGGTTTACTTAAATTCACATGGACCAAGTATGGGTTGTTAAATCTAAGTAGGATTGCTATACCGGACCAAGGATAGTGATTTAAATTAGGAAGTTCTACCATCACACTATGATTTCAATTTGATTGCATAACGAGATTGGTTAATTAGTCTTGATTGATTAAGTGAAATCGGATGCTCTAACGTTTTTAACTCTTGATCAAAATCCTTTGTTCCTTACTTCTTTATATTCGAAACGTCTGGGTTTAGTTTGTGAATTTCTATTTTTGGTTTTGATTTGCTGCCTTGGTTAATTTAGCTTTAGGAAATTATGGGGTTAATTTATATTTTTATTTTCTTAGTTAAATTCGTGTTCTTTTAGTTAATTTAATTGAGGAAATTTCAATCTTAATAGGTTAATTTAGTTTTATTTAGAATTTCAACTGCTTTATCAAATCTTTAATTGGTTAGATAAATTTGATTGATTTGTCTACAATTTCTATGGGAACTATACTTTGATTCATTACTTTATTACTTGTTCGATACGTACAATTGCATTACTAATTCAGAGAACAATACCGAAAGAAAGAACTGACATTTGTTAGAGGTCGCTAGGTCTCTTATGTTTGCCCATCATGTCTCAGCATTGTATTGGAGTGATGCTATCTTAACCGTTGCCTACTTAATCAATTGGTGCCACTAGAATCCTTGGTTTTCGCACACCTATCGATATTTTACAAGGATCGTCGACTTTTATTCTTCTCCCCAAAATTTTTTGTTGTGTTTGTTATGATCGTAATACCACCTCTAAGAGTAAGTTGGAACCCTGTGGTCTCCGTTGCATTTTTCTTGGGTATTCAGCTACTCAAAAAGGTTATAAGTGTTACCATCCTCTTTCTAGACTCACTAGGTTATAAGTGTTACCATCCTCTTATTCTGCGCCACCTCTTCAGGGGGAGTGTCCTAGTGTAGAGGTGTTGCCCATTATGGATGTTCCTAAGGATATTACTTATCACTCTTTTCCGATAGTCTATGATGGTTCTCCTCCATCCCAAGAGGAGAACAATGCAACTCAAGAAGAGAATAATATAATACCTTAAAGGGAGATAACAAAGCAATTAGTTCAGGGGGAGATCACTCCCACACCTATTAGGCAAGCTATTGATACTAGTAAGACATTGCAGATATATCGTTGTAGGGGTAAGGATCCCACTACCAACATGCAGGTTAAGACCACCGATACATTGCATGTTTAGTCATCATCTCCGGATCCGAATTCTACTGCTCCTTTTGGTGAGATTTCTCCTTTTGATCTTCTTATTGCACTTCAAAAGGGTACCAAGACTTGTACTCAGCACCCTATATCCCATTTTGTCTCATATGAGTCTTTGTCTAGCTTTTATCGTACTTTTGTGTCTTCTCTATCTTCTGTCTTTATTCCACAAAATTAGCATAAAGCTTTTGCATATGAGAAGTAGAAGGCAGCAATGGTGGAGGAGATGTATGCTTTGAAGAAAAATGGCACATAGGATCTTGTTGTTCTTCCTCTTGGGAAAAATTTGATAGGATGTAAGTGGGTGTTTGTAGTCAAACAAAAGATGGATGGTACTGTGGACAGATATAAAGCACGGTTGGTGGCAAAAGGATTTACTCAGATTTATGGGATTGACTATCAAGAAACTTTTGCTTTTGTTGCCAAGTTGAATACTGTTCGAGTGCTACTTTTGTGTGCTGTTAACTAGGGTTGGGATCTTCAGTAATTAGATGTGAAGAATGCCTTTTTTCATGGAGAGTTAGAAGAAGAGGTGCATATGGAGATTCCTCCATATTTTCTTGTGACAAAACTCAAGGTAAAGTGTGCAAGATGAAACGTGCACTTTATGGTTTAAAGCAGTCACCTTGAGCTTGGTTTGGTAGGTTTCAGAGAGCTATGGTCTCTGTTGAGTATAAACAGAGCAATGCTGATTATACTATGTTTGTGAAGAAATCAAGTACTAAAATTATTATTATCATTGTCTATGCAGATGACATTATTGTCACAGGGAATGATAGTGATGAGATCAGCCGATTGAAGGAGTTTCTTGGATAAGAGTTCAAGATAAAGGATCTTGGAAAGCTTCGCTACTTTCTTGGGATTGAAGTTGTCAGATTTTCAAAATGTATTTTTCTATCCCAAAGGAAGTATGTTCTTGATCTTTTGACAGAAGTTAGGTTATTGGGATGTCATCCTCTGATACACCTATTGAGGCAAATACTTGTCTTCGAGAAAAGGATAGTGATCTAGTGGACAAGGGTTGATATCAGTGGTTAGTGGGCAAGTTGATTTATTTGTCCCACACCCGACCTAATATTGCTTTTGCTATGAGCCTAGTGAGTCAGTTTATCACGCCCCAACCCTCGAGCGCACGACGATCCCGATACTTCTCTTAGGTCATTCTGAATGAGATGTCCCAGGACGCGTCGTTGACCCGTTCTTTTTATCTTTTAATTAACACAAGCGAAAACGATTAATAACCACCCAACAATCACGACAACAGGATAATAGGAAAAACAACAGAATTACCATCATTAGCAAAACACACTTTATTTATATACTTGTTAACCCTATGAAATTTATATACAAGCCCTCACTACAGCTACTTCCTATCGAGACCATAAAAAAGAAACTGAGGGTCGGGTTAACTTATCTCCACTAAGCCGGGGTTACACCAAAAAGTCCGTACTACAAGCTCGATCTAGAGGATGTAGTAGTCGGGAGGAGGCTCAAGATTGCTCTCCTCATCCGGGCTAGATTTTGAATCTTCCACAGCACCGTTAGGAGTCTCTATATTCATTGGATTCCATACTTCCTCACTTGGAGCTCCACCTCCACTACGACCATCGAAACCCATTAGAGGACCAAAAAAGGCCTTACCATGGCGAACGAATCACGCCTTAAATCGATAAGGTATCAGGTGCTTCAACCCCTCATCAACCTAGACCGTCATAATGTGAAGTTCAAAATTGTGGTCCGCACCTGGGACCAGGTGCGGTGTTATAACGAGGCTCTGGTCCATGGGAACCCCGAACCGCATGGGTTGCATATTCATGCTACGAGTCTGAAAAGCGGTTAACAACAATAACTGAGATAAATCTCAGTAAGTTAACAACCTAAGCCTTGTGTAGGAGGCTAATTCACCTAGAGCATACCCTAAACACGCAACTTATTGTCGATGGTAGATCAATAACAAGTAATTCTCGCTCTACTTTATCTATAATAGGTTCGAGCGACTCAACTCATTCAACGAACAAACCATAAGTATTCGTACCTCGCCTTGGCACATACCCTGCATAATATCGGTTATAGCATTCTATAGACAATGCATCAGACAAGGCACATAATCAGAACATATAACACTATTTCTCATGCGTAATGCATCCAAGTGTGTTCCATTTTATTGCTTAGTGATTACGACCGCTCTCAGCCACGGCACAACCCGAAGGTTGGCGGTCTCAACCACTCTGGGCCACGGCATAACTTGAAGGTTGGCGATCTTTCGACATGACAAGGCATTGTCTTACCCCATCGGGCACGGCAACGTCTCGACCTCCTGGAAGTTCGGGCACAGCTACACCTTGACCTCCCTTGGAGATAGACGGCATTCCCTAAGGAGCATCGGTCCGACCTCTATCACGATCTGGCATCCGAACCCCCGTTGAGGATCCAATAAAATCAGGCATTGTCCCCAAAAACCATTGGGAGTCCGTACTCTTTGTGATCACACGAGCATACCAATCATGCATACTAATATCATTTCTTCTTTCTTTTAGTCAATGCAACCATGATACGTGCTCATTCCGTGATTCATGCTTATATGTCAAACTTATGACAATCTTTCACATGTAAAAATGCAATAATAAAATCACACATGATCACACAGACATGTTTATCCCGTCAAACTTTACGTACTTCATTTCTCAAGCATCTTAGATTATTCCAACATCTAGAACTTGATATCCAAACACGACACCACGACAATCACCATTTATATGCCAAAAATTACATTCTTTTCAACTAGGAAACAATAGTTCAAGAGACAATCATCTTTCCAAGGCAATCCTAACAACATAAAATCATGTATAATCATGTATAGAAATACCATATAACTCAAGTACAAAACACATTAATTAATAACTTATCACCCAAACTTTGATAACTTATCGATAATTCATTGATAGTTTATCGCCTATTTGACAATAGCTTATTATCCATTTTACGATAGCCTATCATCTAATTACCGATAACTTATCATTCATTTGATGATAGCTTATCGCCTAATTACCAATAGTTTATCATCCCTTTGATGATAGCTTATCATTCAAATGCCGATAACTTATCACCCCTTTGGTGATAGCTTATCTTATCATCTTTCCTTGATAGTTTATCACTTCCACTTATCACTTTCCTTAATAACCTATCACCATCACTTATCATTTAATGATAATTTATCAACATTTCTACTCCACTAATCATGATAGCCTATCAACTAATCCTTCCATAATTAGTTATAAACCTCACTTAATATAACTCTAAACGTAATTAACAACCTAACCAAATATTAGGGAATTAACTCACTAGTTTAACGGCGGCCACGAACGGCAAAGGGGCAGTTTAGCGGCACGGAACGACGAGTGGGCTTGGTGCGGCGGTTGGCTTGGGCTCGGCGCGATGCGGCTTAGATGGTGGTGAAGGCACGGTGGCGTAGCTTGGACAGTGGCAACGGCGATCCGAATGGTGGCAAGGGCGTGGCACGGCAATGGACAATGGCGGCAAGGTGAGGGGCAGCAACGAGAGTGGCGTGAGAGAGAGAAAGAGAGAGAGTAATGACCAATGTCTTCCAAGGCCTTTCTTCTTCACCAAATTTGCATTATTGTTACCTCATAAATGCAACTTCAAATCTTATCAAATTTAGCTCATGAAATCCAAGACATTCTTAAGGCAAATAATTGAAGAGAAAGAAAGAAGAGAGAGAGAGAGAGAGAGAGAGAGAGAGAGAGAGTGGAAGTCTTCTACTCCAAGATGTCATCTCACTTCTTCACTGAGTCTTCACTTTGCATTTATCAAAATTATCTCTTGCCCATTAATGTGTCCACTAAATTTCAAGTTTCTAGAAGGGTTAATATGGTAATTTCCACTTTTGACATTATTTACGTAGGCTTGGCACTATTCATGTGGGTTGGACTTGAATTTAATGGGTTTAGTGGGCTTGATAACCAATTGGCTCCTTATTTGGGCCAAAAATGGGCTTTTGAGGGTAAAACTGTAATTTCCTCTTATTTGGCCTTTTGGTGGCCGAATTTGAAGAAATGAGGCTCATTGGGCCTTGCCAAACCCATGGTCTCTCTTTGGTTCTTAATTTCTGGCTTACTGTCACTTATCCGAAAATTTAAAGTTTACAGATAAACTTTGAGATTTTGATAATGTAATGTCTAATACTCTTCATTGGATTAGAATTCGTGGTTAAAATCAATCAAATTCGATCTTAGTATATTGGTCCAAAATTAGGAATATCACACAGTTCATGCATGTTCCACACTCTACTTATATGAATGATGTTCTTCGGATCCTTCGATATTTGAAGTCTGCTCTTGGGAAGGGAATTCTTTTGTCTCCTCATGATTCCTTGAAAGTTGAAGCCTATACAGATGTTGATTGGGCTAGATCTCTTGACCGAAAGTCTATTTCTAGGTATTGTGGTTTCTTAGGGGGGAATCTTGTGACTTGGCGCAATGAAAAGCTAAACGTGGTTGCTCAGTCTAGTGCTGAAGCAGAGTTTCATGCAATGGCATAGAGGATTTGTGAGCTATTATGGCTTAAGGGATTACTTGAAGATCTTGGTATATTTGTTCATGTTCCTATGATGATATATTGTGACAATAAGGCCGTAATTAGTATTGTTCACAATCTTGTACAATATGACCGTACAAAATATGTGGAGATTGACAAGCATTTTATCAAGAAGAAGTTACAGTGCGGTTTAATATGTATGCTCTTTATTCAGTTTGGTGATCAACTTGCTGATGTGTTCACTAAAGGATTATGAGGTATATCGTTTCATCCTGTTTTAGTCAAGTTGGGCATGTGTGATATATATGTTCCAACTTGAGGTGGAGTGTTGAGAGTATTTAGCTGATGGGGGCATATTTGTCTATCTTATGTATGTAGGCAATAAGGATAATATTGTAATTTTAGCCGTTTGGCTTCATTATAAATAGATAGCTTAGGGTCACATTGACTTAACCAAGCATTCAATTTAGTTCTTTCTCTCTCAACACAATATAAATACTTAATTTGCATCGGTCAAGTGATGATCTTCATTTTCTTTTGTTATTCTTCTTGCTATCAGTTTGAAGGATGAGAGTTTATGGTTATGGAGTATAATTGGAATTTAGACAGGGACTCTCATGAAGGGTTGTTAAACTCCCTCGTCCACACTCCATTGCTTTGCAGATAAAGTATGTCTATTCCATCTATTTAAACCGTCGCTAGGTCGTCATTTCCATTTATTTCTTAGTAGCTGTGATTATGGTCGGTGCGATGGTCTTCTCCACGATTTATGAGGAGATGGTGTTGGAGGTGTTTGAATGCCTTCTTCCAACTCACTCTTGCGTCTAAAAACATGCATTTGCTCAAGATGGTTTGGACTTTGAGTGCACTCGTTCAAGATTCGTTGAATCTAACTCTCTCACGAGGGAGGGTTCGTATACATTCTCCATATATTTGGTCTCGTGATGATTTCTATGCCTCAATATGATTTATTATAATCAGGTACGATCTTGCCATTTACTTCTCCTACTCTACTTTTAGGGCCTGTTTGGCAACGATTTTAATTCTCTTATTCTACTCTCCAAAACAGAAAAAGATGAGAATCCTATTTGGTAACAAAAATGATTATGATTCCCAAAATCAGTGATTCTGTTCCCAAAATTAGTTTTGGAGAAGAAATAAGAATAAAAAAAATTGATCTATTGTTCCAAAATCACTTTTGAGAAACATTTGTTTTTACAAAAATAAATCAATTTTCCCATCTTGTATTTTCATTCTATTGTTGAAACAAAACCTAATAAATCTTTAAATAAGTGATAAATGTCTTGGCTCTATAACATTTTAAAATAGATGTCAAAATGTTAATTAAGTCTTACTAATCACAATGATTTTTCATTTTCAAAGAACTTACTTAAAACGAATCTTATAGATTTTGCATCTCCTCCTCATGACTTTCTCTTCTTTCTATTGTGGCCCTGGTCACGCTATTGTAGAATCCCCCTTCTCTCTTTTTTCACCTTTCTCTCCTTTTCATTGTTTTAAAAGTGTGTAATAATAAAGCAAAATCACTCAAATTTAAAGTTACCACCTCATTTCATATTTACTTTCCAATTCGAACACAATACCATATTTCAACTCTTATTTGTCCCCTCCCTTTACTTTAGCTGGCAAAGATAAAATGAAATGAAATCGAAGGCATGACTCGGTGCCTTCGCACTTGCTTTGTTGCAACTTAAACGCGGGCCTAATAAAATTGCATGTCTTCTTGACAAATGAGAACAAAAGGGCAGAAAATTTGCTGCAATTTCCTTGCCCCCCAAACAGAAAGAGTCTCGTGACTCTTTTCCTCGCAATACAATATTAAGCACATCAGCAAAGCTTTGGCTACTCTATCGAGACCAACCGATATCTTATTGATTGGGTTTTGTTTTGATAAAAGCATTTCACAAGAAAAAGAGATATTTAAAATCAGAAATTATGTGCAGTTACCAAATGCGTTTCTGTTCTGAGAACAAAAACTTTGTGCAATGACCAAATGCATTCTGATTCTCTGAAACTCATCTAAGGAATAGAATCAGAAAGAATAAATTCTAAAAAGAATTAATTTTTTGGATCAGAATCATTGCCAAACACACCCTTATCCTTGTAATAACTTCTCTACTCAAATTTGGCATCAATTCCCCTGTCCATGGAAATGCTTTGCGTGATTTCAAAGAACTGGCGAAAATGTCATTGAATCGGGGATGTCCTCAACGGACTATCGTGTTTGAATTTGGTTTTCTCAGCTGACTTTTGCATTCTAGCAGTTTGCTGCATTCCCCCATCCAATTCTTTTGTTATCACTGTGCTCCGTCTCATTCACCAAGATCCTCTCAATCTCACTTGCCTTGCAGATTACATTGGAATTCTTATTGGTGGAGTTTGTCAGTACGACCCAGCGACCTATGGAAAGGTCCATATACCCTTCCTTCACCGCCGCCTCACTGGTATCAAGTCTAGGAGAATTTGCTGAAGGGGGACCCCTGGACGTGAGATTGCTCCTCATTGTAGAGACGAAGGGACATGCCAGCGCAGGCTTTCACGTTAAGATCTTAACTTTTATGGAAACCTTTCCATGATTAGTTGTTTTTCCACGATGTGCAATCCACCAGATAAATCTAGATTCTGGACTTAACTTGCATGATAAGTAGATAGCAAAGACAAGTTTCTGCAACTCCCCAACAAATGTGCTAGAATAGTCATAGAGAGGCTAAGTGCTCAGGTCTCCATACAAACACTGAAGCTTCGGTATGCTAATATCAAAGAAAGAGGCAAGGCCACAGCCAAAGTTCAAGCTTCGGCCCTATAGGAGACAAATGAATGAGGAGAATCAATTAGATATACTGATTCATATGTGTTCAATTTATGAACGAAAACCCCATCACCAAAACGAGCGCGCACACACTTATTATACGCATTCAAGTAGCCAGTCGACTATGACGCATCCTCGAGTCCCGAAACTTCAGATTTTGCCATCCCATAGAAAGAAAAAAGGAAACATCCGTAAAGTCCGACCCGAGTTTCGGGTAACATGTGGAGAGACTAAAACGACAAGCTCCATCGAAAAGCCACAGACAACTGGTAAGTAATTTTAACCCAAATAGCATCTGAGGAATTGCAAAACCCATGATTCGTCTCGAAAACTTCAATCAGAAAACCAAATAAAGTACCACATGAATGGGTATATAGGAATCCCACACGGTCAAGAACTAATGCTTGGTTATGTCTACAAAGATGCTGTGTTTATCTGAAACAAAATTGCAAGAAACTGAAAAATCAATGATTTATATCAATAAATTTGATCAGACTTCACGTGATTTCAGAGTATTGGTACAAGAATTTCTCATGACATGTAGCAGTCGCTTGTCTATTTGTTAGGCTTCTATTGCAGTTATGTCGATCCCCAATTCCATTTATCACAAAAGTTTCCTCTCATCTTGAATCCAACTGCCGTACAACCTGCAACCACATCCACTTACACGCTTCGCTTCCATTCTTTTTTGTTGACTTCTTGTCCAAAAATGTCGAAACCATTAATTATCACATATTTCTGTGCAACAAATTTGACTGGTCATGAGGTTCAAATCACATCCTGCCTAGATTATACGCTATCTCCTTATAGTCAGACATAAAATCATACCTATTAACTATTTGCCTTGTCATGCCTCTGGTTTCATGAGAACTGCCGCTGTATCGTAGGATATCGTGCATTGGAGATGTTGAGCAGAGAAAGTACCTGAAGCTCCAGAAGTTGAAGCAGCCATCTTCAAGTCCACGATTGTAGAGAATTTTCTAATCACTTTGAGGAATTTGTTTCTTAGCATACCGATGACGATGTACTTCTTGGGCTGCTTAACTTCTTGAAGCAACGGAGCTGAGGATGCGCATTTCTTGAGCAACTGAATTAATTTGCAGACTTTTTGGTGGCACATCCCCAAACTGTCAAGACTACAGAGTTTTTCGTGGCACTATAGCAGCCATAGCACTTATTGGTACAACAAATTGTCATGTAAATGATGTAATTAATGAAGAAGAATTGCTTCCGGTTTGATGTGGTTGGTTCACTCATAACCCCTGATGTCTCGCAGGATCTTAGAGGAATTACTACTGGTTAATAGGGTCGAACATCTAAACTCAATTAATCTATTCCTTGATTTTTTTGGTTCCCAGATCTATAAATTGAGCCATGAATTAAGCAATCCATGTGATACTGGTCTAAGTTACTTTTGAGTGAGTTGTGGATGCTGCGCGGTTAATCGAATGATACGTGAAACAGATCTGATTAAAGTCCTAAACATGCTTCCCAATTAACTTTGCGCTGCCGGAATAAAGGATGAGATTGTCCAGTGGAGGAGGAAACACATATGTAAGAACATTATAATAAAGACACTAACAGGGGTTATGTTTTAAAAAAAGGATACAAACAGGGGAAGATGCAGCAAATGAAGAACATAGTCTCACTTTACATTGCTGAACACATACTACAATCTCTTCACAGACATACAACTATGTCCAGAGTAAGAAGCAAGGATCAACAGGAAGGATTAAAAAACAAGCCTTGCATTCCAAGCTTTTCATCTATCACTCCACAAAGAAGGAAAAACAAAAACAAAAGGTAAGTAAAGGCCAATAGAAACTAGAAGCCTAAACTAAGTCTGCTCAGTTAGAATTTAATAGAACTCTTCCAGATCCACCTGTCTGAGTAGATGAATAAGTAGAGCCACTAGTATGGGAAGACTGAGTTCTATCTGATTCCGTGAGCCCCAACGACGACGTGTACGAGAACTTCAACATATCCATCGGGGGCGCGTAATACATCGGTACCGGCAACTTTGATGGGAGGCTAGGCAAGGGAGCTTCGAAATTGAGGACATTTATCACCTGCTTTATCGGCGGCCTTAAGCTGTAATCCGGGTGGCAACACCATAGTCCTACCACCATGAGGCACTCCATTTGCCGCTCGTCGAACTCCATTTTCAACTCTGGATCGGCCGCTTCAACCACTTGGCATCTTCCGTACAGATCCCACACCCACTCCACCAGCCTCACCTTGCTCGGCTCTGCCCTGGGCTCCACCGGCTTCCTGCCACATGCTATCTCGAGCGCCACCATGCCAAAGCTATACACATCTGATTCCTTACTGGCCTTTCCGGTTGTTACACATTCTGGGGCCAAGTACCCCATCGTGCCTGCCAAGACAGTGGTTTGAGAACCCATGTCGTGGTCCATGAGCCGCGCAAGCCCAAAGTCACCCAGTTTTGCGTTGAAGTTGGAATCGAGCATCACATTGCTCGATTTCACGTCACGGTGCACCACACACTGCTCCCACTCCTCGTGGAGGTAGAGTAAGGCCGAGGCCAGGCCGAGGGCTATTTTGTACCTTGCAGCCCAAGTCAGGTGGGTTTTGCCTCCCCAAAGGTGCGTATCAAGGCTTCCGTTAGGCAAGAACTCGTAAACTAGAAGGAGCTCACCTTCTTCATGGCACCAACCAATGAGCTGCACCAAGTTCCGATGCCTGAGCCGGCTGATGATCTTCACTTCCGACACGTACTCCTTCTTGCCCTGCTTCGATCCCCTGGACACCCTCTTGACCGCAATCTCCATGTTCGATTCGCTTAATAAACCTTTATAAACTCCTCCGAATCCTCCCTCTCCCAGCTTACCTTTTTCAGCAAAATCGTTGGTCGCATGGGCAAGATCACGGTATGTGAACCTCTTCGGTCCAGCTCCCTTCTCGAATTCGCTGTCGATCGAGATGTCGACTGTCGAAACTTCTTTGCTATGCCGAGATTTCTTCCTCCATAAGATGAACCAACCAATTCCTAGTACACATGCTACCAGACCGGAACCTAGGACTATCCCGAGCACCAAGCCAGGGCTTCTTTTCTTTTTGCCATCCTCCAAGGTTGAACTAAATGACCAGGAAAGGATGTTATGAATCTCGACGTAGACACCTGTCGCGGCAGAGAAGCCAACTCTGACCTGCTCCGGAAGAATTTTTCTCAGATCCACGATGTACGAGACGCTCGAATCACCCCTAAACACGGGTTCCTTGGCATAAGTAAGGAAGACGCTCAAGTTAAAGCTTGTGGAGTTGTAGCTGACCCAAGCATTGGCTACGGATCCATCCTTGATACTGGTCCTCCAGGACACATTGGCAACGGAGATGATGGAGTTGACGTTGATTCCCACGTGGTCTTGGCTTGGGTCCCATACATTCATGTGGCTGTCGAACTCAACGGCGACGACACTGTTTGCTGATGTGTTTGTGGCCGTGCTTGGGTCGAACAGGGCAAGGTAGCCGCCGCTCGAGTTGGCGGGGATAAGGGAATCAAACGGGGCGATGTAGAAGGAAATGCCGTCCCCGTAGTAAGTGTTGTTCAGGGCCTTCATCACAAAGCTGAAATGGGCCACGAAGTCGGTCAGCCTCCCGGTCTTCGAGTCCCACAGGCGGACCGGCTTGTCATAGGAGGCCCGCCCGACGCTGCTCTCGAGGTTGCGGTCCTGCTGGTTCCTCGTCAGCTGGATCACGCCATCCGACGTGAACGCATCGCCCTCAAACGTCAAGTTGCCGGTGTTGGGCTGGAATCCGGAGAAGTTGAAGGAGACCGAATGGGAATGACCGATGAGCAAGAGAAAGAACATTAGGAATTGGATTACAAGGCATGAGAGATTGGCCATTAGAGAGAGTGAGATAGATTGAACGAAGAAGTGAGAATTGGGTGTATAAGCTATTAGGAGCGGTCGAACTATATTGTTGTCGTAATCCTGGAAATCATTCTACTAATCCTATCATTAATCAGGTCAAATCAAATATTTTTCTATTGGTCTAACCAACTCGATCAAAAATTGAAAGAAAAAAGAAATGCTAAATTAGACTAATGTTTGCTGATTTGGTCAGATTGAACATAGGCAGAGCAAATGCAGTCCCCAGAGGGGTTAGGCGGGTAGAAAACAAATGTTTTTGGTCCGTCTTACTAGATGGCCAATAATTAATTACCTTTGACATAATCGACTATTGAAGAATTGTGACATAGTGATGAAAATCCCAAGACAAGGTCCAAGTGGCCGCAGCTCGTGTCCTAATCTCTTCATGCGGGTCGATTCGAAGATGCTCATTGGTATTGCCGAGTCAGCTAAGGACTGTAACACAAAATGTGGGATATTTTGCCGTCCCCTATTATTTAATTTTTTTTATTTTTTTAATTGAGTGGAGTTGGTATCATTTCGCGTGAAAATAGTTGGGAAATAGAAAATTTGAAGATGCCTGTGTCCTTTTGCATTTGTCAGTGGCTGGTTAAAGGCCAAGCCGGTCAGAGCCGGCCTAGGCCATTCTTTGAAAGAAATTGTACCACTTGTGTAGTCGGCAATGAGTATGTTTGATAGTTTCAATCGTCGTGAGGAATATCAAGGAAGGAAAGATTGGTATTTGCTACAGTTTTGTTCTGTTCTCATTTGGTTAAGTGTGATGAATAAAAAATCATTGCCTTGGCAGCTTGAGGAATTAATTTTTTCACTTGATTATTAGCGAAACGTGCGTCCCGTTGTCGTTTTCGTTAATGGGTTGTGCCAATGATGGTGGATTACTCATTCATGGGCGGATAGTCTGTCGCGTCATCGGATTGCTAACAAGTGTTATGTGTCAAATTGAACTCTCAAATCGCGACGCGGTGTAACCTACGACGAGTAAGGCTGAGAACGGTTCAGTTGGATCCTGTTAGGATGGAAAACTAAATTGAAGTGAACTACTATGGTTTAAAAAGTTAAGAAACCGAGTCGAACTAAATAAGGGTTTGGAATCCAACTGAATTTTTCAATTGAGTTCGGTGTGGAATTGAACTGAACTAAAATTTTCATTTTGTTTTGTTTCTCTTTACTTTTCCTATTTAGTGCTCTTGATTCTAATCCAGTATTTGACTTCATCATCCTTGAATTGGTGAAGGTCTCAAGAAAATAAAATTTAAGAGAAAAGACGAAAGCAACCGAGTTTTGACAAATTTTAAATTTTGAAAATTAAAAAAACAGTTCGGTTTAGCAATTTGATTTAATTTAAGAAAAACTTAGACTGAACCAAACTGCCAAATTTCATTTAAATTTGGTTTGTGAACCAAAATTTTAAAATCGCCTCCCCAAACCGAAAATCGAACTGAGAATTTCAATTTGGTGCAGCTCGGTTTGGCAGTTTGAACCGAATTATGCTCGGTCCTACTGGCCAATGAGAGCAACAAATAAGCTTCTAAAGCAATTGGCATAGTATTTCGACGACTTATTTGATTTGGAAATCACATTCGACAAGGATTACAGTAAAAGCAATCAAAAACTTTTCGCCCATCAGTTCAGTCCTATGAATGTCTTGATTCTCTATGCATAGATTTGCCAATCAAACCCAATCACCATCAATTCGATGATTTTTGCCTTGCCATTTTAAGGTTTCTTACAATATTCACAGTGTCTTTCTTTCTTTGAAAACTTCTTGATAAATGAAAATGTTTTTCGTGGAAATTATTTTCAAGGAAAATGGTTAGTTTCCATTTATTTGGTGGTATGCTGAAAAATGCGAATAAAACCAGAAGTTTAGAACTCATTTCTAAAAATAAATCTCATTTGTGTAATGAAAATAAATTTCTTATCTAACGAACTGGTAGCATAAAGTATAAATTTCTTTTTTCATATATCACATGTAGGGGTACTTTCATAAAGTATCAAGACGTCAAGAAAGAGATAACGCAAAAACTGCAAATATAAAAAGAAAAAATCAATTTCTTGAAACC
>BCNH02000009.1:4570217-4608383 GCA_001662345.2 Metrosideros polymorpha var. glaberrima
ATATAAAAGAAAAGTGAATGCAATAGAGTTTTTTGGATAGAGTCATATCCTTAAAAACCTTCTCAATTCTCTCATCTTATACATATAAGTGTATTTATAAAAAGAAAAGTGAATACAATAGATTTTTTTTTTATAGTCATATCATTAAAAAAAAACGCCATTCTATATTCTCTCATCTCCCTAGCTTCCCTTAACATTAATTCGCCCAAGAACATTTACATTATTTGAAAAAAAAAAGTAAAAATGTTAATTATCCAACGTAATTAAACATTAATAATGCTAGAACAATATTCAGCATGAACTTGCAGAGCTTCCCTCATTAAATGTACCTTGATATACAGTCATATATCTAAATCACCAATTAATAAACAATAGTCATATAGGGCCACATCTATTTTTTCAAAATAGCAGTTTGTCTATAAATATAGGTATGCACAAACATGATTTAACGACAAAGTAAACTGTACAAATTTTATGTGTTTAAAGAATTTATATGTTAATGAGTTCTAATGAAATTTTATTTTTTTCCTTAATCTGTGTTGCATTTGTGTATTTATATTGTTAAAATTGAAGTTTCATATATAGAATTAATTATCTTCCCTAGTAAGAAAGATTCTAAGTAAAAATTATAATCCATCCAATTAGTACTTACACTATCTTACTAAAAACCACAAATGAAAGCCCTAATTTATTGAATAAAAAGTAGACGAAATATCATATTAATAACGTATAGTTAAGCCACATATTATGATAATAAATTAAATAATTGTAAACTTAAATGTACTTATCAAATTATATAGGAACAACACTCAAATAAACAATATCTAATTGTTTAACACAAACCGCTAAGTTGTAATAATGAATAGTACTTATTTTTGTTGTGTGACTAATAAATTGTTATTATTTGTGTAAAATGTCACATTTTACTTCTATATATATTGTATTGCATGACCATTATATCATCAACAACAAAAAATAAAATAAGTCAATGTTTTAAAGATGTGCAATAAGGCATCTTTGCCTTGTACGTAAAAAGATATTGCCCTAGTGAATTACCACAAAAAATAATCAAATGGTTATTACCTAGTTTTGGGTAAATTTGTCACAGGTGTATCAGTTTGGGGTTATTCGCGGTATTAACCCTTAATCAAATATTTTTAAATAATGACAGAATAATATTTACATAATCATTTATCTTTTTCAACACGATCAGAGGCATTTCCCTTCTCTCTTTTTTTATCACATCTCCCCCTCAATTTTCATCTTTTACAAGATCATCTCAGAATCTTTTCAATTCATACAATTGAAAATTTTCATTTTTTTTTAAATCATCAAAACCATGCCTAAAAGATATTTCTGTTCACTCCATTCTCTTTTCTTGTTTCCATTCATATAATGGTAAGTTGGGAACCCACAATGGGTTGACAATCATTTCTCGATGAGAGGACAAGTATAATCTAGCTATCCTTTTCATTAGATTAAAAGGCATGTTGGTGTATGCTTCAACACGAAGCAAATTGTTTCCCGTATGTATCCAAATTTCAAAAAATCGTGAAAGAATTATATATTAATTAACGTGTCAAAATTTGTATATTGTGAAAATTTTAGGTGTTATGAGCTAAGGGAAAAATCAACTTGCATCCGTCGCAACAGTTGTATTATGCTAAAAGTAGAAGCCTATGTAGACACGCCTTAAATATTCACAACAACCCCGAGCGAGCGAACTACAACTGATAACCGCAAGCATGCCACACAACCTCATACCCTTGCTCCATGGTTCCAATCCAATCCCTTCCCAGTACAAATCATGGGATGCTCCAAGCAAAAGCGCTCGCTGTGGTTGAAGAGCACGTGCATTGCTTTAATCCGTCGGGCTGAACTTATGTAGGCTCACACGGCTCAAGAATAGTCGCATGCTGACTACTGTTTATGTGCTCTTAGAATCGGAAAGAGAAACAACCTCTCTCCACAACAAAAAAAAACACCCACAAGCGCAGTGTCGCGATCCACATGTCAAGACTGTCTGGACGATCACATTCTTCCTTAATGGCAACGGTTGTGCCAGTTTAGTTCTAAACCTTTTGACGATTTGTCAATTTAATCATTCCGACTGATTTTGACTGGAAACTGTCGTACTTTTTTAGATTGTTCGACCCAAGTAACAATAACAATGACCATTCCACTCAAAACCAAATAGTTATGCGAATCTCAAGTTTGATCCTCCATTAGAGTTCTGGTAAGGCTCTCACACACACTCATGATCTTCCTCTCATTTCTTTTGGGAATAAGTGTACTGAAAGTCCTAAAACTTATCATGAAAGTACATTTGAGTCCTAAAACTTTCAAAAAGTATAATTAAGTCCTAGAACTTATCAAATTGATCCAATCAAATCTTTCAGTTGATTGCATTTTTTGAAAGTTTTAGGATTCAATTGCATGTTCATGACAAGTTTTAAGACTCAATTGCACTTTCATAATAAGTTTTAGGACTTAATTGCATTTTTTGAAAGTTTTAAGATTCGATTATACTATTATGACAAGTCTTAGGACTTTCAATACACTTATTCTTTTCTTTTATTATCCCTCTAACTTGGGCGTCGGAGAGTTAAGCCGGGGCCTTCTTTCCGGACATCTCCTCACCTTCCTTTCTCTCTAGGCGGAGACAGGCCAGGACAAGGTGAAAGCTTCCATGGGAAGACACCCATAAAGCAAGGCTCGAACACGACACCGACACTAGTATTCTTTTGTTCCTTTCCGTTTATCAGATAGCTTTCTACTGCACTTACCGCATATGCGTTATCCATCTCCTCATTGAGATTATAAAACCCTACTTTATTCCCTCCTATCAATTACCTTCCATATGGCAGACAGACTTCATCTTCTTTAGCCGATTTAATCGAAATTAATTGCCTAAGACAACTCACATTATTATTCTCAAAACCACATTAATCGTAAAGGTCACTTTGACCGTACCACGATCCTTATAGCAATAGAACTATAAGCAGAATTGATGTTCAATACTCATAAATACATTGAGTTTATTGTAATTGCGTAAAAGCAAGAAGTGCCAAGACAAGATCTTTTTATCCATTGAGTTTCGTAGCATGAAGGTATTCGCTTCACTCTGTAAATACAGCATTGCTCAGATTGTTAACAACCCTAGCTGACTTGTACAAACCTGCTAGTAGATCCATACTCACATAGGTGGCCTTCGTCGAAATTCTGGGAGTAGCTAACTGCGTCATAGTGGAACGACACCGGTTTCGGCCTGCAGATGCATTTGCCGTCGGCGACGATCCTCTTGAGAAGATCCCGCCATTTCCGACTCGATCTTCGGCCTCTGCTGTCGCGGTTTCGCAGGCGATGGTACTCCGTTTCGTCTCGAACAGGAAAGCAAGACGGCGACACGCACCGAGCAAAGAACGATGGCGACGACAAAGACAAATCTCTCTCCATTCGGAAGTCGGACTCGGAACTCTTGGGGGTTCGGTTTCTCTCTCTCTCTCTCTCAGTGTGGAGGACAAGATGATGAATAATGAGAAGGTATCAGATGATATTGGTGCGTGCTGCTCTCCTTGTTAGTAAATGTATGACATCAATCATGGAGGGAACTCCTCGCTCTCTACAGTTTCTCTGCTTTTTGGTTTAGTGGGCCCTAACATAGGTCGGGATAAAATGATTCTTCACAAAAATTAAGTTCAAAATATTAAGGAAACCCTTTATATAATCAAGTCAAAAATTAGGTTTGTCTCGCTTTTATTGATTTCCCCAAATTGCCAATACACTAAATAACAAAATGATAGAAAAGATATGTCAAAAATTTCTAGTAACTTTCCATTTTCAGCCACTTCCTTATATAATCACTCATTTTCTTTTTATTCACAGCTACCAAGCTTGACGGGCGCATCCAAATTAATGATGACTAATTTGAATGGATGAAGACTTTATGTTCCAAAAGCACATAAAAGTCTCTCTGAAATAAGATGTCGATTATTTTGATACCTAATATGTTCTGATTATACAAGGACGTGAAAATGATATTCCGATCCCTTGAATATGAACTATTTTTAGTCGGGCCTTTCATACTCAAATTTTAGATTTAGTATCTAATCCTTTTTTCTTGTGTGTGCTAAAATATCTCGTGACCTCTCATTTACATTAAACTTGGATAACGAGATTCTTGTTCTTGACGACAACTGTCAATGTGGACTGCACATGTTAGATACGAATTTATATTGTTATACGGCTCACTCAATCACGTGCAATAAAACAAGAAACATGGCGAAGATTTTACGCAATAGGACCGAAACCGCACCAAAGTGTGTCTCTTTGGGCTAAAACACAAGCTTTTAAATCAGGGCTAAACTGCAAAATAAAGATACATCAAATTCAAATCGATTAGAAATTCTTGAACATTTCATCTAAAAAAGAGAGTAGGAAATGCCTGCACAGTTTCGCTAAAGTAAGCAAAATTTTAGGATTAACACCATTAAATATTTCAAAATGGTATTCCGTGAGATAATTACTCCAAGCTAATTTTCACCTTACAAAAACTTTCAAACTTGTATTCTGTAACACATTTACCTCGAACAAATTTTCGTCTGAAGAATAGTCACAAACTGACACCCCTAACCCAAATTTACCTTCTGTTAACAGCTTGGGATCTAACGTGGAAGATAGATTTGTGTTAAGGGTACTAATTTGATATTTTTCACGACATAAAAATTAGTTGAGAATAGATTTGTCATGATATATCAGTTTGAGATTTTTTTATTTAATGATAGGGAATTAGTTTGACGCAAATGTGTTATGGAGTATCAATTTGAAATTTTAAATGGTATTCACCCGAAATTTTATATGCAATGCAATCTACCTTAAAATTGACGAAGTTTTTTTTTTTTTTTTGAAAGACAAAGTTGTTGACACTAACAAGAATGTTGCTACAAGCAATTGCACAATCTCCCTTACTTTTTTTTTGGTCAGACACAATCTCCCTTACTTGGTTGGTCACGCCAGGCGCGAGAATATATATTAAGATGATCTAATGGTTAAACTTTAAACAACATCGATTGAACCGTCAAGAGCAATTTAGTGGAGCTTCATGCATAGATCACCTAATCTCAACGACAAAATAAAATATAGAAAGCTTTGAAAGAAAGTAATTTCATAGAGGATAAGAGGAAAAACAAACGAAATGGGATGGATTGAAAAGGAAAATAAATTAACATCATTAAAAATTTTGAATTGGTATCCCACGACACATTGACCCCATACAAATTTTCTTTTCATGAAAAATTCTAAAATGGTATCTCTGACCCAAATCTACCCTCTACGTCAGATGCCCAATTGCTGATCGATGGTAGTTTTGAGGTAAATGTGTCATTAAATGTCAGTTGGAGATTTTCTGTGAGATAAAAATCAGTTTAAGATAAATACGTCACGAGGTATCCGTGTAATATTATTAATGGTATTAATCTTTTAAAAAAACTTTATTTAGTGGAGACATTATGGCAGTGAAGAGGGAATATTTGCAGACTTGCATGTGAATTTGGTACAACCACATGTGGACTGGCCATACCCACCAGAGTACTAGTGGGTTAACTTGAAAATTGTCCACTTCCTTCCCCTGTCTTCATTTGATATGCAAAATATATAAACAGATATTTAAAATAAAATAAAAACTCAATCAATCGATAAAGAAATTTTATGGTACGTACCTTTTCATTCCCCATTGATGCACCGCAGCGAGCCTAGTCTATATAGTGGGAAAATTACTAAAAAAATCATAAATTTATTGTAATCGTGCTAATTCATTCATAAAAATTTTTTTGTTAATTCAGTCTTAAATATTTTGCAATTATTTCAGTTCAGTTCATCCCGCGAATTTTGGCTGGACGGTGATGACGTGGACGCCGACCGACTAGTGACAAAATATTTTAATATTTTTTTGCATTTTTTTTTTTGAATTTTTTTTCTCCTACTACCATTGGCGAGGCCCGACCTTGCCCGGCCACGGCAAGGCTAGGCTCAAGGACCACCTCGCGAGGCTTGTCTGCTCCGAGTGCGGCGAGCAACGCCTCTCCTCCTGCTCCTGCTCCTGCTCCTGCTCCTCTGACATCTCCTCCAACCGCAACTCCTTCTTGCTCGAGAGCGACAAGAGCGAGCTCTTGCTCTCGCACCAGATCATATTCAACTGGGACACAAATCATAGTCTGAGAACACGCAACAACGCAATCTACTACTGCCCGAGGAAGAACAGCTGACGATTCCAGATCTGCACATTCCCAGTCCAACCCTCCCGCTCCACGTATCACTCCCCTCGCTTCTTCTTCTTCTTCTTCTTCCATCTTTGATACCATTCGGTCTTGTTATTATCAGTGCCGACAGTGATCTTTTGTTACAGAGCAATAGCGATGGAATCGGAGCAACGCGACCCGGAGGAAAAAGAAGGGGAGGGAAGGAAAAAAACAAAAACAAAAGGAAAAGAAAAAGAAAATTAAAAATTAAAATAAAAGGGAAAATTAAAAAAAAATTAAAATATTCTGTCGTCGGCCTGCCAAAATTCGCCGAATGGACTGAACTAGAACAATTACAAAAGATTTAAGATTAAACTGGCAAAAAAAAAAGTTTATGACTAAATTCACATAGTTGCAATAAGTCTATGATTTTTTTGGTAATTATACCTCTATATAGTCCATAAATGAAAGATGATGTACTTTTAGTGTAATTTTTATCAAATATTTTTTAGATATTACGGAATTTCATTTAAAATTTCTATATGTCTGCCTGCTTATATAAGGTATGAAACTTTTTTAGTCATTCCTCCCCCACGCCAGATTTTCATGCTTGCCATTACTTGGACTACATAACTAATCATGGGCTCGATAAATTGCTCCCTGTATCATTTAGGCCCAATCAATTCGAAAAGTCAAAATGGGCGGACCCGAATAAGTAATTTTCCTTTTTAGGCCTCGTTTATCTGAAAAGTTTAGAAACAATGAAGAAAAATCCCCTAATTTTTTAGGTAGTAGGCGTTTAGCCCTGAAATGTCAATTGATACACAAAATCCCCTAATAACAACCAACCTTCCCTTTCCTTTTTTGTTAACATGTGCAATGCATATGGTTTTTTAAAGGTAAAAAAAAGTGTATTTTCATTTCACTTTTTGAATTTTTTTTTCACCCTAACTGAAATAAAAATATAGAAAGCGAACAAAACAATTAAGGAAAAGGAGAAAACTAAATCAACTAAAATATTGATAATAGGAAAAGTCAAATATCTGTAATAAGAGAATAAGAACTTGTTAAAATGCGATAAAATAGCCAGCTTGTTGGAGCTTAATAAATTCTGAGAAAAAGAAAGAAAATTAAGCAAAAAGGGAAAAGATCTTGCAGAAATCAGCTGTTGGGGCTACACTTTCTGATTACTACTTAGAATCCAATTGCTTGTCCATTTTTTTTTTATCATGCCACCTGCAGAAAGGGGATGGAACAAAATAAGAAGCAAAAAGGGAATACATGTTTTAGTTTGTAACTGTGGTCAAACAAATCTGTTGCTGAAAGTCCCCTACTGTTTATTCTAACTGTGCTGTTCTATGATGTATTTGCAGCTAGAACTGACCTTCTTTGGTCCTTTTCTGGATAACTCTAGTATCTTGCTCACTTACCCATATTGAGAATCTACTCATGTTTGGCCAGATAAAAAGGTCTTGTTCTGATTTTAAGGTAAGTATATCAGTCTGCTGTTTTCACTGCTGATAATGTATGCAATGTGACATGCGTGGGATTATGGTGAGAGTACATTAGAAATGGAAGTTCGCATTCATAGAATGTGCTTATTGATGCAGCTCAGCTAGAAGTGCCCAAATCAATTGCCGATCGAGATATGAAGAGGAACATCCATTCTGAATCGCAAAACCAGAGTACTTCATGCGCTTCACAAAGTCACATTACCATCTAAGACCATTAAGACATGCTATGCTTGAATGGCTGCACGGTTGAAGAGGAATGTGCTACATCAGTCAAAGCTGAAATTGCAACAGATGAACTGCTGCCCTTGCATGACAATCATTTAATTGCAGAAGATAGATTATGTCATTAGACTGGGCTGTTTCTGGGAATCTTTTCATTTTAATGCTTCATCAACTGATTATACACGACTCATCACCATATCAGAAATAAACTTCTCTGTCCATTGAAGCCCAGGGAATTGCGGGTCTATAACTTGAGTCTCTCAGTTAACATATTCTCACAGTGCAATAGATAGTATGCGTCACATGCAATGAGAGAGATTTTCGAATTTCCATCTTTATAGTATCCTTTTTAGTTTCAGATAGGGAGATCACGATCAGACTTTCTTGACATGGAAATTTGTATCGGCAGCAGCAGTTCTTCCTTGCAATTGATTTAGTACCATACGTACCACAGATAATTTCTCCCTCAGTTCTTGTACTTCATTGTTGCTTTCTCGAACCCAATTGTAGGAAATTGCTTTGCATACTCCTCAACATCGCGGCGAAGTTTAGCAATCTCCGATTGAAAGTGAGGGGAAGACTGCATTGTGGCCAGGAAGTCCTTCAACTTTGTTCCTGTTAGACAAAATTTTCCAGCATTCAACAGTGAATAGACAATAGAATAAGTTAAAGGAAGTTGGCATGAACCAAAAGAGGAAGCAGTAGAGAAAAAGTATTAGGCATGCTTGATTGCATGAGGTGATTTGAACCCAGTATAATTGGCAGAGAGAAAAATGATTTTGGTAGAACCATTCACCTTTGGTTTCGGCCTTGATTTTCATTGCCACACCGACGGCAGCATCAAAGAACTCAGCTACTTTCACAAAGTCCTCTTCGACAAATCCTCTCGAAGTAAGAGCAGGGGTACCTGAGGTAGATGAAGTTCATAAGTAACCAACATAAAGACCCTGATCCTGAAAGCACAATCTAGTCCATAAGGAGCCTCTACCCATTCTAATGCCACCAGGAACCATGGCAGATACATCTCCTGGAACAGTGTTTTTGTTGGCAGCAATATGAACAGATTCCATCACCTTTTCAACTCTGGAACCATCAATTCCCTGCAGAGACAAGAAAGCAAAAAGATGGACGAATTGATTCCTCATTTTGATGGGTAAAGGATAGTACAAATGAAGTGCCTGTCCTAGGAACTATAATGTTTGCGTAAGTTCTTCAAGACATATTGATAGCAGGTTCACCGAAAGGAGAGAATGTGAAGTTCCTGCATTACCTTATTCTTCAAGTTCACTAAAACCAAATGATTTTCAGTCCCTCCAGAAACAAGTTCAAAGCCCTTCTCAGTGAGAGTCTGCACATGATGTAATTAGTGGAAGATTATAACAAAGAAGTGGCCAAAATGCAGAAGAAAATTATCTCCTTTGATTGAACGATAATATACTTAGATTACACTAAAAGGTCAAGAGCAACTATTTGTTCAAAGCCATTGATCAAGTCAAAGGGCATTAAGGGATACCTGTGCAAACTTCGCACAGTTACTGAGAACTTGCTCTTGATAGGCTCTGTATTCTGGAGTTGTAGCCTATAATTACAAAAGGTCATTATACTTTTAAGATCTCGAGGAAAATAGTCAAAGTTTTGAAATAGCACATAAAACTCTAGCAAATTGTTTACCATAGACGAAGCTGTTCTACAGTTTACTGGATCTTTTAACAAGCTTGCCTCCGAATTTTAAGAATTAAATGTACTTCAAGATGAGTCAAATTACATCATGTCTCTTAATATATCTGGCAAAGCAGATCACAAGATAAATTTGAGCTTCTCTAGAACCACCTACTTTGCAATGAGGAAGAAAAATAAATGAACAGTACTATTGCAATGCAGGACCTGGACTGGAGAGCATTAATCAACCAAACAGGACCTAGACACCGACCAATGAAATATCCAATTAAGTTAGCTAGAAGCAAGAATTCCTGCCCACAGCTGAAGGGATTCCAAGATGAGACATAGTTTTCTAGCTATAATCAGACCAATGACGACCGAGACCAACATGAGTTGCACTCCTGCAGAAAACATACTGCAATTGATGCACTCATACAATGTAATCCCCTTACAACAGAGATCTGGTCAGAAAAGCACACCTGCTTCAACGCAACAGCCAAACCAGCTATTGTGTGGTTGTGTGGTCCTCCTTGAAGACCAGGAAACACGGCCTGATTGATTTTGTCTTCAAAGTCATACAACACCTGATAGTAAATCAAGATTCAGTACACTGCTTTACATGAGAAGAGAGTCTCATCTTTCTTCAGCTTTATGGCAAAGGGGAGAAGAAAAGTAGGGTTTGAAAGGTATGGCAAAATGGCTGAGGAAAACCAATGATCTGAAAGTGTCTACTAACCTCTTTCCCTTGCTTGTTGATCTCTTTTACACCCTTCCTGAAGAAGATCATGGCTCCACGTGGACCACGAAGTGACTTGTGAGTTGTGGTCGTAACAACATCAGCATATTCAAAGGGTGATGGAACTACACCAGCAGCAACTAAGCCACTGATATGTGCCATATCTGCTAACAGTATAGCCTTTTGCTTGTCACATACCTGTTGCATACATCAGGAACCATACATCAGATTTCTGGAGTACAAGGAAAGGTTTGTTCCCAACTTTGAACAGTAATTAAATTTAAGTGCTAAAAGGAGAAAACCTTCTGAGTTTACCTTACGAATACGACCATAATCATAGAGACGTGCATAAGCACTGGCACCAGCCACGATTAGTTTTGGCCTGAAGAGTGTGGCACTTTTTTCCAACTGCAATGTTGAAGTGAGAAACAAAGTGATTTCTATTAACCATCGAGAGATTACAGAGCATTTACATTTCATAGTCCAACATACTCTAAGCCACTCTGGAAATTCACGAATAATATTCTGGCAACAGGTAAGAAAATTGAATGTCAGCCAGAATTAGTTCCAAAAGAATCACAGTTTAAACGCCCGTTGTAAACACAACCAGCTACATTCTTCCCTTTCATATTACACTGAAGACTATAGATATTTTTGCAGTGTTAATTGCATAAAGCGATGATTTTTCCATGACAATTAGATCTCTCATCCTCATGACTAGAATTCTAGAGAGTTTCAAGAAGACCTACCTGGTCGTAATCAATGTAGCCGGTGCTCTCATCCAATCTATATGGCATTGTCTCGAAAAATATGGACACTGCAGATATTTTCTTAGTATCAGTCTGCAAAAGAACAGAAATAGTTATTAGAAACTCCATACCAATACAAACAACATTCAACAATTAAGAATGCAGTGTGCCTTGTCAGAAGTTGTATATTGATTTCTCAGGGTATGTGATAGTATATTGGCTCAGACTAAACTAGATACTGCATGAATCAGCTGGATTTGCATCTCTCATCTTCTTCTGTATGGAGTAAAGCATTTCATATTGAGATTGTAAACAAATTTTTTTAAATCTAGTAATATCTGAAAACATGGAGAAGATGAGCGAACAAGCTTCAAGAACACGAACCCAATGATCAATGGATGTTGGAAGTTTCCCTAAATTAAACAAGAAATCAAAAGAACTTCTGAAATGGTCAGAAAATAACCCATAACAAGATTGCCAAACCAGATGAAACATAAAATAATTAATAAATAGAAGAATTGTGTGTTCGCTTCAGCAGAGAAAAATAGGGAACCATAGGAATTGCTCATTTTTTATAGCCTTCAACCAAAGATGGTTTGATCATCTCTCCTAACAAACATGAAGGACTGTGCAATTACAATAATTCTCTGCTGAAAAAGTCGACTCTCTCATTCCAATTCAGTTGAATTTTGAGCTAAGCAATGAAACCTCTTCTATGAAAAGAATAGACCGCACTACTTGCCCCTGTGATCGATGCTACACAATTTACTACTTGGATTAACCAAGAGGCAAAGATTCTTTAAAGCAAGAAAATCTGACCACTGAAACAGCCTGAAATAAGACTCTGATGCACAATAGATGCACACAACTGCATTATATCAGTAATTGCTGTGGATATGATTCCACCCAATTTCTTCACCTCGCTACAGGAGGAGTTTCTAGTAGAGAATTATGATGTACGCTATCTCTAATGAAGTAGAAGCAACTTTTATGGTTAAAGTAAAAAGCTCTCCCGACAAAAAAGATTTACAAGAAAGTAAAAAGCTCTTGATTGCAACATTAAGCACCTGATAGCCATGAGAAAGATGTCCACCATGAGGAAGATCGAGTGCCATAATCCTATCGTGAGCTTTTAGAAGTGCAGTATATACTTGGAAATTGGCAGGAGACCCGGATAGAGACTGCACATTAACTGCAACATGGAAGGATACTTAAAAATCTGCCGGCAGTACGCATATTCTAGCAATCAAATCGAATAATTTTACAAATTGGTGAATGGAAATTTGTTCCTAATTGAGCCATTAACTAAACGGATTTCCCTTTGCTTGTCGCATTTGAGTGGAGATTTAAATCCAAGAATCTGAACAAAATGTGTTCGACAACGTTATCATATCAATCAGATGTACCGTAATATTTTGTAATGAGTGGTAATTGGCCCCAAATACCAACGCATGGATATGATTAGAAAGTCAAAGGGGAAAAAGGCTGAGTCGACACATATGACATTGAACTTCCAGATGTAAGGAAACAAATGAGAACGAGAACGGCAGAAGAACAACCAAAGAGAACACAGAAGTTATTGCAGTAGCAGTGTAAATATCATATAAACTACCTCCCCACTTGGCGGGATCCAACCGAAATGCTTCCAAAGCACGCTTCTGGCATAAGGATTCGGCCATGTCAATAAACCTGAACAAACAGACTGCCGGTTTCACCACCATCAAATTTTACCAGGTTAAGAATAAATACCAGAACGATGGAATCGAGTCAGCAGAAAGCACAGCGGCAAATAAGTACAAAGTTCTTTTTACAAGATATGCATATTGTGAAAGTGCTCAAACATACTCATTTCCTCCGTAATATCTCGCACCGGGATATCCTTCACTATATTTGTTGGTCATTACCGATCCAACAGCTTGCATTACCGAGACAGAAGTGAAATTCTCCGATGGAATGAGCTCCAGCCCCTTGATAAGCACGAAACAACCACCACATAACCATTAGTAAGCGATCATCAGAAATCAGAAATGATTGATGGCAGAGAAGGATGTAATCTTCATAATACAAAAAGCTATATTCATAATCTTTTTCATTTTCCATTACGCATAGAATGAGAAAGTCAAGAATTGTTCCCCCTCCAGTAAAAGGAAAAGGGTAGGCGGACCTTGCAATTTCTTGCATGATTTTGCTTGCACCAGTAAAAAATAGCAAGCAGAGTAGCTGCTATTCACATAGAACTCTTGGAAATGCTATTGGCCTAACAGTGAAACTAATTGGAAATAAAATTCACTCGCCAATGACACAATGAAGCAATGAGTACCGACGCAGCGATACGAGAAGCCTTGTGAGGAGAAAAACAGAGAGCCGAGTGATACCTTCCATTGCCTCGCTTTCTCGAGCTCGATGATGTCAGCAATCTCAGGATCAACGACCTCGAGCGGTGTGTTAAGCTGCTTCGGCCACTGAAAACACATAGCGTACAAGAGCACACACGCGAATTCATATGGAGAACAGCAGAATCGTTTCAAAGCCGAAAGAGCGACAACTTATGCGACAGCCACCGCGAACAGCTCACACCCATTATCGTCAAAACACAAGGAAGTTGGAAGACTATGAACGCGAGGACGCTTACAGTGACGCCATTTTTCTCCTTCTCGTAGACGGCTTCGTTGGGCAGAGACGCCTGCAAGAACCCGAGCGGGAGAAACGAAATCAGCGCCATTGATGCATAACCCAGAGAAGAGTAAGAGAGACGGGGGGGACCATGTAGCAGACGGAGCCACCGCCATTGACGAGAGGACGGATGGGCTTCTCGATGGAGGAGGAGAGGCGTCGAAGCGCCATTGCCATCGCCATTCTCTATCTCTCTCGCCCTTCGGTGGTTGACAAGAGCTGTGCGTGAGCTTGCGGTTTATGGTTATGGCTGACTGGGATTGCGCAATTGGTGGTTTGAGTGAAGCTCCTTGATAAAACAATAAATAAATAAATTTAGGAAAAAAAGAAAAGATATGAGAGGGAAGATATAGTAAGGTGGTTGGTGACGTGGGGTGTTATCTCTTCCCGCCCACACATACCAAGTACAGTTATCATCTGCTCTAAATTCCACCGAAAATCCTAAATTTTACGTCTCGAATCATTAAGAGAGAGAATGAAAACATTCTATTTTCGAAAATAATTTCTAGCTAGAAATATATTATTCTATTTTTATTTCCTGGATTAATTTTTTGAGGAAAAAAAAGTTTATCGAAACAGAAATTCATATGATAATCAACGGTGATCGGAAACCAACAATAGGAAAGAGAGCAAAGCGAGTCGTGAAAAGAGAGAGAAGAGAGATAGAAGAGCTCTTATTTCTGTTTCTATTTTAGAATTAAAAAAGTATAAATTTTTACTTCTTATTTTTATTCCAAACTTATTTATGGGCTAAAAGACTTGTCCTGGAAATTAAAAAAATGAAATTGCATTGGCAAAAAGATTTCTATTCCAAACATATTTTTGAGAACAAAAAAAAAAACAAAACAAAAAAAAACATGATGACTATCATTCGGGCCATAAACCTTTACAATAGCTCATGTTAAATTCTAATCATTTATGAAAAAGTACGATCAAGTCCCTTCAATAAACATCACCGTTATAATTGCCAATTACGTAGCAACCTTCACCCGAACTGATTGCATAAATGAAGAGCTATACAATTCGTTCAAATTATGCATCTAAAATTTAGAATTTGGAGTGCAATTTGCATAAGAATATTAAAAGGAGATTTTATTTTAATCATGAAATGGTTAATACCACAAAACACCAAATTGGTACATGTAACAAATTTAGCACAAATTAATTTTTGGATTACCAAAAATCTCAAACTTGTACACTTATAACAAATTTACCTCAGTTTAATTTTTGAGTTACCAAAAATCTAAAATTAGTATACTTGTGACAAATTTGTCCCAAATTATATGAAATTCTACGTGGACTTGCCATGTGTCATCTAGCTCAATAATTTTACACTAAAATTTGACGGAAGCTGGTTATGAATGTACCAGTTTAGAGTTTTTGATAACCCAAAAATTAGTTTGTGATAAATTTATTACAAATGTGCCAATTTATGGTTTTTCGTGATATTAACTCATCATGAAATGCAATACTTTAAATGAAGGGTACTAGGGTAACTTTCTCCCAAAAATGGGACATATTTTCTATGCTCAAGAAGAAGAAGAAGAAGAAGTCCATTTTATAAATCTATTTTTCAGTTGTGCAGATCATTCTTAATAAACTTAGTGGGCATTATTCAAGCTCTAATCTCTCTTAATTATCACCAGTCACACTTTCTTTCCCACACCCACCCAAAAAACGGGCGCACATGGCGCAACCCGTTGCTAGCTTACAATAAGAGAAATTGGTAAAACGTGTCTGGGTGAATTTTTTTTTCCTTTTTTTAAATTTAAATATTGCTACGGATGCACTTTCATTTTTCTCTTAAATCCGAAAATCTAAAATTTCCGCAATTTATAATTGGTGAAGTATAAATTTACATGAATTTTCTTACGATTTTCTATAATTCAACAAAACTTTAAAATTTTATCAGGAAGCAAAATGCAAAAGGTTGCAATCCAAAAAGGGTCAATATCAAAAAAAAAAAACTTTATATTGGTACACATGTGAAAAATTTATCAAAAATTAATTTTTTTTACTACAAAAAATCTCAAATTGGTACTTCTGTGACAAATTTATCATAGACTGTTACATTGTGACAAATTTACCATTTGTTAGTTTTTGCCAAATTTTACCATCGAATTGTTGAGTTTGATGACACGTGATAGTTGGCGGCAAGTACTAGTTTGGGGTTTTACCTTATGTTTATTACAAGTGTGTCAGTTTGGGATTTTTCGTAGTGTTAATCTAATTTAACGGAAACTAATTAAGAGTAAATTTGTCACAAATATATCAATTTGAGATTTTTCGTGATCAAACAATTAGTTTAAAATAAATTTATCATAGATGTACCTGTTTGAAATTTTTCGTGATCAAAAAAAAATTTAAAATAAATTTATCACATACATACTAATTTGGAATTTTTCTTATTAACCCATCCAAAAATAATAACCCCTGTCTTCTCTAGATGCAAAATTTCCCATGTTCATTTGGTTGAAAGTCATTTCACGGTTCACATCAATCTAGTCCCAACATTAGAATCTTGCCCCTTTTTTTTATTTATTAATAATACGAAAATTTTCAAGTTAATTTTTTGACCATAAAAAATTTTAAATTAATATATCCATACCGATTTGAGATTTTTCGAAATTTGAATTAAATTTATTATAAATGTACTAGTTTGGAGTTTCTAGTGGTATTAATCATTTTTTTCCCATATTTTGGAAATAAAGATTGATTTTCAAGAGGAGCTGGAAAAATTAGCAGGATCTATTTTTCATTTCTCTGTCAAAATTCACCAATCCTTATTTAATATTTGTGGGAAAAGAAATATGGGGAAACCACCAAATCCGACCATAGAAGCCTTATCCGAAACACCCTCAATTCTAAACCACAAAAGGGGGGGCTGGAGAGGATATGTCATGATAGGAGTGCGGTGCTTTGCGAGACGAATTCGGCCACCGAAGCCTTCGGACAAATTTCATCGTTTGGACTAAGTCACTTTCTCAGTTGTCGCTCACACTTGGGTAGTGTTCATTTTATGTGCATTGATTTTTTTTAATTTTATCTTTTTATAATTTGCGTCAAGTTCATTTCTCAAAGTCTTCAATTTTTCAATTCAATCCAAGTCAACCCAACCCGAACCTGATAGCCCTCCAAACCCACCCTGAAAATAGGGTATCAACGGGCTTTTTTCGAACTTGTAAAAAGACAAGCTCAAACCGGCCCAAGCTCGGAAATTTCCGAGTCGGGTCGAGTTGACCCGATATGCATATAATTTTCTTTCTTTGCTTTTAATTTTTTTAATGCTTGCATCGTAGATGAAATTCTTGAATAGTCACGATTCCACAATATTTAGTCTTGTTAGCCAAGGTATGTGTAACATGCTAGAGACATAGTTATCTTGTCTAACTTCCTTTCTTGACCTAAATCATATTATTTCAATGATGAAATTTGCATACTGACTGATGTGACGATTTTTGCAAGGCACTTAAAGCCTTAAACGGACATTGTTGCATAAATTACAACTTGTAAAGTTAGCATCCCTTAGTAAACTAATTCACCAAACGAATCTTAATATGTATAATAAAATTTTGTTTACGCACTCCAATTTATAACATAGTATTGCATAAATAGCATAACACTCATGTATAGTAAGTCATGTGAATAATTTCTATTTGTGTTGGCTTGAACAACAGTTGATCTATGATCATATATTACTTATTTTTATCTCTCTCGATCCTGAATTTACAGTATCCCAATCCATATGGGAACTTCTAGAGCTAGGAGTTTGTTGCAGTTCTTAGTGTTAGGCGTATATTTAGTTGATGTTTTGGATCGTTGAAAATTAACTGAAGGACACGTTCGTGAAATAAAAATGTAAATGTCTCCTCAATTTAGGAAAACACGCTTCTTTTTTGTTTTTAAATTTATAAGTTTATAAAGTTAAGTAGTGAAATTAAGTTAGTTTAATGTTCAAGAATGAACTGGGTATGAATTTTATGCGCAGTACAAGTTTGTTTAGACATGTGATTATATATAAACAATGTTGGTTTGAGTTATTTACTCAGTTATGGCTCATGTCTTACTTGATTCATGATGTTACATTGTCATCTCATTGATCGGTCATATCATTCATAGACTTTTTGCATTCTCATGTAACGGTCAACATTAAAAATAATGAAAAGTGTGAATTACATTGAGTGAATATAGATTATGAGCTCTTTTTGTCATGATAAAAATCATTAATTTCAAGATACCGAAAGAAGAAGGCGGTACCACCGTACCAGAATCTTATCAGGATCATCACTGCTTGGGCCAAAATGGAAATTACTGGTTCGGGCCCAATTTGCATTGACTGGGGCTTGGGTTTTCTTACTTGGGATTGAGTTGGACTCAACAAATGCTTAATACCTTTTCTCAGTAAGAATCAGACTAAATCCAGGATGAAAACTTCATCGAGACGGTTCAACTATGTCAGCCAGGTCACGATGGACTATGGAGTTCATCAATTAGGAATCAGAATATTACTATGAAGAAAGCCGAAGTACCTCACATACCATGGGAGATTCTGGACGAGATCTTAGTACGACTGCCCACCGAGTCTCTTGTCCGATTCAAGTCCGTGTGCAAGCGGTGGATGTCCTCGATATCGAGCCCTGAATTCGTGAAATCCTGCTTCGACCGGGCGAAATCTGGTGGACCAGGCGGTGGTGACGAGCATAATTGGAGGTATGGAGAAGTCAGATTGCATTGGGATCCTCTTCCCCATTGCGTATTTCTCTACTCTTTGGACCGCAATGTTGCGAACCCTGAAGGGCCAAAGCTCGGTTACACCGACAATGCGAAAAATCCGGAGTTGGACCCCTCGAGTCTACGGCTCGGGCAACGGTTTGCTGCTCATAGGCAGTATCTCTTGTGATTTCGTACTTTGGAACCCATCGATCAACAATGGCGATTTCCCTTTCACCTTTGGTCGGGACGAACCAGCAACTATGCTCCAGGGAATCCCGCATTGGACCACATAATGCCCGGTGTTGCCGACTAGCAATCTGACGTGTCCCATGGGACTCAAAACTACATCGTTTTGAGAACTTTTTTAAAGCTTTGGATTTTTTTTTTTCTCTTTTTTCCTACATATTCCTGGATTTCCAGCCGACGAGTTCACCGCCCTCGCCTGGTTGTTAATACTTAGGGTCTTCGATATAGAAGTTTGATTTAGGGAAAGGAGTTCCAATTGAGAAGCGGAAATCGTTTTAGAAATCTAAGCATAGACTTGTGTTAATAAATGATATTTTGCATTCGCTCATTTACCCAATTGATACCAAATAGTGGACAACGGGGAAATGCTTTCCAACAGCTAATTTTTCGCTAGATAAACAGACCGAGTATCTCTAGCATCATTGCTTGATCAATATGATTTGTTGAATTCGAAAGAATCGGATGCTAGCCCTAATAGAAATATTTTTTTCATATGAATAGGATGTGTACATTCCGCATCCATCCGAACTATTAAAATTGGTAAATCCATCATATTTATCATTTTGAAATGACAATTCTAATATTGTAATTACTTTTGGTAGATGGAAATTGGGGATGAGATCGATTAAAATTCCCAAGTGCGGCATGTGTTCCTAGTGACTAGGGGTGCAAAAAATGCCCGAATGGTCCAAAAACCCAGACTGAACCCGAATTTTCGAGCCCGATTACAGAGGGGACCTAATCTTTGGGCGGGTATTCAGGTTGGTCTGAGTTTTCGGGCTTAAAATGCTACGGCCCGAATTCGCCTAGATCGCCCCAAAGTATTTTAAAAATAGAAAATAAGTCTAAATTTTGAAAAGGTGAATAAAATATAAAGATAAGTCATTTGTTATTTGTAAAACCTCAGTAAAGTCATTAAAATATGAAATTAACCATCAAATTTCATATGGGTGCTGAAAAGTTATGCCAAGTTAAAATCGCGAAGTGAGAGTTTTGTTTGCTCTGATGAAATTTGTGAATCTTGATTAAATTTATGTTAGTTATTTGATAATTGCATAAGAGATTTTTAAAATTGGGAAATGAGTAATATTCTTGAAATAAAATTACAAAAAATTCGGACTAAAGCCCAACGGTCAATCACTTTATTCTATAACAGGAATCATACCAAATCATAAGGTCTCAAAAAATAAGATACCTTATCTCGGGATATTAATCCAAAAGCACATGATAAGATGTTGGTCACAGGTAGTGTAGATGCTCCGCTTACATCAACAATCACCTGTTATATCAAGCTTCCCGAAGATATGAGGCTTTCGCTTATATTAAGTTATCGCAAGCTTATGCTTATATCAGGCTATCGCAAGCTTCTGCTTATATCAAGCTCCTGCAAGCTTCCGCTTTTATCAAGCTTTTGCTCATATCAAACTCCGATTCTATTAAATTGCTTCTCATAAGGTTCTGAGTACAATGGTGATGTAGATCATGTACACTGTTCACCTTGGTACCTCCAAGTCTTTATGAACTCCCCATTCTTCTAGAATTGTTCGTGTAGGTTCTTCCAACTATTTTGAATCTTTTCACTCATCATTTCAAAGGTACTTTTAACACAGATATTACCTTAAACACAAACAATTGGTGCATATATCAAGATCATGATAAAACCATGGATAGTCTTGTCAACTTCAAAATGTAGTAGGAGGTTTTCTCAACACCTTCGTAGTAATCAAGTTAGGAAGCCAAGTTTTCAGGCGATTTGCCATCACCTTTGAAATAATTATTTAATTGAAGTTGCAAAGGCAAATGGGTCTAAATTGGTTCATAATTTTTGGATTTGGTACTTTAGGAATGAGTAAAGTGTAAGTTTTGTTCAACAAGGGGTCAAGTTACTAACCAATCGAAACACATCAAACTGAATGTCCTCTCAATGATGATGATAAAATTGACCATTCAACCCGTTAAGGCCGAGAGCTTTCAATGCCCCCATTTGGAAAATAGTTTCTTTCACTTCCTCTAACGTCATAGGAGCTATAAGAGTCTCATTCGTCTGCTCTCGAACTAGACAAGAACATTAATCTAGAATAGGGTGAAAGTTTATGGATCCCACTGTTTCATAGAGAGACTTGTAAAAGTCAACGATGAGTTGTTTCAACAAATTACGTTCATGACACCAATTTTCTTCGTCAATTCTCAACATTAAAATTCTATTTCGTTGTCTTCTCTAAATAGTAGTAGCCTGAAAATATTTTGTGTTCCTACCTCCCCAGTTTAGCTAGCTAATACGTGCTCTCATACCCCAATTCAGCTCCTCCTGTCTCCACAACTTTTCAATCCGCTCCAAAATTTCCTGAGAAGCCTTCTTACTGACATTTCCTGATGTACTATTTGTGATTTCCGTGAGCTGCTTTATTAACATCTAAAACATTTTTTTTGCTTTGCCTAAGAATTCTTCTAGGCTCAATAGCGGATCATGCCATTTCTTCTTAATTAGTTCACTACGATCCCTGTCTTCAGGCCAAAAAGTTTCAAATTTAAATTCTTTTTTCCTTTCTCAAGCAATGGAAACAAGGAAAGAAGCGAAGGGCTATGATCTGACCCAATTGTAGGGAGTGTGAAAACTTCAGCATTTGGAAACATAACCCTATAGTCAATGTTGCACAGAACCCTATCCGACATTTTCTTAACTAGTGCTTCTCCTTCTCTATTATTTGCCCAAGTAATGGCGCAATCCTTGCTCTCAACATCCATAAGTGAACAATTATTCAAAAGTTTTTGAAAAGCCACTAGCATGTAATGAGCCATTTCTCTTTTCCCAACCTTTTCGCAATGGTAAATTTCTTCCTTGAAGTCCCCAATACAAATCCAAGGTAGTTGATTACTGAAATGGATAGTGTGCAATTGCTATCACAATAGTAGTCTCTCATAGATACTTGTCAGAGCATGAAGAAATGTAATTCTCATAGGTCTACCATTTCTCAGATCTTTACAAATCAGGCTAATGTACTCCCTCAAACTAATTACAACCTCCAAAGAAATCTCTTCTCACCACATGATTGCCAAACCTCCTAGAATACCTTCTGGATTAACCATCGCCGAGTTCTTGAATTGAAGTTGTTGTCGTCTAGTTCAATCCACCATTGCTTCTTTATTTTTGGTCTCCATCAAGAAAATCATTGTTGGGGTTAACAATACAACCTAGAAAGGGGATTGATAGGTTGTGTGGTGATATATAAAAACTTTTGCGAAATATCAAACAATCATCACTCAAGATAGTGACAGATATGAGACAATGTGTGTGATGTTGATAAGTAAACAGAGTGAAGTACGAAGATCACACAGCAATAGCTAGTGGTTCGACTTTATACCTAAGCCTACGTCCGCTCTCAAACTAATAGTCTAAACAGTGGCGGGATTCCATTAGTAATCAACAGTGCAAGTTACAACTGGCAAGTGGTGTTCCTTATACTTGAAAGATCACACTATTAAGACACACTCACTGCACTTCCACCTGTATACTTTACTGTCATCCATCACAATGCTAAACCAGTACAAAGAGAAACACAAAACAAGTGGTGTTCCTTATACATGATACATACTGTGTCCGCGTCACTCTAATCACGAACACCATCCTCTCTAATAATGATCATTTTTCTACATTTGACAAGAAATTGATAATATTTAACTATGGTTTTTCAGGTACCATTAAACAACTTTTTATTTCTATTTTCAATATATTCATTTCTTTAACATTCACAATTCAGTACCTGAATTTTTTTTTTCAGTACTTAGTTTTTAGTTTTATTGGACAAGCCCTGTCAATCTAATGAAGAGATTGGTAAAACATCCCATCTTGATCAAAGAACTGACACGGAGACCGAACCTAATTTGTGTTTCAGACTCAACCTAGGACATAAGAAAAGTACAGAAGTATTATTCGACCTGGACTCTCCCACGAACTGATGATGCTGGATTTTATCCTTAAGCCTTCTTCAAGCCTCTGAATTTGGAAGGCCCAACAGCCCGCCAGTGCATCATCGCATAACATGACCTTCCGCCTTCTTTCTTCTTTAGGCCATGTGGGCATGCATATCTGATTCAAACTTTTATTTTTTCCGGGAAGAGATCATCTTAATAGGAGTCTTGACGAGAAAACCTTTGCTCCGACGCAGAATTCACCAGTTTGGGTCCATCACATTCATCAATCGTGTGAATCCCACGACTTCATATGTGAAGATCACCGGATCTGATCTATCAAATTCCTTACATTTTTTTACCTTGCCTTGCACCTTCCAATCAACTCACTGATTGACGAGTAGGGTCAACTAAAACTTGCATAAACCACAAAATCATTCCCCTGCAGCAACACTCGAGTTTTCATGCTAGTATCCTAATTAATTTCGTGCATGGTCTTTCATGGGAACGCGGAGCCAGAACCGTCCAAGACCGACAACTTAACCAAGCCAATCCGATGACTCGGCCAATGAAAACATCATATCACATGTTAGTTCGTGTCGGGCCTGGGCCAGTAGACCGAGCCTGTACTCGCATTTTGCCCCCACAAAACACTATCCATCAAGCCGAAGTAACATAGAAACGAAGATAATATCCACTCGAGACAGTTTTTTTTTTTCACTCGAGACAGTTTAGTAAATCAAGAAAAAGGCGAAATGAGACGCATCCCAAAGAGGGCCTTAGCCACTGGCTCAGTGTCGACGCCACTTTCCTTATTATAGTCAACATGCTCACGCATGGCTTCTACCACCCTCATATCTCTCTCTCTCTCTCTGTAGACCATCATCGTCATCGTCTTCAACGATACGCCAGACACCATTCTCTCTCCAAGAAGTCGTTCCCTTGCCCCCTCTCTGGTCCTCCTCCTCCTTCTGCCTCCAGAGCCCTGCATATCCACCTCTCTCTCTCTCTCTCTCTCTCTCTCCCTCTCCACCACCTGCTCCTCCGCCTCCACTCCACCAAGAAAGGCAAAATGAGACGTATCCCAAAGAGGGCCATAGCCACAGGCTCAGTGTCGACCGTCACTTTCCTTATTATAGTCAACATGCTCACGGTCATGGCTTCTACGACCGGCATCGCTCTCTCTCACTCTGTCCACCATCATCTTCATCGATACGCCAAACACCATTCTCTCTCCAAGAAGTCGTTCCCTTGCCCTCTCTGGTCTTCCTCCTTCTCCTTCTGCCTCCAGAGCCCCCACAGATCCACCTCTCTCTCCCTCTCCAACACCTGCTCCTCCGCCTCTACTCCGCTGATAGCTCCCCAAGCTCCACCTGTGGTTGACGCTGGTGTCCAGAGCAATCCTCTCTTACAGGACTTCGAGTTTCCTCCGTTCGACGCTATCGAGGCCAAGCACGTCCATCCTGGGACTCTCGCTCTCTTGAAGAAGCTAGTATGAATAATTTTTAATATTGTTGTTTGAGGTCTTCGCGTTTGTAATGTTTTTGTGGTTATGCCACAGGAGAGTGATCTAGAGGAATTGGAGAGGATGGTGGAGCCGTCGTGGCCGAAGCTCGTGGAGCCATTAGAGAAGATTGGGGATCGATTGGCTGTGGTCTGGGGAATGATCAGTCATCTCCAGGCCGTCAAGGAAACAGCTGAGCTGCGTGCTGCAATAGAGGAAGTCCAGGTAATTTCTTTTGCTTGGTTTGAAATGATTTATTGAGTGATGAAAAGGAGTGAAGATTGGAGACTTAAGTGTGTTCTGGAGTAAAAGATGGCCTCTCTTTTTGCTCTTAGATAAGTATCTCTTTCATTCTAGCATGCCATGCGCCTGGTGTACTCATTCCGTTTAGCTTTCGTGGTTGTCCAAGTCTTGAATCTTGATCTTATATCGGCTCAGTTTTGCTTTTCCAATTCAGGCAGAAGAGGTTAAGTTTCAGCTTAGACTTGGGCAAAGTAAACCTATTTACAATGCTTTTAAAGCTCTTCAAGAGTCGCCGGATTGGAACGTGCTGAGCGATGCTCAAAAACGTATAGTGGAAAGTGAGTAAAACATTTTCCTTTGATCACCTTTTTTTCCTCTTTCGGGCAGTTTGATGACATATGTCTTAAATGTTCCATTTATATTATTGTCATTTCGTTGATCTGATCTCACTGTTGTTTTCACTTCTTTAGTTGCAAAAACAAGTGTATGCATACATAGTGTAGTGCTTATACTTTGTAATGAGATTAATTGACATTTGGATTTGATATAATATTGTCGCAGACCAAATAAAGGGAGCAGTTCTGAATGGGGTTGCCCTGGAAGATGGTAAAAGAGAAGAGTTTAACAAAATTGAGCAGGTGTTGTATATCTTCCTTATCCCTGCTATCTTGGGATAACTTGCCTTAAATTTATTTGCATCGAAACTAAATTTGCTACTACTTGTGACATTGAACAGCACGTGGTGTGCACGATGATGAAGACACTTTTGCTATAATTTGTGGGAATGATCTGTCAGATATGAGTTATTTCTGCATTCTAGTGTCTTAGCTATCGTTTTGAAAATTTTATGTTGATTTTATTACATGAGCCTTGCTGTGGCATTGACTGTGTTAAGATTAATCTTTATGTGTAAGAAAGTAGTAAAGTAGATTATTATATTATGCATTTCAATTGCCCCACCTCTGCCTTCTGATTAATTAGTTGATTACAGGAACTTGTAAAATTATCTAGTAAGTTTGATGAGAATGTCTTTGATGCCACAAAGAAATTTGAAAAATTGATTACTGATAAGAAGGATATTGAAGGATTGCCTGCTACAGCTCTTGGTTTGGCTGCACAAACAGCGGTTTTCAAGGTAATGCATAATAGCTTCCAATTTGCTGTGTCATTGTTTCATTTTTTTTCAGCCTGTTTGATTGTTCGTCCTTTTTATCATTTTTTGTCATATTCAAGGGGCATGAAAATGCAACTCCAGAAGATGGACCCTGGGTGATCACCCTGGATGATCCAAGTTTTAACTCTATCATGCAACATGCCCAAAATAGAGGTTTACGCGAGGAAATCTACTGTGCTTATTTTACTCGGGCCTCTAGCGGAGATATAGACAACACTGTAATTATTGACCAAATCTTGAAGCTTAGATTGGAACAAGCAAAGTTTCTAGATTATAATAATTATGCTGAGGTATGGATTTTTAAGGCCATTTATGAGATTTTTCTAGTTTAAATTTCATCTTTTTATTTCTTTTTATTTCTGTGTAAAGCATGAATGGACAAGTGTGAAGCTTGTTGGACAAATTTTTTTGTCATCTTTCGGACGATTACTTTCAAATTAATCACTAATTATAAACCAACTCCAATTGTTTTTGGCTGTTGTTATGAGTTTATGATTTACAAGGGAAAAGAGGAAAATTTACAGCAGACAAAGTGGTTATTGGTATATTGAAGGTAATTATGGAAATAATTTAACTTTGATTCTGAAGTTCTTTCAAGTGTGCAATTTTCCGGAACTACAATTTGATGCATAATCCAACGCAAACTAATTTTGTATTCTTATATATGTAATATCTCTTAAATAAATTCTTAAGTATGCTTCTGAATTTTTTCCTCCATAATAATCCTGGAGGGGAATCTATTTGCATGGGTGAACAATTCACTGGATATTGCTTTATCATCACATATTAATGCAAGATTCTCATCAGTTTAGCATGGCAATGAACATGGCTACCGTTGATAAAGCGGAAGAGCTCCTAGAAAAACTTAGGAGTGCTTCATAGGATGCTGCAGTTCAAGGTATGATTTATTTAATTCTTAAATTAATGTATCTCTCGAACATGAACTTTCAAACTCTATAAATTATTCTTCATTCCTAGAAGATTTGAACATGATTCGAAGCAGAAATACCTCTCATCTTTTCACTTCAATTTTCTCTAAGTGTGCCGGTTTTGAAAAGTGTTCAACAAAATCCTGTTTGCATAGTGGATGTCTCTAATGGCTGGTGAGAAAGGCATTGAAACGAGGGAGAGGATGGGGCTGGGAAAAAAGAGGGCAGGTGGTGGGGGCGGTTATACCTTTTAATTCAGTTTGATGATGTCGACGGCAAATATAAGGATGCTTTTACAGATTTTCCTTTTACTTTCAACTCAACATCCACATCTTGATATGTGTTGCCTTGATTATTCAGACATGGAGGACATAAAACTTTTCGCCAAGAATCAAGGGGCAAATGAATCTGATGATTTGAGCCATTGGGACATTGGCTTCTGGAGTGAGAGGCTGCGCGAATCAAAATATGACATGAGGTTAAACACCTCTCTCTCTCTCTCTCATAGAGTATAGTGAAAATTGCATTATTGATAGGAAAATTAAAAAAAGATACTTTCTCCTGAATTATAGTGCTGTGATATACATCATAGTACACATATACACATATACTTTCATGTGTGTGTGGTGCCCAAATGAGGTATCTTTTATGGGGAATTTGGGGTTGGGGCCATTGAGAGTAGAAGAGAAGGTCCATAGGAAACCGGACTAGCATCTTTTATATGCTGTTAGGCTTCTTGCAAAGTGATGTCACCCTTCTCTAATTAATTTTTCTTTCCCTAACAATTTTATGAACATTATGATTGGACCCTGATTTATGCACGTGAATATGAATATGTAGTAGTCTCACTATTTGTAATTTCCAGGAAGAACTACGCCCATATTTCTCTTTGCCAAAAGTAATGGAGGGCCTTTTCAACCTTAGAAGTACACTTTTTGGAATTGAAATCGAGGCTGCTGATGGACTAGCACCGGTAAATAAGTCTAATGGCGTGCTTATGCCTTTTTTGCGCTATTAGTTCACGCATTCTAATAAAATGCTTATTTATCCTTAAGGTCTGGAACAATGAAGTTAAATTCTATCGTGTAAAAGACTCTTCAGGAAATGCAATTGCATACTTCTATTTTGATCCCTATTCTCGACCATCTGAGAAAAGGGGAGATGCATGGATGGGTAAGGTTGTTGGTCGAAGCCGTGTGTTGTCTCGAGATGGAGCAAGTGCAAGATTACCAATTGCTCACATCGTGTGCAATCAAACACCACCTCTGGGAAACAAGCCAAGTCTTATGACATTCAAAGAGGTTAATTTCCAACTCCTTAATTCAGTTTATTGACTGTTTTTATTTGAGTCTAAAATGCTAAACAGACGAGGGTAGCTAGTGCAGCCACAGCCTAATGCAAGCCAGTGGCAATTAAATGTTGCCATCAGAAACAAGGATATAGAAAAGGGTTGTTTATTCTGGTCTCCACGACTCTTAATCTAACAATTGGATTTTGGTAACTTCTGGACAATAATAGCTTAAATAGGGCTCAAATTTCGGCTATTATGAAGACATCTCTATGAAGATATCTATGAATATTGTCCTTATTCCACACTGCTAAGAGCGGGACTACTGGAAGAATCAATATGTAGGTCCGATAACACTTGTTAGCGTGAGAAGATTAGTTTCTCGGAGAAGATTAATGAAGTAAATGCCATGCAATTTTTTGGTTGAGAATTTTTTATGCCAACCTATTCTTTGATGTGATTCATGAATCCTAGTAATGATAATATTTTTCTATGTATAATGCCTAAAGATACACACTTCTCTCCTCCAGTATCTGCATCTAGAGATGGGTCTATAGTCCGATTTTCGGTATTACCTGCTCCCATTCTAAAATTTTCTGATTCACACCTGGTACTTACAGAGTCATCAGTTATTGACCATGAAGGTTTTGTACGAGTGAGCCATTCTTGTGCCACAAGAATTCTACACTTTAGAGGATATTATCATTTGTCTCTTAGATGAATGATGAGATTTGTGACATTGAGTTTGCCATAGCGGTTTGTCCTTCATGAAATATCTTAATCCTCTGAGCGGCATCTGCTAGTTAATATGTATTGTCGAAATTGGCAGGTTAAAACCGTTTTTCATGAATTTGGCCATGCACTTCAACACATGCTAACCAGACAGGACGAAGGCCTTGTTGCTGACATCGAAGGAATAGAGTGGGATGCTGTGGAATTGCCCTCTCAGTTTATGGAGAACTGGTGTTACTGCAGGTAATTTTGTCTAGAACTATCTCTTATAGGGCTGTAAAACAAATTGGTCTGCCTTCATGGTTGCCTGGATGTGTTTGCACTTCACAAATAAGAAATGTTATCTATATACTGTGGATAACAAAAGATGATTTTTCTCATGGAGCATTATGTGATGTTTGTGTTATATTGCCTTTGTACTATCTCTAGAACTGAAAGTGAGAAGTGAGAGTATTGCCTCCTTGGTATTTGGCAAATGATAGGCCCCTGTTGTAGATGTTATTAGACGATTTTTATGGCTCTTGTCAGGGTATGTTGAAATAGCACAGTTGAGTTGTGAATTGTTTTATATTAATCCAATCAGTTTGCACTATCTTAATAGTATTGTTATTCTCCTTCACTTCGTTTGCCTATTAGTATCTATATTACAGATAACAAAAAAGAAATACTATTAAGAAATTGAGTTTTATGTATTCATGTTCGCAACTTGGGCATGGATAGTTACCCCAAGAATCTTTAAATATGAAGAATAATTTCTTGGGAGATGTAGCGTTGATATGTACCACGACAATGTTATCTTCAATTGGGATTTTCGCTTTTCCTATTTTATGTGCCTATTTTTTTAAGCTTAGTTAATCATAAATTCGTAAGAATGGAAATCCCCATTAAGCAATGCGTACTTATCGTTAAGTCCATATCAGTACATATTATGCAGGTTTTAAGTATAAAAATATAATACTTAACATTTAAGAACAATACATCTATTTTTTCAGTATTAACTGTCGTAAAGTTCTTAAAGAGTAAATATACCGACTTTGTATTCCCTGTAGCTAGAGCTCTTTCCTCTTATCATTGATGTTATCCTTTTTTCGCTGCGCATGAAAAATTACCAATAACTTTATAGAAAGGATCAATTGGGTTATTCGATGCTCACTGTCCTGCGTCCAAATGGATATCAACAAGGGGAGTTAGTGCCATAAATCCTCCTCTCAAAAGTGACGGAATGTTCGAATCTATAATATTTCGAAACAAACTTACTTTCTTATTGTTTTTTTTTTTTTTAATGTTCGTGAACACTGGACACCTTAAGTTTAACAAAGAAATTAACAAAATGAACATTTTCAACTGGATCTCTTGCATATTAAAAACGTTGAAAAGAAAACTAATTACCATCCTCATTTTGGTAAGGGCGGCATTATTTCCACCCCTATTTTGGCTAAGACACTCATTTTTCCAGTGAACTTACCGAAATATCCTCCTTTATCACTCTCTCTTCAATGTATTGTTTCTTCTACATTAGGCTAACCCACAAAACTGCCTTTTCTTTTCATCATCTTTCTTATCTTATTAGCTTCCCAATATAAATGTCAAATTTCACCCAACAAGATATTATCTTATCCCTCATCATATTATCACTTTGGCTAGAGAATGTTGTTAATTTTAATTTATGATCTCATATTTTTAATCACAAAAGTTACATAGAATGTTAGAAACTTCTAATTTTGACGGCTTATGAACACACAATTAATTGCATTTTTTTTTTACATTGGTTTGAGAGAAACTTTACTTCAAAATTGAAAATTAAAAATTCGATCTAATTATCTACCCGATTTTGACATTGTGATTGTTTTTCCAGAATAAGTTCGTAGGTTTTTAAAATTAAACATCGCTTCTTTGTGCTTTCTTTTGAGTTTTTTACGTTTTAATAATAATTGCAAGACGAGGGTTGACAATTTATTTACATCTTCTTCACTTTCAAAGCACATCAAATTTTTTCAGAAGAAACTTTCAAGCTTGTAGGATTAGAACAGCAAGAAGTTTCCTTTTTTTTTTATGTGTCTATCTTTCATTAATATTTAGATATGATCTAAATATAAATATGTTTGACATTTGATCGTGCTTCTAACAAATTAACCTTTTTTCATATTTTGATCGATTTTTCTTTTCCATTTGGATAGAGATTGGCTAGATAATTAAAATGAATTTTAATTTTCGACTTTGAAACATAGTTTCACTCATACTATTTGATTAAAAAAAAGGCAATTAATTGTGTATTCATAAGTCGTCATAATATACTAATATCTTACAATTGAAGATATGAGACCATATATTAAAATTGACAACATTGTCCAAGCAAAGTGATAACAAGATGCATGGTAAAATAATATTTTGTTGGGTGTAATGGAGCATTTGTATTGTGAAACTGATGTGAGAGAAGATAGAAACAAGGCAGTCTAGATAATTAAAATGAATTTTAATTTTTGACTTTGAAACATAGTTTCACTCATACTATTTGATTAAAAAAAAAGGCAATTAATTGTGTATTCATAAGTCGTCATAAAATACTAATATCTTACAATTGAAGATATGAGACCATATATTAAAATTGACAACATTGTCCAAGCAAAGTGATAACAAGAGGCATGGTAAAATAATATTTTGTTGGGTGTAATGGAGCATTTGTATTGTGAAACTGATGTGAGAGAAGATAGAAACAAGGCAGTTTTGTGAGTTAGACTAATAAAAAAAGAAATAATAAATTAAAGAGAGAGAGAGAGGAGGGTATTTCCGTAAGTGAACTACGAAAAATGAGTTTCCTAGCCAAAATAGGGGTGGAAATAGTGCCGCCTTCTTTTGGTAAACTTGTCTATGAAAAATTAAACGAGTATCTTGTTTCTCAACAAGTTTTACTATAATATTAAATAAGCTCTTATTTAGAAGATAACCAACTCTTTCTTTATAACATGGGAACACTTCATCTCAATACAATATTTCTTTTATTTCTTTCTCAATATTGTCTTTCTATTTCGGTTCATAAAAAAAAATTGCTAAAATTAAATAGTAAATTTTGCGATTTTTAGTAAAAATATGGAGACAAACGTCTTTTTTATCACTTTGGTTTAGTCATGGAAAAATTGTCAAAAAAGCCTTAAACCTTTTAAGTTTGTGTTAAGTTAGTCTAAACCTTTTAAGTTTGTGCCAATTTAGTCATAAACCTTTTAAGTTTGTGCCAATTCAGTCTTTAAAAGGTTTATGATTAAATTGGCACAAACTTAAAAGGTTTAGGACTTTTTTGACAATTTTTCCGTTTAGTCATATAATCAAATAAAAAAAGTGTATGAGCGTTTGCCTGTTAGTAACCTTGGAGAGTCATTATATTACCCTTGAACCGCAGGGATACATTGATGGGAATCGCAAAGCACTATGAAACTGGTGAGAGTCTCCCTGAAGACGTATATAGAAATCTCCTCGCACCTAGGACTTTTGGTGCAGGCTCCTCAAGCCTCTACCAGGTTACTTCTCACTAACAAAAACTCGTTTTGCTTCGTTCTTTTGTACTTGATGTACATGACCTGTTCATATTTTCTTTTCCTTCGCCTATGACTATTTTCTTGTCCTCTACCAGGAAAATTGTATTATTTGGTGTAGAAGCAATTTCTTCCAAAATTTTCTAGTTTTTGCTGTTGTTTACTTGAGCTGACTGGTAATTAGCTGGGACTGTTCTTTTTACATCAAATATAATGAGTGAGTTTCTCTTGGTGGTGTTGAAGGACGTATATATGAGCTGACAAGTAGATATATTTAAGTCAATGAGAGCCTGTCGATAAACTGCTGCCCATCCTATTATACCACCTGTAAAATGTTTATTTCATCTAATTCTTCCCTTTCCATTCTAACTTCCTTTGTCCTTTCCCTTTCAACATATTTCACTTGGTTTGGTGCCCATGGTTTCTTAGGCATGATGAAACCCCGACCGAAGCAATTGTAGAATAAGTCAAGCCAAGTTCTTCAGCTGTCTGTCTGGTTAAGAAGAAATCGGAGATGATTCACGATTTCATGAGCTTCTTACTTTTGTGACACCTTTTGAAGCTAGGACTGTTTCAAATGGCTTCCAAAGAGAAGAAAGCTACTTTAGCAGGTATTTCTTGTTAGGAATCGGTCGCATAATCACGAAATAAAGAGTAAAAGTCAGAGAGAGAAATTAAGACACAAGGTTTTATCCTGATTTATCCTTAAACTAGGGCTACATCCAGTAGAGGATTCCTCTATAATTAGCACCTCACACCTCCCAAATACATCGCTCGATTATAAGAGAAATAGAGTATATTAAGCAGTAGCTATTCATGGACCTAAACCCAAATTACTAATAAAATATGGGTTTAAATCATAAAAGCCCTATGACGGCTCGGGAGCGCTGCTCCCGCGACCCCTGCCGAGGCTGCCCCCTGGACCCCCGCCCGCTCACCGGGGAACGGGACCTCCGTGCTTTCCTGTCGATGGGGAATATGAACTACACCCCAACATTTCCCTGTCTTTGGTGCTGCATTTATCCTGCTTGTGGCCATCCAAGCACACAAGTTTGAAATGATAAAACAAAAAGGAGAGGACTCCATATATAATCGGTGCATGTCCGTATAACAGTGAGGGAGCTAAAAGTTTACTAGTTTGTTTAACCTTAGTGCAAGCATGGTTTCGACCTTGCTGTTTTGCTGTACGTACTTTTAAATGATGGGGATCAAATTATTTTCCCAGAGGAGATCATTACTCATTCATAGAATGAACATTACCAAAGTAAAATCAGATAATTGGGAAATCAGAAATTGCATATGCTAAAAAAATTGCTCTCTTAAGGAATCATACTAATGTAGGACTTGTTTCTTACTTACTTTTATTGTCTGTGGAACTTCTCAGATAGGATTAGCAAGTGTAGATCTGCAGCTTCATACAAGATATGTTCCTGGTGGGTCAGAATCTGTATATGATGTGGTTCAAAGGGTTTGTGAAAAAACCCAGGTGATCCCTCCACTTCCTGAGGACCGATTCCTTTGTACTTTCAACCATATATTTGCAGGTTCGTCTTCCTACCTGTCAAAATGGTTCTTTGAGAGTATATATACCTTATTGGATACATCCTTCATCTTACACGGCGGTGAATCTATTGCTTTTCATTTATCTTCAGGTGCATATGCAGCTGGCTATTACAGTTACAAGGTATAGGATATTCTTTTCTTTTGGTCATGCCAGATTTTTCAGGTCCTTTATAGTTAATTTCTTATAGATGATGAAACACTTTCTCTGACTATAATACACCCCTTTTCCTTGTTCAGTTCTGAGTACTGGTTTATCCATATTCATGCTTGAGATTGATTTATTCCATGATTTGTGCGGTTCTAATCGTGAATGTGTTTGTTTCAGTGGGCAGAGGTGCTATCTGCAGATGCTTTCTCCGCATTTGAGGACGCAGGTTTGAATGGCAGAAAGGTATGTCCGAGAAGTTGTGGACATATTTGTAATAAAATTAATGCTGCTAAAAAGCACCTTGGTCCTTCTGCTTGCCATTCATGTTGGGTTTATAAGTGTGTGAGATAGTAATAAACAGGCGACATTGCTTTTTCTTCCCCGAATGGACCAGTGGTGAGTAATCCCAGAACGTCCAAGCAAAGAATAGAAGCCTGGCCGAACCTGATTGTCTGCATACTCTGTATGCTTAGATACGTATCTCCGTCGCTCTCCGTTGACTGTACACGTCAAGAAGACCCCAGACCTGTTACATTGCATACTTGAACTCTTCAGACTACTGCAGCAAAACAATGCCTTACAATTCTTCCCCTTCAGCCTCAATGCATGGCTTCTTTCCATTCTTCAGCTCCAATGGCAAGCCAATGTGATCCCTTTTTTATGCATTAGCATGGCCTAGTCACTCTTGAAGTTTAGCAAAATTGATTGTTTTCCATGAGATCAAACAAGGAGGAAGCGAGCAATTGACTAGGAAGCTAATTAGATCCTTTATTTGTCTGTGTCTTGAGTTTGAGGTCGCTGTTGCATCAGCAGTATCTCAAATGTAGTTCTCTGTTATGAGTGTGATTTGGCTTGTGCTATGCGAAAGCCCCCAAGGGGGATAGGTGCAACTTCATATTTGTGTTAGTCCTGCTCAATACGTTTCTTTCTCTAGTGCGAGATGCAGAGCGCCAAGAACTAAACTGGTTCAGTAGGACTTCTCCGTGTTCGGTTCTTTTTCTAGTTCTTGGGTAGAAAATTAACAACCTGAAAATTCAATCAGGCTTTATTTCCCATTGGGAAACCCAAGTCTTATGCGAAGGTCCATTGGACCATTGATAGCACATGGTAAGGCCATGGCATAACATACAGAAAAATCTTCTAGGCTGGTGTTACAATCTTTTTTTCTGCATTATTCAATCTTCTAGACAACCTTACCTCCAAAGTCGTGTCAGGTCGTCAACAAGTTTTTAGGAAAAATTGCACATGGACAGTCTTGCTGCATTGTCTAATACTATTCACTTATGAAGCGCCCTCTTCAATATTGCTTTTATTTACGGAATTAATTGTTGGTTTTTATCGTGATCTATTGAGCATGGTCGACAGGCTGTCAAAGAAACAGGGCAAAGGTTCCGAGAGACAATTCTTGCTCTTGGAGGAGGAAAAGCTGCATTACAGGTTTGGAAGTTATAATTTTCCATCATCTACTCTAATTATTCTCGCAATCTAATTAGTTTTACTGGATGTTCTCACTGTGCCGATTTCGCTTTACCCAGGTTTTCATTGAATTTCGAGGACGTGAGCCTTCACTTGACGCATTACTCAGGCATAACGGCCTTTTGCCAGTTGCAGCATAATGCTGTCCTAGTGGCCTAAAGGTTGGGGTCCTGGACAGTATTCAAGTATTTAGTTTACATATGGTTCATGCCAACCTAGCAATAACATTGTGGAAAAGAAATTTCCAAATTAGTGTAGAGAAACTTTTTCTTTTTTAGCCTTTTCTCCCCTTTGATGTACATTGGTCATTATAGTAAGGAATACATGTAGATAAAGGGTAGACTAGACAGTTTCCGATTCTAAAGACTCCCAAATTTCTTAACCTCGTTTTGATTTCTTGCAAGTCTATGAATTCTAAAACCTAAAACAGCCTTCTATCGGCATCTCGATGTTCTTTATTGCGTTTATAATAATGATTGAACCTTGAGCACTAGCAGCTTTCTACTTGGGAGTTTTCAACAAATAAGATCAGCTTGTACATGAGGGTTGCATGCCAATGCTATATTTCTAGCTTTCAGTTAAGTTGGTAGAAGGAAAACGATGAAAAAGGATTGTAGACTGGAGAAGGCACTGAACGGTTGTTGATAAAACGAGCTGTTCTTAGAGTTTGTCCTAATGACACATTATAATTGGATTTTTCATAGCGCACATGTGTTGGAAGCGCGCAATAGAAGCCCAATACCTTCACTCAAGAAGATCACCAAGAGAGAGCCCAAGTTCGATCCCATCAATATATTCAGTTGAACCTATCTTCACTCAAAAGCTTAAGCCGATGAGTTATGGACTAACTAGAATATATTAACTGCTCTACATCACATCAATTTTCCGATGTGGGATTTCTCTAACACAACTCACTCACATGTGCATTTTAACAATATCCCCATCATGTGTGAACTCAGTGTTAAGTTCACTCCTCTTTAATTCAAGTATCATTCTGCACCAATCTCTATCAAGGCCTAACTTCATAACCATGAAGTCTACCGTCGGTCTGCTTTACTACACCATAACGCCCACTACCCAAAAATCACATAAATCACTAACCATCGGCTCTAATACCATTTTTTGGGAGCGCACAGCAAAAATCCGATACATTTATTTGAAGAATTGTTGACACCTGATTTTTGGTCTATTTTTAATTTTTCGTGAAAATCATGAAAATCAAAGTTAGGGACCTTGGCCACAACCTAGGAACTCAATTTGGCACAAAAATACATTTCCTTTAATTTTTTGAATTTTCTTTCACTTTAATTGAGTCAAAATTTGAGAAAAATACCAAACAAAGTCAGAAAATATGAAAAAAAATATAAATTCATCTCCTTTTTCTATTAATTGCCGTTTGCACTATCAATTTTACAAAATTCAATTGAGTATACTTTTCCCCAATTTTTGGGTAAATCTATACCAAAATACCAAAATTGTACCAAAAATTCAATCGAACCATGTCTAGTCATTTTTGCATTTTGAGTCCTTCATGAAATTTGATATAGAGACTGTTAATTGCATATTGGACAAGCCAATTTCACATTTTAGCATGATACTTGCATTTTCCCCAAATTCGGGTACATTTGAGGATATTTTAAGCCCAATTTGGGGATTTTGATCAAAGAAGTGAAATCAATCAAAATTGAACCCTACCCTAAATATAATCAGAAATAAGGGACACATTGGTGGTGTTAATTTTGTGAAAACAGGTCAGCAAGGCCCCGAATTTGACAAAATTCACCTTGACCCGATTTGGATAATTTGGGGGTTTTATGTTTAAACACAGAAATTAGTCCAAATTTATCCATTATTAGGGCCTATGCATGTCCTAGAAGCATGAAGAATTTTTAATTTTGTAAAAAAAAAAAAAAACGCTTGATTTGGGCTTAATTTATTTTTTTTGGATCAAACTGTGGTCAAACCGACCTGACCCGGCAGACCCGTTACTGTTCATTGTCTTCCCATTTCGTGCGATGGACAGAAGCAAAGCGAAAAACAGAAACCAAAAGGACAGTTGGCCGGAGCTTCTAAAAGGGAAATCAGTTACGAAAACTGATCAAAAGAAGGGGAACGAATTCAAGTTCAGATCAATTAGAGGGAGAGGGTAGAGGGTAGAGAGCATTCGGTTGGTTAGAAAGGTGGATCAGAAAAAGAAAATCAGGAGGAGTTGCAGAGGGAACAAGAGGGAGAGACACCAAGAGAAAGGTGGATCCTTGTGTCCCGTTCCCTGTCCCACAGTGGTTCAACACTGTCCGACTGCTCCAGCCACCGCCATCGACGATTTCCGCCGTTTCCTCACACCGACGAACCAGGTGAGCTCCTCGGAACACTACTCACAACCTGTTCGATAATATGCCCAAACAAAATGCCAAGTTTGTTCTTGCCCGATCCGTGTTCCCGAGTTAGTTTCGATTTGCTCTTAACACATTGAAGTTCGAGTTGTCCTTGAATCTTGCATTTTTCTTCTTTATGTTGTGCCGTGTTAGTCATTCGCCGGCGTCGATCGAGTGACACAACTGGAGGTGCCCCTTTTCTGTTTTTCCGGTGATGCCAATGACCGGGAGATCGCCGAGTTAGTTTTCTGTGCATATTTCATTGCTGTTTGTATATGCTACTTGATTGCTATGCTTAGAAGTAGAAGTCCAAGAGATAGAAGTAAAGTAAATCTGTTTTTTTGGCCGGAAAATGGTTCTGGTTGACCGGTGTAAGTGGTGGCCCGACGGGCATGAATGGAAGTCGACAGTGGCGAAGGTAAGCTGGTGGTGGCTGTTGTCGGCGTTGATGGTGAGCACTGGTAGTTGCCGATGATCGGAGAAAGAGTTGCTCCGGCGAAATATTGAGGCCACAGGCGAACCCGCAGGTGAAGTCCGCGAGGGGGAGGTC
>BCNH02000009.1:4622429-4635097 GCA_001662345.2 Metrosideros polymorpha var. glaberrima
TCCGGTCCGGGCAGTCCCGGGCCACTTGACTCACCTCTAATTCTTGAGGTGACGGTAAGCTTAAGTTTGTGTCTACATGATGTCCCGCCCTATTGGATATATATATTTTTTTATACCCTCAAGGTTATACAGTTGTGCTTAATAATTGTTATACCTTTTGATTCAGTTGTCGAATGTGGACAAATTGAACTCATTAAACTACCAATCTTCCTCTTATCTGAACTTTTGTCTATTTTCTCCAAATTGTAATCTAGAAGCTTAGCTTTTTCTAATTGAAGCTTCAAGTTTTGGTCAAAAATTGAAGTGTCGTCTACAAGCACGGTGGATCTCCTCATGTAAAGCTATCTTAGATCATGTTGCATGACAGAGATAAAGCTTGGAAAATCCAGGATGATCACCGGGTCCATCTTCTGAAGTTGCATTTTCATGCCCCTTGAATATTACATGAAATGATAAAGTTCAAATATCAAATGGGCTCTCGGATGAAGAGTGCTGAAAAAAATATAAAAGAATGACCCAACAAAATAGAAGGTATTGTGTATTACCTTAAGCACCATTGTTTGTGCAAACAAACCATTGTAAGAGGCCATCCTTCAATTAATTTTTCAAATTTCTTTGTGGCATCCAAGACATTCTCATCGGACTTTTTGGTGCACTTACCCATTTTAATTTTAAAACCATTTCATAAGATTTCTTACAAAAATGACCAAGATTTGATCGTACATGGTTTTTTTTTGTCCAACGTCCAATTGATTCAATTTTTACCTTTAAGAAAGCTTATTAGCTAAACTTTGAAAAATTATGGTACCTTTGTTGAAAATTCGTTGGGAGATTGCTTTTTTGATAATCAGGTCAAATGGACGGTCATGGTGAAAATTTCTGATAATTTTTTCATCGGAACAACAATCAACATGATTCTTCAGGTGACGATAAGCTTACTCTACGCAGATGTGCCACTCAATTGGATTAAAATTCATTTTAATACCCTCAAGGTCATATAGTTATGGTCAACAATTGTTATATCATTTGCTTCGGTGCCGAGTTTAAAAAAATTGAGCAAGCTATAAAACTTCCTCCTATCTTAAGTTTTCTCTTTTTTCTCCAAATTGTAACCTAGAAGCTTAGCTTTTTCCAATCTAAGCTTCAAGATTTGGTCAATAATTAAAGTGTTGTCTATATCTCCACTAGATACCCAATTAACATAAGCATGGCAAATCCCCTCACGTAGAGCATGTTGCATGACATGGAGCATCCAGGGTGATCTAGAGTTGTATTTTCATGCCCATTGAATATGACACAAAATGCTAAAAGTGAAAGATCAAATAGGCTCTCGGATAGAGAGTGCTGAAAATAGAGTATAAAAGAATGACACAATAAATTAAAAAGTAATGTGTATTATCATACACACCACTGTTTGTGCAGCCAAATCAAGAGCTGTCAAAGGTAATCGATAATCCTTCTTATAAGTAATTAATTTTTTAAAATTTTTTGTGGCATCCAAGACATTTTCATAGAACTTTTGGTGCACTTATCCAATTTTATTTTAAAAAACTAATTTCCTTTTTCAAAAGATATTTGACAAAAAATGACAATGATATGATGGTACATAAATTTTCCACTAAATGCCTAATTGACTCAATTTTTATATCTACGGAAAACTTATTGATCGAACTTTGAAAAAATATAGTAATGTTGTTGAAAAATCCTTGGGAGTTCGCTTTTTTGATAATCGGGTTAAATGGATGGTCGTTATGAAAAGCTATGATAATTTCTTCGTTAGAACTACAATCAACATGATTCTTAAGGTGACAGTAATTTTATGTTAAAGTCTTCGTGAATGTACCTCCTTATTGGATTAAAATTCATTTTAATACCCTCAAAATCATAAAGTAATGGTTAACAATTGTTATATCATTTCAATCGGTCGTCGAATTTGGATTGAAAAACATTAAGCTCCAAATCTTCCTCCTATCTTATCTTTTCTCTATTGTCTTCAAATTATAACTGGAAAGTTTCAAAATTTGGTCAATAATTAAAGTGTTGTCTAATGTCCAAGTAACATAAGTATGGTAGATCTCCTCACGTAAAGCTTTGTTTTGAGGCTGTTGATTAATTACTCAGTTAAGAAGAGCATCGATGGGATTCGGGAAAAGACCAAATGAAAAGACGAAGAGCTTCGAGGAGAAGAGAGAGAGAGTACAAGCGCACAGAGCATTGAAGAAGCGAGAAAAGTACATGACGACGACATGATATGGAGGAGGAGAGATTGAGAGAGGTCATTCAGTGGATTGGGCTTTTCGTCGAAGGGATAAGTTTAGAGGCCCCGAAGGGATAGGTTTAGAGGTATTGCCTAATTGACTGAATGCACCACCATAGTCCTTTGATGGAGGACTCTGTAGCCTTCAGTGAGATAAGCGTCATCAGTAGCCATATAGGCTTGGGATGTTGCAGATTTCGCTTTCGTCTCAGCCCTCACACTCTCCCGCATCAAGCGAGTGCGCTCTGCATGCAGAAACGCGTGTTGTTGGCTGAGCAGGACAAGATACGCAAGATGAGTGGGCGGCCATAAGGTTGGTGTTTGTTTGGATGAAAGGGCAATATATTCCCTAAACTATTCCAAAATGTGCAACATCTCTCTAAATATTCAATATAGTCCTCTTGTTTGATCAAACAAGGGAGAAAATCACCATGAGTCCTGAAACTATTAGTAAATGTATAATCTAGTCCCTAAACTCGTATTTTGTTCGTGGTCAAATAAGGGAAAAAGTCACAACAAGTACCTAAACTCTTGCGAAATGTGCAATCTAGTCTCTAAATTTTCAATTTTGTTCTCCCTTGTTTGATTATACAAAAGGACTACATTGAACATATTTATGAATATTTCAAGAATCAAAAGCTTAAAAATATATTGTATATTAGTCAAAATTTAAGGACTGTTTTTTTCCCAATGTTATTTCGCAAGTTCAAGGACTGTTTGTTAAGTAGGATGCAAAGTGTTGTGCAAAGAGAAGGAAATCGACTTTGGAGCGGATAAAGAAGAAAGAGTCGACGCTTGGGAAAAATGATAAGGGGACCATTGGACTTCTTTTTTCTTTCTTTTTTCCTATTTCCTGTCTGTTGCCAAGGCCCCAACGACCAATAGAGGGAAGCAGAAAAATTTAAAAAGGAAAAGGAAACAATTCCACTCACCTGTTAGTAATTAAACCAAATTCACAAATATTGTTGATTTCATGATTGCCAACATAATCAACGGATGGGTTTATTGTCCAAAAAGTCACAAACCTATTGTCACCCATCGATTAGGCAATACTTCTAAACTTATCCCTTCGACGAAAAGCACCTGGATAGATTGCGATAGCTTGGTGACTCTATTGCGGAATTGGTTATAAACCTTAGAGGACTTAGGCCCTAATTATTTGGTTGGTTGTTTACCAACGTGGCATTCACTGATACCATGTGTCAAAGTCACGAGAAAAAAAGGTTAGTCGCTAATGACGTGTTAAATGTTTTTGTAGGTTGGTAGTTATAAGGGATGGCATGATTGTAAACCTTTGTTTTATAAGTGGTGTTCGAATGTATGGAATGTATCTTGGGATTATATAGAAGCGGGGTTTGATTTAAAATACAACTACAAAGTACCACTTTTTTTTTTTATTACAATTGTTTTCATAGCCTCCGGTCATACAGACAAAGCTAACAACTATTATATCTTTTAATTCGGTCGTAGAATATGGACAAATTGAACTACATTAAGCTCCAAATCTTCCTCCTATATTTTCTCTATTTTATCCAAATTATAACCTAGAAGCTTAGTTTTTTTCCAATCTAAGCTTCAAGATTTGGTCAATAATCAAAGTATTGTCTATATTGCACAAGAGGTTCGCGTAACATAAGTGCAATAGATCTCCTCACGTAAAGCTCTTTTTTTGAACATGTTGCAAGATAGAGATGAAGCTTGGAGGTGATCCCCTTGTCCATCTTTTGGAATTGCATTTTCATGCCCCTTGAGTATGACAAAAAATGATAATGGTGAAAGATCCAACAACTGGCTCTCAAATTAGAACTGCTGAATTAAATGTAAAAGAATGACAGGGCCAAATAGAAGCCAACGTGTATTACCGTTTATGTGTAACCATACCAAGATTTGCGGGAGGCAAATCCTTCGATATATGTTTTATTAGTAATCAACTTTTCAAATTTCTTTGTGGCATCCAAGACATTCTCATAAGATTTTTGGTAAACTTATTCCTTTAAAAAGAATTAATTTCCCTTTTTTTAAAAAGATTTTTGACAAAAAAATGACCAAGATTTGATCGTATATGATTTTTCCGTCCATCATCCAATTGAGTAGATTTTCACATCTAGAGAAAGCTTATTAGCCTAACTTTGAAAAAAAAAAATGGTGCTTTGTTGAATTCATTGGGTGTTTGCTTTTTCAAGAATTAGGTCAAACGAGCGATCATAATGAAAAGTTATCTATATGTACCACCCTATTGGATTAAAATTTGTTTTGATACCCTCAAGGTCATATAGTCTGGTTAATAATTGTTATATTTTTTTATTCGATCGTTGAATTTGAACATTTCACTCCAAATCTTCCTCCTACCCGACCTTTTCTCTATTTTCTTCAAATTATAACCTAGAAGTTTAGCTTTGTCCAATTTAAGCCTCAAGATTTGGTCAATAATTGAAGTGTTGTCTATATGTTCACTAAAGGCCTGAGTAACATAAGCACGGCAAATCTTCTCATGTAAATTTCTGTTTCAAGCATGTTGCATGACATAGATAATGCTTGGGGCATCCAGGGTGATCACCCATGTCTATCTTTTAGAGTTGCATTTTCATATTCCTTGAATATGATAAATAAAAAAATTGATAAAGATGAAAGATCAAACCGGCTCTTAGATAAATAGTGCTGACAAAAATATGAAAGAATGGCATGGCAAAATAGAACTGCAAAATAGAACTATATTACTATTACCAACTCACATATTTTTTGACATACTGATAAAACGCATCACACCTGCTCAATTTTGTTATACTCTTCTTTTTTGGCGTAGTGGTACGAGCTCAGATTTGCTTCCTTTAATTGGTTTGCCTACCAATCTCATTAGAATAAATGAGGACTCCACCTTGTACACATTCCGTGTAGTGATACACTTGTAATGCAATTTAAAAAGTCAAAATTAATGAAAGGACCATGATATAAATTGAACATTCAATATACTATGGTATCAGACTACGAGAAAGAGCAACCAAAGTTGATCCAAGGACTACACGTTTTTTAGCATCATTCAGCATGTTCAAATTAGCCGAATTTTGAAGAGCAAGCATTGTAAACAGGTTTACTTTGCCCGAGTCTGAGCTGAAGCTTAACCTTCTCTGCTTTTGTTACAAAATTAAGCCAATGTAAGCATCAAGATTCAAGACTTTGAAAATAGAGAAATTTTATTTACTCAAATTTTACGTCTATAGAAAGCCCGAATCCAAGCTGAAAGTTAACCTTCTCTGCTTACGTTACAAAAATATGAAAAAGTTTAGAGCTAAATTGGCATTCGCATAGTAAGTTTATGATTGATTGGGTAATTTTCTTGTTGAATCTTATGAAGAAGAAATTAAATCTTTCGGATTGAATCTATTTTACTCCCTAATTGAAGACGAGTTTTGGCCTAACTTCTTGCAATTTCCCCCAATTGAAGACGACCAAAATGTCGTCATTTTGATGCCTTAAATTCACATCAGCAAGCGAGGTGAAGGTAATGTACACGTGAAATCGACACGCCTTTAATTGCATTATTGGTAGGAAATTTATGGGGTCAGATTTGGGTTTGGATTGGAAGTTTATGATTTTTTATTAAGCAAATAAAAAGTTTAGGCTAAAATTGAGACCCAACCTAAAATTGATGGTTTTTAAGAATATTGGGCCTTATAAAATACCGTGTTTTTGTCTTAGTAAACAAGAGATTAATTTTTAAAATAAACAATTAGTAGTTGGAATGAAGTAAAGAGGATGCAAAGCATTAGAAAAAAAAAAAAAGACTTCCTTACTTAACTACACTGTTAGAAAAATCAGTTGGAATTTTGTATGAGCTCAATGATATATCATTAACTAAGGAAAACACAATAATCAATCAAATGTAGCAATTAACTATGAACTATAATGATTAGAAGGTAATGAATACAAATGCAGCAATTCTATCTGTCAAACATAATGAATTGACAAGGTAATGACTAAAAAACAATTATGACTTAGGCTCCCTTTTTTTAGTGGATAATAAATGATTTGAATTTTTTTTAAATGATCGTTTGTATCACATACAAAAATGAACAAACGAAAAATATTTTCATTATCTACGAAAATTTTGAGACATAATTGTTGTCGATAATGAAAATATTTCTCATTAACTAATTATTTCAATCGATTCAAGCCATTGTTTTTAGAAAAATGTTTTCCAAATCATCCATTTTCCTTTGTATAAACTTTGGGACTTGTTCTATTTTAGCCGTCTTTCTTCCACTTTGATTCATACGTATACCTTAAGCTATTTTGTGTGGCTGTTCTTTCTCTCTCTTTCCTATTACTAAGATATTGTTAAATGTAAAACTAAGGACTCATTGTTGCATAAAATGATATCAATCTTGGACAGATGTTGATTGTGCTACATATGTATGCATAGGTTTTTAGATCAATTATCATTAAAAGTAAAATTTAAGGACATTATCACATGAAAATTACGATAGTTCTTACCGGACAAAATGGGTGTCGGGTTATCATTGCATGAAGATGACAATAATTATTTTCTTCTCTCATGGAATGCATATGGAAAGACAAGATTTTTCCATCCTTGACTTCAACAAAATGAAAGAAGCCAGTATAAGGTGCATTTGTTTTACGGAAAATTAAGAATTGAAAAATATTTTCTTAAAAATGATTGTTTGTATTACTTACAAAAATAAATGAATGAAAAATACTTACATCGTTTACGAATATATTTAGACATAAATTGTTGTCAATAATGAAAACATTTTGCATTGACTAATTATTTCAAGTGATACAAGCGATTATTTACGAAAGTAAATCATTCATTTTTTATGAAATAAACGAAGCTATTTTTATGTAATTAGGAAGTCTTCAATGTTCAGATTCCAAGTGCCGTATAATGTAATTAGGAAGTCTTAATTGCACAAAAGCTATGAACGTCTAGTTAAACTAAATAGATGCAAAAGTCAAATAAGGACATCGTCAGATCATAATCGAGGGATATTGTTGAGCGGCAGTGATTGCATTTTCTGATTTCATTGGCCTCAATTGTCACTACATTCTTTCATACATAGAGTACGAGACATAATGGATTCTCTAATTACTTATGTAGTGCCTGACCAAAAAAAATTTAGTTATGTAGTGGTGTAATGTGCATTTGGGACTATATTCACTATAATTTTTCATTAGTTAGTTGAGCTTTTAAAAATGGGCACATGCATCCAAAAGTTAGTGACCGGGTTACTTTTGCTCCAAGGATTTAGGAGATTATAGAGATAAGGATCCACTTATATGGAAAGTAAAGTTCCCTTTGTTTGGCGGAAAACAAATGATTCAGAAAATATTTTTAAAAAAATGATTACTTGTGTCGCTTACAAAAATGAATAAATGAAAAATATTTTTATCATACACGAAAATGTTTAAAGTAAATTATTATCGTTAATGAAAACAATTTTTCACTAACTAATTATTTTAAGTTATACAAGCTATCATTTTTAAAAGAATGTTTTTCTAATCATTTATTTTTTGCGAAACAAACAGAGCCTTAACCTTCAAATGCGTCAATAGGCATGCGGCCCTGCTGGCAAAGGGGTTGGAGGATGGAGACACTAATATCATAGGTGCGGGGTTCGACTGTGGCTCTCTGCAAGAGGCAGAGCAAAAGTCAGAGATTAAAAAAACAAAAACAAACCTTCAAATGTGATAAAATAACGAGGCCGGGATCGTGATTATCTCATCTCAAATGTACGTTCAGTTCACGAGCTTCATCTTGATGATCTCCGTTTGGATCTGCCCACAAAAAACAAACCTTTCACGTTTTTTATTTATGATTTTACTAATCTTCCTCTCAAAACCCATTGTCCCCGAAAAGAAAAACTATGGATTGGACCTGAAAATTAGTGTGCTAATGGAAACCTTTGCATCATGTTTGTAGTTAATCGTCGAGGTGGACCATTAAATAAGTTGTTTATAGCCTCTATCGCAGTTGCAGTGGATTCATGAAAGTGATAATCTTGATAGCCTCTTTTTTGTGTATAAGTGTTGCTTCAACATTTATAAATTGAACGACTAATTTTTCGTAGTTCCCGTGTCACACAATTCTCGCAATGTCATGATTGAATTTTGCATTTCGATTGACATTTAGATACACTTTCACACACAAATGGAGTTGCCACATTGTGTGTCTGTGAAAACGACCTTGTTAATCAATATTGATGTCCAATAAGTGTTTTGGACATTTCAAGATTTGAATAATAAAAAAACATATCGTGTATGCTTAGGAAATCAATTGATGAGTAATCTAAGACTTAACAAAAAAAATAGGGATGCGGCACCGAAAGGACGTTTTGGGATGCTAATCTGTCCCACACATGACGTTGTGGGATGCTATTCCATCCCACGCAAAACGGAACTCCCGTACCTAAAATCTCTGTTTTCGTTTAACTAGTCCTTTTATAGGTAAGCCTAGTTGATTGACTTCTCATCACTATTTAGGCTCTTTGACTTTGACTGTCTAATTGACGTAGACTTACCTAAATTGATTGATGTCGAGTAGTTAAGTTCAAGATCATGTCTTGATCCTGCAGATTACCCTAACCTAAGATTAGGGAATATCCTAAGGACCAAGGCGCTACTAGCTGGCAAACTCCTAAGTTCATGAGATTCGAGATGCTACCAGATCGGATATGTCAAAACGATTGATCATATGAATTTCATGTGGGCTCAACATAAAAGCTTCACACGATCGACGGTGATGATAGGATTGATAAAATGGATTTGAGTCTAGCTAAGTGTTTTCTTTATGGGTGAGTACTTATATATATACAGTATATATATATATATATATATATATATATAAAAGCCCTACCCATTAAGCAAGTAGACAATTTTCCTGTCCAAGAAGGGGGCCTAACATTGAAAGAAACAAAGAGGGAGGTGTTGGCCACTTCCCTTGTTATGGTGAAACATGCTTCCGCCCATGGCTGCTAAAATCAGTCTCTTGGTTTCTTCTATGCACCTTCGTCATCGTCCCTATTATAAAAATAACGCGAAAACGACAGAATCTTACAAATAAATCGATGTGAAATTACCAGAGAAATAAATGAGAAATAATATAGAGATTTACATGATTCGGTTTGAGTATTGGTACTTACATCCACGGGAAAAGCCAGCAACAAATAATTAACTATAATAAAAAAATCTTGAGTTACAATCGTTTATACGCTCGAGTGTTTTCCAAATCTAAATTACATTCAAACTTAAAGTGTTTACAAATAAAACAACTCAAATAGATGTAAGTCAATTGCACAAAATCACCGTGTACGGCTAAACCAAGAACGCCGGGACATCCTTCTTTTCTTCTTCTTCGCGACAGCCCCTTCGTGAAAGATACTGTGCGGCCGTTCTATTTTCCACAGAAGAAAACCACTTTGCGACTCGCTTTTCCAAAAAGTGAAAAAAAAAAACCCTTAAATTCTCCTTTTTCTTTCTGTTTACTTCCTGGGCCCACAAGCGAATATATTATAGGATATATGCGTGCCCCTTCCTATTCGGCCAAGAAGTGTATGTGACGATTCTGGGTCTTTTTTCTTGTACCCATGCTATGGATATTGTTATCTTCAATTATAAACAAATCCTTCTCTAAAATTCTAATCCAATTAGAGTTATTGGATTTATTTCCTAACCGATCCAATAAACCAATCCATATCTCTTAATTGAATCGGGTTCCAATAACGGTTCAAATTCAAAACATATTTTAACAATTCTCCACATTAGCTCAATGTTTGTAGCCAAGTCATAATGCTCATCACCCATGCTATTCTCCCAACGCCCACATTAGCTCAATGTTTGTCCAAAAAGTCAACAACCATGTAACCATATTGCTTTCTTCGCTGTAAAGGTCAGTGCCATGTACTCTGCCTTAGTCGAAGACAAGGCAACGTGATCCTATAATGATGTCTTCCAATTAACTACACTACTTGCCAGCGTAAATATGTACCCTGTTAAAGACTTACAATCATCCAATTCACTAGGGTGATCCGAATCCACACAACCAGTGGTCTCATTGCCATTGCCATCCCTTCAGTATACTATACCAACATCTACAATCCCCTTCAAATATCTAAGGATCCACTTCACAGCTTCCGAATGAGCTTTACTAGGACACTTCATATAACGACCCACTAGGCTCACTACTTGTGAAATATCAAATCTAGTGCAAACCATAGCATACATAATACCACCAATTGCACTAGAATATGGAACGCATGACATACGTTCCTCCTCCTCCTGAGTCTGCGATAATAACTTAATTGAAAGTTTAAAGTGCTTCGTTAAAGGTGTACTCACAAATCTCGCTGACTGCATATTAAAATGTGCAACAATCTTCTCAATATATTTCTTTTGAGACAGACATACAAATCCTACAGTTCTGTCACACAAATCTTCATACCCAATATATTCTTTGCAACGCATAAATCTTTCATCTCAAATTCGACACTCAACTGCCTCTTCAGCGCATTAATATTAGACATATTCTTAGCTACTATAAACCTATATTCCAATTTCCTAAAATAAACACAGCTATCCATTTGATTTTTGGAATAGTCCTGACTAGCCATGAAAGAATCAAAACGTTTATACCACTGTCTAAGAGACTGTTTTAGCCCATATGAAGATTTCTTTAGTAAACAAACATGGTCTTCCTTACCCAGAATAGCAAATCCCTCAAGCTGCTTCATGTAAATCTATTCCTCCAACTCACCATGAAGAAACACTGTTTTCACATCTAGCTGCTCCAACTCGAGATCCCGTGCAACAATCAAGGCAAGTAATACATGAATAAAAGTATGTCTTATCACAAAAGAGAACACCTCGTTGTAGTCAATGTACTCCCGTTGCGTATACCCCTTCATAATAAGTCTAGCCTTATATCTCACTACCTTGACATCTGGAATGCTCTCTTTTCATTTGTAGACCCACTTGCTTCCAACAATCTTCTGGTTCTTGGGTACTTTGTGTTGACACCTAAATTTTGACCCTCATTTAGTTTTTATTTAGAATTTATTAAATTGCACACAAACAATAGGGACCGACCCCTGGCCCCTCAAAAAAATATTAAATCATTTTTTATTACGGTTTTCATATAGTTTTTTATTTAATTTTTAGCATACATTACATGCATTTACATTTAAATCGGACCGGCGATGGAATTGGAGTTAATTTGATGCGATTTAACCCCTAGGGATCCAATTGAGAAAACAATTAAATTTGGGGTCGAATTTACAAATAATAGAAAGTTGAGGCCCCTGACTTGACTTAATATTGCCTATATAAGCACCGCTATGTCTCAAGGTTTAAGGGGTCGACAATTCTCATTCAGAAAATTCAGAGAGGCGCATGTGAGAGAGGGAACTCGGTAGCCGAGCCTTACTCCCGGTCAAGAGTCCCCTCGACCGCACGTCCCCGTCGTTCGTTGCTTGCGGCTTCCCCCCAGTCGACGTGAAGCCGAGACGATAAGCAACACTGTCCAATCGCTGATCAGTGAGTGGCCGTGAGGCAACGCTCGTGGGTCAAGATCGTGAGCGAGCCCATCTGAAACGACCTGCTATTCAACCGACGTGTGATCTTTGACGACGATCACCAGCGAAGGATCCTCCTGCATCAACGGTGACGATCTACCAAGATGTCCAGTGAAGTCTTGCAGCAGCACCCACGGTCCCACAGAGAGGAATTGAGCGCTACAGTTCACAAAAAGCCAAAAAAGAGAGAGGAAAACTTTCTCCTCGTTGACTCCTAAGATGATTCTTTTTATTTTGAAGATTGTGGCTACTGACCGAAGACTTTGCTCCTGCTGACTGAAGACCCTGCTTCCACCGAAGACCAGAAGACCTGCTGCTCCTGCTTCCACCGAAGAAATCCTGCTGCTTCCCTGCTGCTGCCGAGGACTTGCTGCCGCACCCTGCTGCCCCCTTGCGATCAGACTTGCTGTTTACTGATCAGAAGCACATCCTGTTCCAGCGAGACCCCAGCGAGCCCCTCGTTCCAGCATCATCAACATCGTCGAACCTAGCCGCCGCAAGTTCCGCCGGCCGCCGCTCGAGCCACCACCGGTTCCGATCCCGTCGCGGTCGAATTTGGAAAACGTTATCCACCAAATAGGTAATTTCCTTATCCGATTTGATTTCGATATTTATTTCCTAATTTGAATCATTGTTATCTAATGTGCATATCTCCTAGATTCTATTAGGATTAAATTAGGAAATTTCCTAATTCGACAACGCGCATAATAGGCAATCTAATATCTAATTCTTGATATTCGATTCTCGCGCACGGAAGATTGGCCAAACTTATTCGCAATCCGTCGGATACGATTTGCCAAATCTTAACTTGTCGGCCAAACCTATCC
>BCNH02000009.1:4635467-4659607 GCA_001662345.2 Metrosideros polymorpha var. glaberrima
AAGCGTTAGGGATTAGGCTGCAGTGTCCAGGTACGTCATCTTTCCCTCTTTGCAATTTATTTATTGCTTTGGTTTATCGGGTGCTTATTTTTATCTGTTTGCGTACCCGCATGATCATTTTCACATGTTAGGACTTTAGTCTAAAAAATAATCCAAGTGCATGCCAAACATTTTTTCTTAAATAAAAGAACGGTACCGAAAGGGCGTTAGAGTAATCTAGCGTAACCAAGTCCCCGGACTCATAATCTCTGGTTCGAAGGAATAGAGTATTTCTCCCGATACTTTATTTAGGTGTCTAATCGACTTACCGTAAACTGATTAGTGGCGACTCCAAGGTTAAATCATTTGCATGTTAATTATTTGAACTTAAGTCATGATTTGGTAGAGCTTGGGAGAGCTCGAGCTAGGTTAGTTAATTTATTAATTGACTTAGTAATCCATTAGCCTAGATTTTTTTTCAGAAATTTAGGTCGCGACACTTTGACCAACTCCCATATCTAATTTCAATGGAGAGATTCCATCTCTTCACTTATAGACCCTAACCACTACGATGACTCAGAACTAGCCATTGCCTTAGAGCAAGACAAAGGCTCATCTGTCTACACCTCATCACCTACCATCAATGCATAAGCAATATCTATATAATCATAACTTTCAGATGGTTTAATTTGCCTTTTCTCTCTACCTGCGGCTATAGTGTGCTGCGGCTCTATTGGTTGTTCAGTGTCACCGACTTCAAGAACTACGGCCTCATTTGTAGTCTTAACTTCTATTATCTCAAAGGTCTCCGAAGTCTCCACCTAAAGCTCCACCTCACTATTAACACCATCATCTGCCTGTTCTGCTAGTAGTGTCTCAAGACTCCTCTCTCAAAGCATTGCAGTCTCGTCGAAGATCACATCTTTGCTTATTAAGAAATCGGGTGATCTGGGATCGGTGCACCACAGTCAGTAGCCTTTCACCCCATGTGCATAATTTAGAAATATGCACTTTTTCGCCCTCGGCTCAAGCTTACCATTACTCGCATGAGCATACGTAAGACATCTGAATATTCGTAATCTAGAGTAATCAATAGGTTTTCCTGACCATATTTCCTTAGGAGTTCTCCATTCAATAGGAAATGAAGGAGATTGATTAACTAGGTAATATGACCTGTTCACTACATCGGCCCAAAATTCCTTACCTAATCCTCCATGCGAAAGCATGCATCGAGCTCGCTCAAGCAAAGTTCTGTTCTTTCATTCTATTACGCCATTCTGCTATGGTGTCCCAGACACTGTGCGATGTCTCACAATCCTTTCTCTTTCGCAGAATTCGATAAATCTTTACCATAGAATTTCATGCCATTATCGGTTCTCATGCACTTAATCTGCGTATTTGATTGCTTCTCAATCAATGCCTTAAATTTCTTAAATCGATTGAGCACATCAAATATGTGCTTCAGAAAATAAACCCGTACCTTTTTGGAATAGTCATCGATAAAAGTCAGCATATATCGAGCACCTCCTTTCGAAGGAATCAGAGACGAGCCCTAGACATCTGAATGAATATATTCAACTGGTTGCTTGGTCGAATGAAAAACTGTAGTAAATTTAACCCGACGTTGCTTTCCAAAGATGCAGTACTCACATAAATCTAGCTTCCATGTCTTCTGACCCTTCAACAAGCCCCTCTCACTCAGCATCGTCATACCTTCTTCACTCATGTGCCTAAAACCGCATATGCCATAATTGAGTCAAGTCAGAATCTGACTTACCTGATGAAATTGCAGCAACTCCTGTCACGGTCTCTCCTAGTAAATGGTAAAGAAAACTCACTTTTATTCCTTTCATCACTGTCATGGCACCTCGAGATCTTCAGGACTCCACCTTTAGTGGTGTACTTACACCGGATATCATTGAGTATCCCTAGAGAAATAAGGTTCTTCTTGAGCTTCGGTACATGCCTCACGTCTATTAGTGCGTGCACCACCCCATAGTGTATCCAGATCCGAACTATCCATATCCCTATCTCCACAACCTTGTAGGCTACGTTGTTCCCCATCAAAACTCTACCACTATCTATAGTCTAGTAAGTAGTAAATCAGTTCTTATTAGGTGTCATATGATAAGAACACCCTGAATCTAGCACCCATCGTCTCCTGATGAACCAGTAGTCACACACAAGATGGCTTCTGCATCACTAATGCTCTCCTCAGCAACATTCGCTATGCTGCTTGTGGCATTCTACTTATTACCTTTGTTTCTCAACTTAGGACAATCTTTCCTGAAGTGCCCCTCCTCATGACACTCGAAGCACTTCACGGGTCCTTTGGACTTTCTATGGCGTGACTTCGATCTACTTTTACCTCTATTGCTACTAGACCCTTGATGTTGATCTCTATCCCAAATCACCAATCCTCACATTACATCCTGCACTAGATTGTCATCTCGCAACTTTCTTTGCCATTCCTTAAAGAATAAGGTGGACTTTAACCTCTTTCAAAGTAATCGTAGTACGCCCCTGCAATAGTGAATTAGTAAAGTGATCACATGATTCTAGTAAATAAGTTAATAACATCATGCCACGTTCTTCATCATTAAGAATCTTACTGATATTCTTTAAATTTATCATGAGTTTATTAAATTCATCTAGGTGGGATCTAATCAACGTACATGTTGATACCTAAACTTTGACCCCCTATTTTAGAATTGATTCAGAGTTGTTTTTCATTAATTTTTAGGAATTACTTTTGCATAAAATTAGGGACTAACCTCGGTTCCTAGCCAAAAATATTAAATTAGTTTCATTTAGGTTTATGATTATTTTCATTAATCTTCAACATATAAAAGCATTTATGCTCATTTTCGCATTAAAATCGGATCGGGAAGCAAAATCGAGTCGAAATTGGATGTACGGACCAAGCCAAAACACATTGCAAAATTCGTCCACATCACAAGGAGTGGGCTACCGAGTTTTAGGAGATTTTTGGGCTAATTTAGAGCTTAATCCAGCCTGCTTAAATTAAAATTAAGGAAAAGTCCTTTTTAATTATTAAAAGCCCATAATTAATTAAGGAAAAAAGGCTAAAATTAAGCTTGCAGGAGACAATGAGCCTATGAGAGGGATGAATTTTGACCAAGCCCATTAAATGGGTTGGCTGAACCTGCTAGGGGCTTAATTGGAGAGAAAAAGCACGTTGAGGGCCAATTTGCAAATATTGAAAAATTTGGGGGCTAAAGTACAAATATCCAAAAATTAGCAAAAACCCTCGAGACACCTATATAAGCATTAATATAAGCTCTAAATTAGGGAGGCGCCATAATTCTCAAAAAAAGAGACACCAAATTCGAGAGAGAGAGGGGTCGGGCTCCACCTTAACCGGCGGGACACTTTGCCGCCACTGCCTCGGCCCCATCGCTGCTCCTCTAGCCGTGAGCCACCTACTAATGCAAATCTTGTGCGGAGTACTTCGCATCTATCTAAGTGGCTCATCTAGAAAATCACCGATCGCGGAGAACCGATCTCGAAAAAACCCCTCAGTCGCTCGCCTAGAAATTCTAGAAAAACTAAACTGGTCAACCTACTTCTAAGCCATGCACTGACTAGCTTCTAGCACCCCTCGAGGTATCATGACGAAGCCTGAGTGAAGCTCTTCACAGCCGTCCAAACCGTTTGTCGAGGAGACCACCCAACGCGAAGATCCGAGCCGTCGAAGGAGGCCTGTTGCAAGCCCTGTTCTAGGGAGTCCCACAATCAAAGCTCAGCTATCTAGAGCCAAGATTGGAGCCGAAACAACTCCAATCAACACTGCCCACCAAGTGTTCGATGAAAGTCCTGAGTGAGCTCCACCTATATAAGCATTATATAGGTGGAGCTTGACCGTCGCACCAACGACCCCCTAGGAGCTCAATCGCTTTCCATAGTTCCCTATTGGCCTGCCTTAGCCCCCGATCCACAAGCTGTCCCATGCCGTTTCCCAATTCTGATTTGATTTGGGTTCGTTTGAATTAGAAAAGTTAATTCAAGATAAGGTAAAATTATAATTATTTGGTATTTGGTATTATCTTGTTTCCTAATTTGAATTACCTTGCATATATAATATTATCTACAAATTTTGTTGCCTAAATTAAAGATGTAGAACCTATGGATATGGCAATATTACATTACTAATAACGTAATATTGTCTTATAGATAATTAGGCACTTATCTATAGGTAATTTATTTATTTTGCATTTTTATCTCATTGTTTATCTTTATGATTGTGATTTTTTGTTGTTGTTGTGATTGTGGTTTAATTTGCACATTAATAAATAATCTTGCCTATAATACATGCTCCCTATGTGCCTTGCCCCAAGGAATATGTACAATAAGGTAATGTCTGACTTCAATTCAGAAGTACGATCGTGCCCATACATGGACATTATATATAACATACTCGATCTTGAGGATTGTATTGATAATTCCAAAATAGAATTTCAAAATCTACCCTATGTATTTGGGGATGATGGTTATTCTATATTATAATTCACTTTCTGGCCCCAATTCTGGAGAATGATGTGAATTAAAATCGAAATTTCGGAATTAAAACGTGTATTATGGGCAAAATTAATTATTTTGTTCAAATTCTTTGTTTTATCTAATTTAATTAATTAAAAAATATATCCAAAAAACGTTTGATTTCTTCTTAAGTAAACCATTTTTTATTCACTTTTACATGAAAAACAACACTTAGTATAATTTAGGACTTTAAAAAATCAATTTCTTAAATTATATTAGATGTTATTCATTTTAAGATAGCTTTTCATTCCTCTTTTTCTCTAAATTCGAAAATCCATAAAAAAAAATACAAAAAAATGTCGTTCATGTTGCATATCATATAGTTTATTTTGTATAATTACTACATCATTTTGCCATGTCATATAGAGCAATTGCATTAGTATTGCATTTAATAAGAGAAAACCCTAAAAAGGTTAATCCACATTGCCTATCAAAAGATTTACATGAAAAATTGGTACCAAAAGGGCGTTAATAGAAATATTAACGTAATCAAGTCCCTGAACTCATTTAATCTATGGTTTGCAGAAATAAAGTATTTCTCTTAATACTTTATCTAGGTATCTAATCAACCTACTGTAAATGATTAGTGGCGGCTCCAAATTGAAGATATCCTTTACAGGTTAATTATCTGAACCTTAAGTTGCGAATTGGTAGAGCTTGGGAGAGCTCGAACTAGGTTAGATGCTTTCAGTATAATCAGCAACTCATCTTTGCCATCCAATGGCTTGGCTAAACCTTGGGTTATCAATAATGCACACATCTTGACACTCCATAGTCCAAAGTTTTCCTCCTGTTAAACTTCTCAATTTCAATTTTCGCACCAGACATAATTGCAACATCAGAATTTATAGATAATAATTAGACAAGCAGAAGCCTCAAATCACGATCTAGAAAATCTAACATGGCTCTAATATCAATTGTTGTAAAATTAACGTGGAAACAACAAAATCTTGCAAATAAGTCAACGCGAAATTATCATAGAAATAAATGAGGAATAATACAGGGATTTACGTGATTTGATCCGAGTATTGGTACCTACATTCACGGGAAGAGCCAGCAGCAAATAATCCACTATAATCGAAGAATCCAGAGTTACTATCGCTAATATGCTCGACTGTTTCTTAAATCTATATGACACCTAAATTTAAAGTATTTACAAATCAAACAACTCAAGTGGATGTAAATTCACTGCACAAAATCACCGTGCACGGCTGAACCAAGAACGCTGGTACGTCCTTCTTTTCTTCTTCATCGCAGCAGCTCCTTCGTGAAAGATACTGTGCGGCCGTTCTATTTTCCAAAGAAGAAAACTACTGAGCGACTCGCTTTTCCAAAAAGTAAAAAAACCCCTTAAATTCTCCTTTTTCCTTTTCTGTTTACTCCCTGGGCCCACAAGCGAATATAATATAGGATATATGCGTGCCCCTTCCCATTCGGCCAAGAAGTATCTGTGTACAGTACGATTCTTGGTCTTCTTTCTTTGTTATCTTCAATTAAAAAAAAATAATTCTCTGAAATTCTAATCCAATTAGAGTTCTTGAATTTATTTCCTAACCGATCCAATAAACCAATCCATATCTCTTAATTGAATCGGGTTCCAATAATGGTTCAAACTCAAAATATATTTTAACATTCCCTTCTTAAAAAGAGCTACTTTGCATCTGTTTCATTTTAATTTCCAACACCATCCTCTATAATAGTAATCATTTTCTTATATTCACTATAAGAAATCGATAATATCTAGCTCCCAATTTTTAGTTATCATCAAACGGTAATTTACTTTCATATTCAGCAATTAAATATTTTAACATTTGAAATTCATTATGTATATTTTCAGTGCTTATTTTTTAGATCTTTTTGTACAAGCCCTGTAATCCAATAAAGTATTTTACCAAACAACTCATTACAAGAGATGATCTCCGCCTTCTTTTTTCTTTTGGCCACGGAGGCTTGTATGCTTGATAAACTTTTTAATTTTTTTAAAAAAAATCTTTTTGTGAACAGATAATCTCATTAGTAGTCTTGGCCAGGAAAACTTTTGCTCAGTCGTGGGACTCATTAAAGGATCCATCGCAATCGTCAATTACACGGACTTTTCATAGCTCGATACGTGAAATTAACCGACCGAATCTATCAAATTCCTCGCATATTTTCCCCTTGCCTCCTACCTTCCAATCAACTCATTGATTGACGAGTATGGTCAACTAAGACTTTGCATAATCCCCAAAATCATTCCCCTGCGGCAACACCCTAATTTTCATGCTAGTATCCTACTTTCGTGCACGATCTTTCAAAAGAACGCCGAGCTAAAACCGTTCGCCATACACATCACCAGCTAGTCCGACGGACTTAACCAAAGCCCAGTTGACGGGCCTGTACTCGCAATTTTCCCCCATAAAACCCTATCTATCAAGCCAAAGTAAGATAGTAACGAAGAAAATATCCAAACCAAGAAAAGGCGAAATGAGACGCAACCCAAAGAGGGCCCTAGCCACGGGCTCAGTGTCGACGACCGCTTTCCTTATTATACTCAACATGCTCGCGCTCATGGCTTCTACGACCCGCATCGCTCTCTCTCGCTCTGTCCACCACCATCGTCATCAGCTTCATAACTACGCCAGACACCGTTCCCTCTCCAAGAAGTCGTTCCCTTGCCCTCTCTGGTCCTCCTCCTTCTCCTTCTGCCTCCAGAGCCCCCGCAGATCCACCTCTCTCTCCCTCTCCACCACCTGCTCCTCCGCCTCCACTCCGCCGTTCGCTCCCCGAGCACCGCCCATGGCCGACGCCGGCGTCGAGAGCAATCCCCTCTTGCAGGACTTCGAGTTTCCTCCCTTCGACGCCATCGAGGCCAAGCACGTCCGTCCTGGGATTCTCGCCCTCTTGAAGAATCTGGTATGGATGATATTTTGTCTCCGACGTTTGATCTTTGTTCGTTGTCTTGGCGTTTGTGATGTGTTTTTGGTTATTCCGCAGGAGAGTGATCTGGAGGAACTGGAGAGGACGGTGGAGCCGTCGTGGCCGAAGCTCGTGGAGCCATTGGAGAAGATTGTGGATCAATTGACTGTGATCTGGGGAATGATCAATCATCTCAAGGCAGTCAAGGATACGGCTGAGCTGCGTGCTGCAATAGAGGAAGTGCAGGTAATTTCTTTAGCTTGTTGTTGGTCTAGTTGGACTAGGATCTCTTAAATAGTTCTTGAAATGATTTATTGAGTGATGGGAACGGGTGAAGTTAGAAGATATAACTGTGTTCTAGAGCAAGAGATGGCCTCTCTTGTTGCTTTTAGATAAGTATCTTTTTCACTCTAGCATGTCATGAGCTGGTCAATTCATTTTTTATCTGTTTAGCTTTTGTGGTTCTTTAAATCTTGAATCTTGATGCTTATATTGGCTTAGTTTTTGTAATGCAGGAAGAGAAGGTTAAGTTTCAGCTTAGACTTGGGCAAAGTAAACCCGTTTACAATGCCTTTAAAGCTCTTCAAGAGTCGCCTGATTGGAACATGTTGAGCGATTCTCAAAAACGTATAGTGGAAAGTGAGTAAAACATTTTGTCCTTTGGTCACTGTTATTCCTCTTCCCGGTGGTCCTTTCATTGATCTCATCGTGTTTTCACTTTTAAAGTTGCATAACAAATGGATCACTACACAAAATGCCTACATGGTGTAGTGCTTATCCATTCTACTGAGACTGGTTGACATTTGCTTTGAAAATTATGTTATTGCAGACCAAATAAAGGAAGCAGTTCTAAATGGGGTTTCCCTGGAAGATGGTAAAAGAGAAGAGTTTAACAAAATTGAGCAGGTGTGATGCGTTTTACCAATACTTCAAGTAAATTGAAATCTGTGAGTTGGTGGCAGTGACAAAGCAAGGTGTCTTTTGGTGTAGTATTTATAATGTTTTATTTGCTTGGTTTATGAGCATGGATGTACACACACCGAGCATAGATTTCACCCAGTTCTAAAGTGGATCCTGCATCTAATCAATGAAGACACGCAATGGTGGTGCATAAAACTTAGATTCTTTCCTGCACTTCCAATCTCACTTATACACAGAATTTCAAAGCAAGACCCCACATCTGGTCAATGAAGACACACTGTAGTGGTGCATAAAATTTAGCTTCTTTCATGCTCTTCCAGTCTCACCTATTTTATCTTTTGTTAAGCTCAGCCTCCCAACACTATACCATTTCCAGTGCTCCTGTTGGTGGAGCTTTATGTCAATGCCTTACTCACTATTAGTACTTACCTATTCTATTTGGGGCCTCCTCATATATATTTTGAACTCATGTAAGTCATTTTTCAACATCTCTCTCTCTCTCTCTTTCTTACAGAGAGAACAAATGTCAATTCAAATGAAAACAAAGAGTAATTGTAGAATTCTATTACCAGTAGGAGCATGTTGACGATATTGTTGGTTCTTTATTGGAAAGAAAGAATTACGACAATATATGGATTCTCAATACTCTACTTCTAGATGAAATAGGAAACCTCTAAACAAGAAGCATAATTGAAATAGGAAACATGATATCTTCCTTAAACTGAAAAGAAGGACACTTTGTAAAATCCTAATATATAACTTTACTATTTTTATTATTATTTTGTAATAGGGAGGTAATTCATTAAATAGGCACTACATATATGCAAAACCATTTACAAAATCAAGTACAGGAGGAGTCTAGTCGGTCTGGAAATGCATTTACATCAAGACTTGATCTGTGTGCATAGCAAAAATCCAAAGTCTAATTTCTACAAAATGTCTGTCTATAAATATTCTCCTGTTTCTTTCCTCCAAATCAGCCATAAAGCTGCTAGAGGGATCAACTGAATCTTGTTTCTCTTTTCTTTGTTAATGCATATGTCCACCAAGCTTTTAGCGTCTGTTTGCACAGTCTTTACATTGACCCACTGAATGCCCACAACTGACGAAGCCAAATTCCAAAGCATTCTTGATGACCCACGGTCAAGCAATAAATAGCTTTACTAATTAAACTTGAAGAGTTCTCTAGGACTCTTATTTGGGTTGAAAACTCCATTTCGCCGATGTAGAAACATCAACGCTTGAACAACTATCAGCCCGCTTGATTTTGTTGGCTGTATGAATAACACGTGTAAAAACTTCTCATTATATCTTCCTATCCCTGCTATCTTGTTATAATTTGCCTTAAACTTACTTGCTTAGAAACTAAAATTTTCTGTCACTTGTGACATTGAGCAGCACATAATGTGTGAGATGATGAAGACACTCTTACTATAATTTGCGAGAATGATTTGTCAAATATTAGTTGTTTCTACATACTACTGTCTTACCAATCATTTTGAAAATCTGATGTTAATTTCATCACATAAGCCTCGCAGTGGCATTGTCTCTGTTAAGATTACTCTTTATGTGCAATAAAGTAGTTAAGTAGATTTTTTTATTATATATTTCAATTGCCCAACCTCTGCCTTTTGATCAATTAGTTGATTACAGGAACTTGAAAAATTAACTAAAAAGTTTGATGAGAATGTCTTGGATGCCACAAAGAAATTTGAAAAATTGATTACTGATAAGAAGGATATTGAAGGATTGCCTGCTACAGCTCTTGGTTTGGCTGCACAAACAGCAGTGTCTAAGGTAATACATAATAGCTTCCATTTTGTAGCGTCATTCTTTCATTTTTTTTTCAGCACTCTTTATCCAAAAGTTCATCCTTTTATCGTTTTTTGTCATATTCAAGGGGCATGAAAATGCAACTCCAGAAGATGGACCCTGGGTGATCACCTTGGATGCTCCAAGTTTTATGTCTGTCATGCAACATGCTCGAAACAGAGCTTTACGCGAGGAAATCTACTGTGCCTATGTTACTCGGGCATCTAGCGGAGATATAGACAACACTCTAATTATTGACCAAATCTTGAAGCTTAGATTGGAAAAAGCTAAGCTTCTAGGTTATAATAATTATGCTGAGGTATGGGTTTTTTAAGGCTATTTGTGAGATTTTTCTAGCTTAAATTTCATCTCTTTAGTTCTTGTTTTTTTCTGTGTAAAGTTTCACTGGACAAGTTAGGCAATTTTTTTTTTTTTTTGTCTTGATTCAGACGATGCCTTTCATATTAATCACTAATTATAAACAAACCCCAATTGTTTTTGGCTGTTGTTAAGAGTTTATGATTTACAAGAGAAAAGAGGAAAATTTATGGCAGACAAAGTGGTTGTTGGTATATTGTAGGTAATTATTGAAATATTTTCACTTTGATTCTAAAGTTCTTTCAAGTGTGCAATTTTCAGGAATTGCATTTTGATGCGTAGTCCCATGCAAACTAATTCTGTATTCTTATATATGTAATGTCTCTGAAACAAATTCTTAAGAATGCTCCTGAATTCTTTCTCCATTCTCCTGGAATAGTATTGGTGGGGAATCTATTTGCAATGGTCAACAATTCTCTGATATTGCTTTATCATCACATATTAATGCAAGATTCTCATCAGGTTAGCATGGCAATGAAAATGGCTACCGTTGATAAAGCAGAAGAGCTCCTAGAAAAACTTAGGAGTGCTTCATGGGATGCTGCAGTTCGAGGTATGATCTAGATGAATATTTCTAGAATATGTAAGTTTTGTCAGTGTATAAACTTTTGATATCTGATGCTGCACTTTTTTTGTTCTCTTGTGATAAATATTCGCGATAGTTCTTTATGCTGCTTAAAATGTGAATTGTTGTACCTGTATTTCAAGCTTCGAAGCACTACACTTTGCATCATATGTGTTCTCTTGCATGTATCCATATGAAGTGCGTATTACTAAAATCTCTCTCTCTCTCTCTCTCTCTCTCTTCATGATGTCATCCCCAATTCTGTCTTTCAAGTCATACTTATCCAATTGCCACTCAATATTGGGTTCAGCTAGCCGTCTCATCACTAGGTCCACTTTTCACCAGCACAGAGTGATCAAGCTAACTCAAGCAAAACCTAGCATTAGTGAAGTTACGGGGAAAACTAGGAGCACATCTAGAATATTGCAAGAGTAATGCAGTTAATGTAAGAATGGCATTTCCTACAAATCTGAATGTCCAAATGGTGATGGTGAGGGTTGTGGAGTCGGAGGTTATCTGGATTGTGTGTTTGATGATGTCGATGGCAAATATTAGGATGCCTTTACAGATGTTCCTTTTATTTTCAACTCAACATCAATATCTTAATATGGATTGCCTTGATTATTCAGACATGGAGGACCTAAAACATTTCGCCAACAGTCAAGGGGCAAAAGAATCTGATGATTTGAGCCATTGGGACATTAACTTCTGGAGTGAGAGACTGCGTGAATCAAAATATGACATCAATGAGGTTAAACCTCTCTTTGACCCTGATTTATGCATGTGAATTTGAACACGTAGCCTCACAACTTTTTGCAATATCCAGGAAGAACTACGCCCATATTTCTCATTGCCAAAAGTAATGAAGGGCCTTTTCAACCTTGCAAGGACACTTTTTGGAATTGAGATTGAGGCTGCTGATGGACTGGCACCGGTAAATAAGTCAAGTGCTTTGTTTCTTCCTTTCATGTGTTGTTAGTCCATGTATTCTGATAAAATGCTTATTGATCCTCCAGGTCTGGAACAGTGATGTTAGATTCTACTGTGTAAAAGATTCTTCGGGAAATCCAATTGCATATTTCTATTTTGATCCCTATTCTCGACCATCTGAGAAAAGGGGAGGTGCATGGATGGATGAGGTTGTTGCTCGAAGCCGTGCGCTGTCTCGGGATGGTGCAAGTGCAAGATTACCGATTGCTCACATGGTGTGCAATCAAACACCACCTGTGGGGACCAAGCCAAGCCTTATGACATTCCGAGAGGTCAATTTCTAACTCCTTTCCTCAGTTTTTTGACCTTTTTTTTAAATTTTTTATTTGAGTCTGAAATACTAAACAGATAGAGGGTAGCTAGTGTAGCCACAAGCTAATGCAAGCCGGTGCCGATGAAATATTGCCATAAAAAACAAGGATAGTAGAAAAGGGTTGTTTAGTTTGGTCTCCACGACTCTTAATTTAACGGTTGGATTTTGGTAACTTCCAGGCAATACTAGTATAAATAGGGCTCAAAGCTCTGCTATGACAAAGGCATCTTATGAATCAATATGTAGGTCCAATAACACTTGTTAGCGTGAGAAGATTAGTCTCTGGGAGAAGATTAATGAAGTAATTGCGAAGCAATTTTTGGCTTGAGAATTTCTGATGCCAACCTATTCTTTGATGTGAGTTCATGAATCCCACTAATGCTAATATTTTTCTATATATAATGCCTAAAGATACACACTTCTCTCCACTAATATCTGCATCTAGAGATGGGTCTATTGTCCAATTTTCAGTACTACCTGCTCCCATTCTAAAATTTTCTGATTCACACCTAATACTTACAGAATCGTCATTATTGACCAGGAAGGTTTTGAATGAGTGAGCCATTCTTGTCCCACAAGAATTCGACCTTTAGAAAATATTATCATTGTCTCTTAGATGAATGATGAGATTTGTGACATTATGCTCGCTATAGCAGTTTGTACTTCATGAATTATCTTAATCCTCTGAGTGGTATCTGCTAGTTAAACATTTGTGGTAAAATATGTATTGTTGAAATTGGCAGGTTGAAACCGTTTTCCATGAATTTGGTCATGCACTTCAACACATGCTAACCAAACAGGACGAAGGCCTTGTTGCTGGCATTAGAGGAATAGAGTGGGATGCTGTGGAATTGCCCTCTCAGTTTATGGAGAACTGGTGTTACCACAGGTAATTTTGTCTTGAACCATCTCTTATAGAGATTTAGAACAAATTGATCTACCAATGGTTGGAAGTGCCTTCACTTCACAAATTAAAAAGCTTATGCATATACTGTGGATAACAACCGATGATTTCGTCATGGAGCATTATATGACGTTTGTGTTGTATTGCCTTTGTGGTGTCTCTGGATCTAATAGTGAGGAAGTGTGAGTATTACCTTCTTGGTATTTGGCAAATGATAGGCCCCTCCTGTTGTAGATGTTATTAGATGATTTTTATGGCTCTTGTCACGGTATGTTGAAATGAATCGCAGTTGAGTTGTGATTATTTTATATTAATCCAACCAATTTGCACTTTCTTAAATGTTTTGTTATTCTCCTTTACTCTGTTTGCCTATTAGTATCTATATTACAGATAACAAAAAAGAAACACCACAAGAAATTGAGTTTAATGTATTCATGTTTGCAACTTGGGCATGGATAGTTACCCCAAGAATCTTAATATGAAAAATAATTGGGAGATATATCGGGTTGATATATACCTCCACAATGTTATTTTCAATTGGTTTTTCGATTTTCTCATTTCACTTGCCTATTTTTTTAAGCTTAGTTAATCGTGAATTCGTAAGAATCGGTAGTAAGGGAACACTCATTACGAATGTGTACATATCGTTAGGTCCCCATCAGTACATATTATGTAGGTAGGTTTTAAGCATAAAAATGTAAAATTAACATATAGGAACAATTCATTCATTTTTTTCAATATTTAATGTTGTAAAGTTCTTAAAGAGTAGATATCCTGACATTGTTTTCCCTGTAGTTAAAACTCTTTTCTCTTATCATTGATGTCATCATTTTTTTGCTGCTCTTGAAAAATTACCAACAACTTAAGAGAAAGTATCAAGTTCAACGGTGTCAATTGGGTTATTCAATGCTCACTGTCATGTGTCCCAACGGACATCTGGAATTACTGCTGTATATCCTCCTTTCAAAAGTGTCAGAATGTTCGTATCTATAATGTTAGGAAATAAACTATTACTTTCTTCTTCTTCTTTTTCTAAGTTTGTGAACACTACACATAAAGTATAAGAAAGAAAAAATGAACATTTTCAACTTGATCTCTTGCATCTAAAAAACATTGGAAAGAAAAGTAATTACCTTCGTCATTTTGATAAACTTGTTTGTGAAAAATCAATCGAGTATCTTGTTTTTCAAATAGTTTTACTATAAATTTAATTAAGCTCTTGTTTAGAAGAAAGAACTTTAACATATATGACATAACCAATTCTTTCTTAGAAACGTGGGAACACTTCATCTCAATACAATATTTCTTCTATTTCTTTGCCAATATCATCTTACTATTTCGTTTCCTTGAACAAAATATTTTTCACTAAAATAAAATAGTAAATTTTGTGATTTTTAGTAAAAGTATTGAGACAAACATCTTTTTTTTCACTTTAGTTTAGTTAGAAGGATCAAGTCGTCGTTAAAATTGACTTGCAAAGCTTTTAAAGTCAACTGTAAAAGCTTGAGATAATTGTATTCAAGAATTCTTCGTTATTGTAATACAATAATCTATGACCTATGAACAATTGTCAATGAAGCCCGCTAATTGAAAATACTTTTCCACAGCGAAACACAAGTATATTTGTTGAATAGTGATTGCAATGTCTTTTTCTTCCTGTGGAGATATTCTTGGCCATTTTGAGACTTAAGTATTTGACAGAATGAAAGTGCTCTCTCTCTCTCTCTCTGCGTGTGCGCACATGCGCGAACCTTTGTAAACGCTATGTATGAGTGTATGCATGTCAGTAACCTGGGAGAGTCATTGTATTACCCTTGAACCGCAGGGATACCTTGATGGGAATCGCAAAGCACTATGAAACTAGTGAGAGTCTCCCTGAAGATGTATATAAAAAGCTCCTCGCAGCTAGGACTTTTCGTGCAGGCTCCTTAAGCCTTCGCCAGGTTACTTCTCACTGACAAAAACTTGTTTTCCTTCGTTCTTTTGTCCTTGATGTACATACCCTGATCATATTTTCTTTTTCTTCTCCTATGACTATTTGTCTATACGAAAATTGTATTATTTGTTGTAGAAGCAATTTCTTCCAAAATTTTATAGTTTTTGCTGTTGTTTACCTGAGCTGAATGGTAATTAGCTGGGACAGTTCTTTATTCATTGAATATAATTAGTGAATTCCCTCTTGGTGGTGTTGAAGGACGTATTTATGAGCTGCCAAGTAGATATAATAAGTCCATGAGAGCCTATCGACAAACTGCTGCCAATCCTATTAAACCACCTGTAAAATGTTCATTTCATCTGATTCTTCCCTTTCCAATCTAACTAACTTTGTCTTTTCCCTTTCTACATCTTTCACTTGGTTTGGTGTCCATGGTTTCTTAGGCGTGATGAAGCCCCAACCAAAGCAATTGTAGAATAAATCAAGCCAAGTTCTTCAGCTTTTTGTCTGGTTAAGAAGCAACTGGAGATAATTCACCATTTCATCAGCTTCTTACTTTTGTGACACCTTTTGAAGTTAGGACTGTTTCAAATAGCTTCCAAAGAGAACAAAGCTATTCTAGCTGGCATTTCCCTGTCCGTGGGCGAATTGTCTCATCTGTACTATGTCCTCGTGGTGCTGCATTTATTAAGAGCTGAATGCACACCTCTCGTTTATTGAGGTTCCACCTTTGTCTATCCTGCCTGTGGCCATTCAAGTACACAAGTTTGAAACGATAAGACAAAAAGGAGAGGACTCCATATTTCATCAGTTCATGTCCATATGACAGCGAGGGAGCAAAAAGTTTACTAGTTCGTTTAACCTTAGTGCAAGCATGATTTCAACCTTGCTGTTTTTCTGAACATACTTTGAAACAATGCAAATCAAATTATTTTGCCGGAGGAGATCATTACTCATTGATAGAATGAACCTTAGCAAAGTAAAATCAGATGAAAATTGGAAATTGGATATGCTAAAAATATTGCTCTCTTAAGGAAGCATACTAATTCTGACCAAAAAAAAAAGAAGGAAGCATACTAATGTAGGACTTGCTTACTACTTACTTTTATTGTCTGTGGAACTTCTCAGATAAGATTCGCAAGTGTAGATCTGCAGCTTCATACAAAATATTTTCCTGGTGGGCCAGAATCTGTATATGATGTGGATCGAAGGGTTTGTGAAAAAACCCAGGTGATCCCTCCACTTTCTGAGGATCGATTCCTTTGTAGTTTCAGCCATATATTTGCAGGTTCGTCTTCCTACCTGTCAAAATGGTTCTTTGAGAGTATATATATAGCTTATGGGATACATCTTTATCTTACAAGGCTGTGAATCTATTGCTTTTCACTTATATTCAGGTGGATATGCAGCCGGTTATTACAGTTACAAGGTATAGAATATTCTTTTCTGCTGGTTATGCCAGATTTTATTCAGGTCCTTTCTAGTTAGTTTCTAATAGATGATGAAACACTTTCTCTGTATATAACACTCCACTTTTTCTTGTTCAGTTCTGAGTACTGGTTTTTCCATATTCATTCTTTAGATTGATTTATTCCATGATGTGTGTGGTTCTAATCGCGAATGTATTTGTTTCAGTGGGCAGAGGTGCTATCTGCAGATGCTTTCTCCGCATTTGAGGATGCAGGTTTAAATGACAGCGAGGTATGTCTGAGAAGTTGTGGACATATTTGGAATAAAAATAATGATGCTAAAAAAGCACCTTGGGCAGTGATAGTAATAAACATGCGACATTGCTGTCTCTTCCCCATATGGACTAGTGATGAGTAATCCCAGAATGTCTGAACAAAGAATGGAAGCCTGGCCAAATCTGATTAGTGTGCATACCTGTATGCTTAATTACTTAATGTCCGTTGCTCTCTAATGACTGTTCACGTCAGGCAGACCCCAGACCTGTTAGATTGCGTACTTGAACTCTTAGGACTACTGCAGCACAACAATGCCTTACAATTCTTTCCATGAATGGATAGGTTGCGCAATCAGCAATACATTGATTGTTATTTTCCCTTTTAGCATGGTTAGGATTAATCATAGGATTTTGAAAAAACACAAAAACATCGCATGGACACTTAGTGGATGAGAGCCTTAGGACTCTTAATTGGTAATAGCTGCCTGAACACCTTAGTGAGCAAACGATCAAGTTTAGGTATCAAAAGGGCACTAGTTAGATAATTAGTATAATCAAGTCCTCGACCCTAGAATCTTTGGTCACGTAGAAAGTGAGGTACTCTCCCATACCTCACTTGGTTTCTAGACGACCTCAATAGGCTAGTGGCGACTCTTTTTCCACACGTAGATTTTTCTCATGGGGTTAATCGAACCTAAAAATGATTATCCCAACGTCATGCGGGGTATGGGCTTGGGAGAGCTCGCGCCTGAATCAATGGGCCAATCGGCCCATCTTTTTGGGCTGTACCCCTAAGTCTATTAATTTCCCACCTCTGGTTCGGAAAATTTAGGTCGCGACAACCCCAAATCCTGTTTCCATGCCCTTTCAGCCACAATGCATGGCTTATTTCCATTCTTCAGCTCTAATGGCAAGCCAATGTGATTCCTTTTTTATGCATTAGCATGGCCTTGTCACTCTTGAAGTTTAGGAAAATTGATTGTTTTCCATGAGATCAAACAACGAGGAAGTGAGCAACTGACCAAGAGGTTCATTCGTTGCTTTATTTTGTACGTGTCTTGAGTTTGAGGTGGCTGTTGCATCAGCAATATCTCAAATATAGTTTCTCTGTTATGAGTGTGATTTTTGCTTGTGCTATGTGAAAGCCCCCTGGGGAGAAGTGCACCTTCATATTTGTGTAAGTCCTACTTGATTCATTTCTTTTTCTAGTGCAAGATGCTGAGCGCCAAACACTAAACTGGTTCAGTAGGTTTTCTTCATTTTGGTTCTTTTTCCAGTTCTTCGGTAGAAAATTACTAACCTGAAAATTCAGGCAGGTTTTATTTCCCATTGGGAAACCGAAGTCTTATACGGAGGTCCATTGGACCATTGATAGCACATAGTAAGGCCATGCATAACATATGGAAAAACCTTCTAGGCTGGTGTTACAATCATTTAATCTGCATTATTCACTCTTCTTAGACAACCTTACCTCCAACATCGTGTCATGTCATCAACAACTTTTCTGAAACCATTGCAGATGGGGCAGTCTTCTTGTCTTGTCTATACTATTCAGTTATGAAGCCTCTTTTTCAATATTGCATTTATTTTCGGAATTAATTGTTGGTTTTTATCATGATCTATTGAGCGCGGTTGACAGGCTGTCAAAGAAACAGGGCAAAAATTCCGAGAGACGATTCTTGCTCTTGGAGGTGGAAAAGCTCCACTACAGGTTTGGAAGTTGCAATTTTGCATCATCTACTCTTATTATTCACAAAATCTAGTTAGTTTTACTTGATGTCCTCACTGTGCCAAATTTGCTTTACCCAGGTTTTCATTGAATTTCGAGGACGTGAGCCTTCACCTGACGCATTACTCAGGCATAACGGCCTTTTGCCGATTGCAGCATAATGCTGTTCTAACAGCTACTTCTGTCGATATGGGCCAAAAGGAAGGTTGGGGTCCTGGACCATTTACAAGTATTTATTTCACTTATGGTTCATGCCAACCATTGCAATTCGATTGTGGAAAAGAATTTTCCAAATAAGTGTAGAGACTCTTCTTTTAGCCTTCTCTCCACTTTAATGTACATTGGTCACTTAAGGAATACCTGTGGATCAAGAGTAACTAGACAGTTTCTGATTCTAAAGACTTTAAAATTTCTAAACCTCGTTTGGATTTCTTGCAAGTCTTTGAATTCTAAAATATGAAACAACCGTCTATTGGTATCTCACTGTTCTTTCTTGTGTTAATAATAAGGATTGAACCTTGAGCATGATCAGCTTTCTACTTGGGAGTATTTCACGAATAAGATCAGGTTTTGCATGCCAATGCTATCTTTCTGGTTTTCAGTTAGGATGGTCGCATGAAAACGACGAAAAATGATTGTAGACTGAAGAAGGCACTGAAGATAGTCCTGTTTTTTTTTTTTTTTTTTTAATTTATAAACGAGCTCCTCTTTCAGTGTCTGAATGTATAGTGGTGACTGATATTCGACATTTGATTGTACAGTTATCTTGTAGCACTAATAGAAGTGGCTAATATCTATCCACTATGTTTTTTTATATTATTGTCCTAAACATGTTGTAAGAACATCTTTATTTCATGGAAAAGTGGGTTGGAGAAATAAATCCGTAACAAGCATACACAAATACAAATGTAGTGTTTGAAATAGAATACATTAATGTATGTACAAATAAACACCGAAGAAAAAGTCTAGCAAAAAAAAAAAAAGGAATATTGCAAAAACCCCCCTTGAAGTGACACGTTTTTTTTCAAAGTACGATTAAGAGGTGGGTTATCGCAAAGTAGACCCTAAAGTTGGTGATTTCGTTTTAATTGATTCCCAATCTCACCCGTAACAAAAATCTTTGCTGGACGACAACGACTGGCGTGCCAAGCGCCATTATTTGCGCCATGGATAGGGGCATTTTTTGTCCGGATATGTCTGAACTTAATTTTCAAATTTCCCAGATAAAACTCTAATCTCCAACTGTCTAAACTAAACCCTAATCCTTAAATCTTCCCATCGTTTTCTCTCGATTTGTTCATCATAATCGTCATTGGAAGTGGTAACATGAGTAAAGACCCACTTTTTAACTTCTATTTAGTGAGCTGGGTTGTATGTGAGTCATTTAAAATTTTCAACAATGAGAAGATGTTTGGGCGAGGGTTGCCCTCGTCGTTGTCGGGCGAGGGTGTGGCTTGAGAAATGTGTTCATAGTGTGGCTTGTGTGGCAAAACGACCTTGTTTTGTGTGGCCACTGATTAGTGACTTCTCAAACCTTTGCATATCTTTAGAGATTTTAATATTCCAACAAATGAGAAATAAGCTTTGGCATGTTGTGCAACGTTATCATTCAATGCTGTCCTTCAACTACTCATAAATTGTTCTATGCAGTTCTTACACTTTCAATTTGTGCAATTTAGTTTCTCAACTTTCCAACAAAGTCAAATCCGTTGTTCTATATTTTCATAATCACACTATTGTCCAAATTTTAGAATATCTTTTCATTTCAATCTTTTTCCTGAATCAACAAAAAGATATGCTATTTTTTGAATTACGTTTTTAGTCTTTGTAAATAGTAAAGATACTTCCATTTAAGTAAGTTTTAGTTTATGATCTCTATAATAATAAAAGTAAAAACACATTTAGAGCTACTTCGGATTAGTATTTATGCTATTTTATATCTAAGTGTTTTCATAAGGATATCTGTTAACAAGATTAATCTATTTATATAAACTCGAACTTACACTAATTTAATTGTTGTTTAAACCATGAAACCAAAATATAGATTTTTTTTATCAATCTAAAAAATTAGGATCAAGATTTAGATAATTCTTCGATCTTATAAATTTATAAAGCATGGAATGAGATTAGATTAATATAAGTATGAATATCTACAGATATTTTTTAAGTACGAGTATCTATCGACATATTGAACGAATTATGAGTGCAAAGATGACATTGCAAATTTGGTCACAGTATAATGACTATCAGTGTCAATTTACTCTACAGCAAATTAAAGAAAATGGACTTTTTAATATTTGAAGAATTTGGTACTGACACGTTCTTCTCTATTTTTTTTTTAAAAAAAGTTCTTCAGCAACATCTCATGAAAATCGGAACCTACTATATCTCCGAGTAAAAAGCCAAAAAAGCCAACAGAAAAAAAAAAAATCAACAAAGAAAACCTTGTGAGAAAAACAGTGCTTTCGAGTAGATGATAGATATATTAAAAACTAAAGCGACGTGCCGTATCATAAACTAGAAAAGCCATTTCTCAGTGCTCAGGGCGTCGCTTGCGTCCGTATTTACAGGAGGCGTTTTCATCGAGAAAAATTCAGAAGATTGTAGAGGATCATGTCTGAGAATCATGGCACGGTACGAGAATAATTTATTGTGGACTGCATTATCCTATGATTAAAAGATTGTTTCTAGTTCGTCTTGGGCACCAGGTGTCCATAAAAATGGAAGAAAAACGAGGCAGAAAGAGGTTTGGGCAGATAAACGTGGCACGTTCTGCTTTAAGGCAATGTAAACGAGTATGCGTTTCCCACTTGTCAACCAGAAGCATGATTGATGGTGTTTGCAACCCTTGATCCTCTGTCCCAGAAAGATATGGCCTTTTAACTTTTGTTGTTTACCCCTGATTTTCAGTTAAATAATAAGAGGCCAAAGTAGGGATGATTTAGGACATGAGTAAGATCTTAAATTGCTTCGCCTGAAACTTCATTCGAATCTCGAAATTTTTTAGATGTAAAGCAATTTGAGGGTATAGACGAGGACGAAGCTGTAAAAAAATACTGTACCAATTGGAGAGACTTGAGCATACAGACACCGACACATTAAAATAAGAAATGCATCTGTAAAGCTCATCGTCTCTGCAAAGTAAATAGACAGATTTAGGGATGGTCTTTTAACTTTTGTTGTTCACACTTGATTTTCAATTAAATAATATGAGGCCAAAGTAAGGATGGATTAGGGTTTCTCTGGCATGTTTGATGTTTATGTTTATGAGCTATTTGTGGGTCCATCATTATCTATCCTGCATTTTGATTTTTCTACCGGGTGTTTTCTATTGCGAAATAATACCGTTTTGACACACTCATTCTGACCTGTTTGAGTGATGATGAAGTCGTCGGATGCGATAATAACTTCTCTGAAGTGATGACCGATGTGCTTCTCTCTTTTATTTGACGAGCTTTCGAGCTTACCTTGAGCTTTGAATCGATCCGGAATCAAATGGACTACATAATCCCTAGTTTCACTTGTGATGTGTAAGGACCCCCCAAATTTGGCCGAGGAAGGAAAAAAAAAGCTTCTAAATGCTCTACTACGTACTTTGAAAGAAGCAGACGATTAAACGTTTTAATATGTTATTGTTGCAGTGCAAAATTTTTTGTAATTCTTTTTCTAGTAAGCTCACTTCACTCCCTTCCTTTTTTAGGTTGAATTTCACTAGATCACCCAACCTCACAAGTCGATACATTGATTAGTTCATTACTGCTCGTATTGAAGAAAAAATATCGCGAAATGCACTACAAGAGTCCAACAAATTCGGTGCACAGGTTGCAAATGCACCTAGTGGCTAGTGGCTAGTGGCCACCATAGTGGTTTTTTTTTTGAAGTTTCACTCAACACAACAACACAAACGATATATAACACTTACTATGTAGCAGCCACATTTATTGAGCAAGTACGTATGGAAGAACAAATTCAACACACTAGTTCGTTTTTAATTGACATGGGTATAAGACTAAAGTTGATCAATGGTTAAAATATGTGCAAAAGGTATACGTCGTTGAAGAAAGTGTAATTTTTCTACTCTATGGATCTACTTCTATTAGCAAGTACAATGTGGAATTCGTTTGTTGAGATGTGTATCCGACATTCCTCGATGCCAACGACAATCTGCCATCAAATGCAACAAACCATGAATTGATCTTTTAGTTTGCATCAATAACCTTCGTGGTTCATACTGTGGTAAAGAGTAGCATGGAATGTTGGTGGTATCCATATGAAGAACCAATTTCTTTTCGCAAAATCTGTTAAAGCAAAGCAAAATGCTTACTGCTATCCACTCGCAGTTTCTTTCCCCATCCAAAATGATGGGGCTTTGTTTGCAAGCCTAATTGGAGGAGGACACATTTAGGTATGTCATCTTGACCCGGCATTGCTTGAGCACTAATCTTGCTCATTCCTTTACTCGAGCAGGTTTCGATAGAAAATTGAGACAGAGGAACCAATTACAATAAGGATTAATATCACGAAAAACTCCAAACTGATACATCTATGACAAATTTACCAAAACTAATTTTTTGACCACAAAAAACTTCAAACTAGTATATTTGTGACAAAGTTACCCTCCTTTAATTTTCGTTAAATTTTACTGTCAAATTACTAAGTTGGATAACACATGGCATTTCATAAATGTATGAGTTTGAGATTTTTACCCTCCGTTTATCATAAATATATTAGTTTGAGATTTTTTGGAATATTAACCTAATTTAACGAAAATTAACAGTGAATAAATTTATCGCAGTTATACTGATTTGAAATTTTTTGTGATCAAAAAATTAATCTAAAATAAATTTATCAAAAACATACCGATTTGAGATTTTTCATTGTATTAACTCTTACAATTATTCCAAAATCTCTTTTTGTCTCGTTTTTCTTTCATTTTCATGAAGATTTAGATAAAAAAAAATCTTTTAATCACGGGATGATTCACGCTTCCTTTTCTGTTTGCTTATGCCAAGTGGCAACTTCCCACCCACCTCAATAGTCACCTCAGGCGATATTATCAAGGCTTGCCATTCTCGGACAGATTTGATTTATCCCGCTCTGTGGGGCTTAAACTCAGGACAGAGTGCACACGTTCCATCGTCTGAACAAGAAAATTGGACAAAAGTATGGGATTTCCACAGCAAAATGCATACAGTAATACCCATTTTCAATCCATTTTTGATACTGTGTCGGCTGTTTCGTGGACAATGTCAATTGCCTCCCACTGTCGAATGGTGGGTGGGCCGTATCCAGGCGAACAAATGGAACTATCCAGACGAACACGTTGCAAAGGTGAAATTCTCGAGCTATTTGTTCATTTGATTAAAAAAAGCAGCCACGAAAAGAACAAGCTGCCAATCCGCTCTCACCATTTTGCTGCTCGATTCAAGTTACAAGAAGTATTTACTATGTATCCTGATTCCTAAAATTTAAGG
>BCNH02000009.1:4660289-4683198 GCA_001662345.2 Metrosideros polymorpha var. glaberrima
AAATGTAAAATTATAGGTAAAATGGAAAAAATATAATTGTGAAAGGTTTAAGACTGAATTGACCAAAAAAAGTTTAAGATTGAATTGATACAATTGTAAAAGATTTAGAACTTTTTTTGTAATTTTTCCGAGGTTTTAATCAGATTCTGAAAAACTTACCACACCAATCTCTGCCTAATTGGGCTGACCGTTGATGGTCGGCACTTGGGGCAAGATGGGTCTAGGAATGAAGAAGGAAAACTGGAACGAATAAATAAATAAAAGCTAACTCGTCACGCTATTGATTTGTGCGTCTTCAGTCATTAGGCGATCCTGCAACAAAAAATTTCTAAACTTTAAAAAATGTACAGGGGAAAATGGTGTGATCCGCCCAAATCGCGTTGACCAGGTTCCACATTTATGACATGAATGCCATCGCTTTATTGAATGTAAGTCCATAAATAGTCATGTGACAACTAGCAATTTCAGCAAATCCTTCCATTGTCCATACCAACACATTAATAATGATGTCCGACTGACCAAAATTGCTCTCTCTCTCTCTCTCCACCATCATCATAATCAGCTTCATCCATTAGTGAGACACTATTCTCTCTCGGAAAAGTCATTCCCTTCCCCTCTCTGGTCCTCCTGCTTCTCCTTTTGCCTCCATAAACTTCAGAGGTCCACCTCTCTATCCCTCTCCACCATCTGCTCCTTCCTGAGCTCCCCCTATGGCCGACGCTCGTCACGCCCCAAATCCACTAGAAAAGGGGAACAACACGGCCGTCCTTTCACACGAAGGACGCAGCCACAACATAACCAACAAACCTGTTAACGACATATATACGTCCAAACTGTAGATATATATAATGAGCCAGTAGGTGGTTACAACATCAGAGTTTCTATCATCCTTCCAAAGAAAATATATAATTTAGAACTCATCTAACCCAACATGTATTACCTTCAAAAAACAAAACTAGCTAAGCTCATACCCCAAACGCTTACTACCAGAAGCCCCTGTAGGAAGCGCTCTCGTCCTACTTGTGGCTAACCGAGGAACCTGAAAACATGTAAGATGAGAGGGGTGAGCAACCACAGCTCAGTGAGTAGCGCATTTTTTCTAAGCAAATCGAACAACCACTATGCATTTAACAAAACAAAAAAAAATATCAATGGTCAAATCCATTGATTAATCTCATTCATAACAACGTCAATGGTCCATTCCATTGACAAATCTCATCAATAACACGTCGATGGTCCATTCTATCAACTAATCTATTGCTCAATATACTACCATGGTCACGACACAACACATTGTGACAAGGCGACCAAGATTCCCCCCTTGGCAAGGTCTCCACCTACAAAGCCGGTGGTTCGGCCCAGAAGGATATCCTAAACTGGTATGCATACCCCAGAAACCCTTATTCGGGTTCACAGTCATATTTAGCATAAAACAATCCAACATCAGAATTCAATCTCATAAACCAAACGTATAATCTTCCGTTTAACAAACGGAATACATTTCACAAAATGTTTCTCGCATCGTTCTCCAATACACAAACGATAGTAATTGCCCGATCCTGATTTTTATGCAATAATCATGCCATTCAGTAACTCATACCATATAATCCATATTCGTTTTCAAAATATGAATTTGTAAATTCGAAGAAGAAATAGCACCACTCACCTGGAAAGCCTAAAATCAAGTAACGCGTAGCTAGACGACTCGACGATCTCGTAATCCTATCAATTAAACGAGAATCGACGTCAAAAAAATGAGTAAAACTCTACAACAACTACAAAGCGACTAGACGACGCCTAGACGCTAACAAAACAACTCAAACGCGCTAACGAATCGCATACCCAAAGCAATTACTCAAGCCGTCCACAACGCGTAACTTGCGCGTCGAACTTTAACACGTCATAACTCCCTCCTCCGAGCCCCGATTAAAACGAGTTTGCAGTCCAAAGAAAGCTCATTTAATGTACTTCAAAACCCCTAACATGGTTTCTCCAGAATCTGCCCAAAAATCGACAAAAACGGGCGCAACATGTTCGGATCGCGTACTGTTCACTGCGCGCGTCACACTTCAAATTTCCGTTTCTTGCAAACCGTAAGTCCAAATCAAGATCCGTAAAATCCCATAGCTCCACAACACCCTTAACTATCATTCTCCCAAAAAAATCAACTTAACAGCTCCAAAATCGAATTTCGCAGCTCAAATTCCACATAATTCCGAATTTTAGACCTAAATCCAAAAATCATTCGGATAGGATGAACGAGAGACATGAGCGCTTACCGAACGTTGCAAATTGAAGATGGATCGGCATGGCGAGGTCTCGGTGGCTCAGACGACTCCCTTTTCTCTTTCTTTTTCTTCTTCTTTCTTTTCCCTTCTTTTCTTTCTTTCTCTCCTTTCTGTTCTGTTCTATTTTTTTCTATTCTGTCTTCCGCTGCATTTTGTTTAGTCTCGGTAGCTACAGTGAACCGAGTGGTCACTGTAGCAATGTTGACTCGGTCAACTTTTTTTTTTTTTTTTTTTTTTTTTTTTTTTTTCTGATCCGCATTTTACAACGCCAGCGTTGAGAGCAATCCTCTCTTGCAGGACTTCGAGTTCCCCCATACGATGCAATCGAGGCCAAACACATCCGTCCTTGGATGGATACTCTCTTGAAGAAGCTGGTATGATTGATCTTTCGTACGTCTTGTCTGATCGGTATTTGTTGAGATTGTTGTCTGAGGTCTTAGCATTTGTAATATGTGTGTGTTATGCTGCAGGAGAGTAATCTGGAGGAACTGGAGAGGACGGTGGAGCCATCATGGCCAAAGCTTGTGGAGCCGTTGGAGATGATTGTGGATCGATTGGATGTGGTTTGGGGGATCATTAAATATCACAAGAACGTCAAGGATACAGCTGAGCTGCGTGCTGCGATAAAGGAAGTCTAGGTAATTTCTTTCGCTTGGTGTTGGTTCACCTGGACTGGGATCTCTTAGATGGTTCTTGAAGTAAGCTATTGGGTGATGAAAAGGGAGTGAAGTTAGAAGAGTTAAAGTGTGTTCTGGAGCAAGAGATAACCTCTCTTGCTGATTTTAGTTAAGTATCCGTTACACTAGAACATGCCTTGCACTGGTCAATTTATTTTATCTGTTTAGCTTTCGTGGTTTTCGAAGTCTTGAATCTCGATGCTTACATTGGATTAAATTTCAGCTTAGACTAGGGCAAAGTAAACCGGTTTACAACGCTTTCAAAGCTCTTTCAAAACGTATAGTGGAAAGTGAGTACAACTTGTCCTTTGAGTCCTTTTTTTTTTTGACTCTTTCTGGTAGCTTGATGGCGTATAATTGTCGCAACCATCCCGAGGTGAATTAGAATAGGTTTAAGATGACGCTTATACTATGGACTCTTTCAAACCCTTTCTACTATAACTTGATTTTTCATTATTCAATCAAATTTATGTGAGAGTCGCTATTGCTCTATCGTACATCGATTAGGAGCCGAGTAAGCTACTGGAGCCTATCTTACTTTTGCGAACCAGAGAATCTGAGTTCAAGGACTTGATTACAATAGTCTTGCTTAATGCTTGTTCCAGTACCTTTTTTCTTTTATTAGAACAATTTTTCTTTAATCTTTTCCGATTTTTAGTCCTTATACATGTAAGTCTATATTACCATACATAAGAGCTAATACAATAAAATTAAATAATCCGTAATAAAGATAAAGAAAGGAAAAAAAAAACAGCAACCTGAGTCGTATTGAGCAAAACTAAAAAAAAGCCTCGATATAATGCCCCGGGACAAAACCTGTGAGTGACGCATCAAAATATAAGTACACTAGTCTAATAAAAGCAAATCTCCTAATCTATGTGACAATAAATTAATTCTAGATGAAATATCACGACACCTGCAATAAAAATTAAGAAAAATCCTATCATGAAATGCGAGAAATGACTAAATGCATCTAAATGCTTTTTATTTATTTATTTATTATGCCATGAAATTATCTGAATACATATGAAAAGATTAATAGAAATGTTGAAACATAAAAAGGGATAAGTATACTGAAAGTTCTAAAACTTATCATAAATGTGCGATTGAGTTTTGAAACTTATAAAATATGCAATTAAGTTATAAAACTTTGCTAATTTGGTGCACCATTCAATTTGGATGACAGAAAATGTTGACGTGGTGTTTTTTTTTTTAATCCTACTTGGTGTTGACCTTACTAAAACATGAACAACTGTGGGTTTTTTTTTCCTTTTTTTTTTGTTTACTTCAAAAGAATTTTGGGCTTTTTTATTTTTTTAATCTAATTTTACTAGGATTTTGGTTTAAAAAGTAAGATTATAACCAAAATGATATCGTTTTACTCTTATGTTTCATATTTTAGTAAACGTTAACATCACATACAAGAGAAAAAAAAAGTCACGTTAATATTTTTCGTTATCCAAATTAGATGGGGTTAACAGAATAACAATGTACCAACTTGACAAGTTTTATGATTTAATCGCACTTTCGTGATGAATTTTAGAACTTCCAATGTACTTATCCTTCAAAAACAAAGTAACGAGAAAGATGAAACATCTAAATTCCGCATGGGAAAATGCTTCCAATACCTATTTGATGCATGTGTTTTTACGTGCTGAAAAAAAAGAGAGGTACTATATGTTATGCCGACACCAAAACTGATAAATAGACGAAGGGGGCCGCCGAGAATACAGGGCTGGACGCTCACTGTTCACACCTCGAGCGGTCTAAACAATGACTGCCAAAGGAAACAGTAAACAGTGGCCATTTAGCCTATTTCGGAGCCGGTAAACGTCCCTCCGAACATGCCACGTAAGACGGCGTCAACGCTGTCGTACTATGTAGGATGGCCACGTAGAAAAATATTTAAAAATTCAGAAAAAAATATTAAAATATTATCAGCGTTAATGTCGATTGTGTCACGTAGGACGGTCGGTGTCTATGTCAGCGATTTTTGATCAGATGAACAGAATTGGCAAATTGTTAATAAGTCTATGACTCAATTGGCACAAATGTAATGGATTTAAAGACTTTTTTTATACTTTTCTCGAGGTGCACCCACATTTGGGGTCATGTCTTGGCCACTGAACCGAGGGCTAAATCCCTACAATAAATATGCGTTAACACGATCAATATTAATGTGCAAAAGAAGCGGTTCAACAAGTAGTTATGCTACTGGACAGTTCAAAACACAGATTAAACCCTGACTTTTGATATTGCAGCGATAGCTTCCTCTCTTTTTCAGTTTTCCTTTTTGTTTTTTTGCCACCGAATATCCTCTCGATATTGCCTAGGGGGTCTCGATCCAACTCGGGAATTGGACCGAATTGAATCGGCCGGTTCTTGGTGTTTCCCGAGGGAACCGATCTGATTTTTAGTTCCAAACATTTGACAATGGAAATTATCGGTCCGGGTCCTGGTGAGGAACCGGACCGACTGAATAGGACCAATGGTCTTGACCAAGATTTCTTCATCTTTTAATTTATTTATTTTTATTCTGAAATAAACCCTAATTAGTAAATAATTTTTTTCTTTCAATGTTGGGTAACTCTCACTTGAAGGGAATAGAAAGGAAAAAAAAAGTCACCAGGTCCAGATCGGCCCTAGAACGACTCTGCCTAGTCTAGTTCTTAATTCCACAAACTAGAAACCGACTCTGTCCAATCTGTTTCTAGGTTCTAGGGTGGAAACCAACTCACCTAAAACCGACCACACCTAATATTGCCTAAGTTGCACCAAGAAATGATGGAAAGAATCTTTTCTAAATTTCTCCCATTCTTTCCCTTTTGATTTTCGGTTAAAATCCTATTTCTTTCTGTTCAGCCGAATCCCCTTAACCTTTGCTGATTTTTCTTTTCTTTTTTGTTAATCTCAGCCAAACCATCTCTTTCCATTTTGAGAGTTAGCCTAGATTTCCCTAGCCTTCTTACCTTATTTTGTTTTCTCCCCCCTCCTAATTTGGAGCGATCCGTGTACGGCAAGTACACATGCCATTTTGGCTAAGGTAAGAGAGAGAGAGAGGGGGAGGGGCCGGGTTCCCAGTGGGCTCAATCTTGGAATCAAAATGAGTTTAACTTCCTTTTCTAAATTCATGGCCTGATCCCTCGTCGGGCCGATTCAAAAGTAATTCACGACCTTGCCTAATGTCTATGTTTGATGTAGACGCTTTATTCTTAAACAAGAATGTCCATAGTTTCTAAATGTGGAGGAACGCGGTAAAGAACGAGAATGCAAGACTTTGCACTATTGATATTTTTTGTTTAGGGGTCAAATTCTGTCATTATGAGTGGATTCGATCTCTAATTTTTCTGAAATGCAAGAGAAGCCTTAAACGAAAGTTTATTTCTCAACAAATGTCTTATGCGTTCAATTTATATCACGATCCATTCGTTGATCTCATCGCTGTTTCCACTTTGTAAGTTGCAAAACAAATGTATCACTACACAGAATGCGTATATAGTGTAGTGCATATACTTTCTAATCAGATTGATTGACATTCGCTTTTGAAAATTTACCATTGTAGAACAAATAAAGGAAGCAGTTCTGAACGGGGTTGCCCTGGAAGATGGCAAAAGGGAAGAGTATAACAAAATTAAGCAGGTGTGATGCGTTTTATCACTGCATCAAATAAATTGAAATCAAGCATGGATTTTACAAAGTTTCAACAACTGGATCCCACATCTAGTCAATGAAGACACACTGTGCTGGTGCATGAAACTTAGCTTCTTTCCTGCTCTTCCAGCCTCACCTTATTTCATCTTTTTTGAAGCTCACCCTCTTAACATCTATACCATGGATCTTCTGCCACCATCAGCACCTATATCTCAGTTGGAGCCTCTGCCTGTTTCTTCTAATGATGTTCTACCAGATTCAAGATCACCAGCACCGATTCCTCTTCAAGTTTATACACGTGGTCCTCAACCTGTTCGGGACCGTACCTCTCCACCAACGAGCGTCCCATCACCACCACCTCAAGTCCAGGCTTCCGATCCTCTTCCACCATCTTCTGTCAGTTCACCTATTGCTCACCGTACTCGGTCTTGATATCCTCTTTTTGATTTTGTTTCTTATCATAACTTAGACCCTCAGATGTCTGCCTTTGTGTCATCCCTTGCATCTGTGTCAGTGCCGAGTAGTGTGCAAGAGGTTTTAGCCCATTCAGGTTGGACTCGTGCTATGGAAGAGAAGTTGGCTGCATTACATCATAATAAAACTTGGTAGCTGGTTCCATTGCCAGCTAATAAACAGTAGGTAGGTTATCGCTGGGTCTTTTTTGTTAAACAACATCCCGATGGTTTAGTTGAATGCTTAAAAGCGTGTCTTGTGGCAAAGGGTTATACTCAAACTTATGGCATTGATTATGATGAACTTTTTCTCTCGTGGCCAAAATTCCTTCTGTCCGCATTGTTATTTCCTTGGCTGCACGGTCTTAGTGGACTTTTCATTAGCTTGATGTCAAAAATGCATTTCTTCATGAAGATCTTCACAATGAAGTATATATGGAGCAACCACCTAGGTTTGTTGCTCAGGGAGAGAAGGTATGTCGATTACGAAAAGCTCTTTATAGACTTAAGCAATCTCCTTGTGCTTGGTTTGGTTGCTTCAGTGATGCGGTTATCTCTTTTGGCATGCATCGGTGCAGTGTGGATCACTTAGTATTTAGTATGTCATTTTCAAAAGGGTGTGTTATTCTTGTTGTCTATGTTAATGAAATCATTTTAACTGGAAGTGATGTTGAAGGTATACAACGACTCAAGCAGTTTCTACAAAAGGAGTTTAACACTAAAGACTTAGGTTGCCTTCAATATTTCCTTGACATTGAAGTTGCCTATGCTAATGGCGGTATCGCTCTCTCCCAGCGAAAGTATACTCTTGACATTCTTAAGGAGGTTGGCTTACATGATGCTAAACTTGGTGATGCACCTATGGACCTTGGAGTGAGACTTGATAATGAACATGGAGAACTTCTTCATGATTTAGAGAAGTATCGTCGGTTAGTAGGCAAGTTGAATTATCTTACTGTTACTCGTCCGAATATTTCATTTGCTGTTAGTGTGGTGAGTCAATTTATGAGCTCTCCTCGTACTACTCATTGGCAAGCTGCTCTATAAATTGTTCAGTATCTGAAGGGAGCTTTAGTTCTAGGACTTGTGTTCCATAATCAGGGTCATCTTCGTATAGCTGGTTATTCTAACCTTGAATCTTTGGAGGTGACAGGATATTCTGATGCAGATTGAGCTGGTTGCCCTATGGATCGTTGATCTACTTCGGGATACTGTGTCTTCCTTGGTGGTAATCTTATGTCATGGAAAAGTAAGAAGCAATTTGTGATTTCTCGATCTAGTGCAGAGGCTGAGTATCGTGCTATGGCTAATGTTACAAGTGAATTTCAATGGATTCGTATGTTGTTAGTTGAGATCGGATTGCCTATGACCAGATCATCTACTCTTCATTGTGATAATCAGTCTGCTATTCATATTGCTAGCAATGCAGTGTTTCATGAGCGAACAAAGCATATAGAGGTGGATTGTCATTTTGTTTGGGAAAAGGTGAACTGTGGGGACATACAGCTAGTGCATACACGTTTTGAAGAGCAACTAGTAGACATTTTCACAAAGCCTCTTCGACGTGGACGAGTTTCATATATTTGTCATAAGTTAGGTCTATTTGATATGTACGCTCCAACTTGAGGGGGAGAGTTGGGTTTATTGTTTTAGAGTATTAGCAAGTTGGGGCTAAATATGTAATTGTATTAGGCTTAACCCTAAACCTATAAGTACTTATCTTTTGATCTCAGAAATAATAATCACTCTTTTATCAATAACAGGGCCATTGAGAGTAGAAGAGAAGGACCACAGGAAACCGGAGTAGCATCTTGTATATGCTATTAGGCTTCTTGCAAAGTGATGTCCCCCTTCTCTAATTAATTTTTCTTTCCCTAACAATTTTATGAACTAATATACCCTGATTTATGCGTGTGAATATGAACTTGTAGTCTCACAATTTGCAATTTTGCAGGAAGAACTTCGCCTATATTTCTCTTTGTCAAAAGTAATGGAGGGCCTTTTCAACCTTGCAAGTACACTTTTTGGAATTGAGATTGAGGCTGCTGATGGACTAGCACCGGTAAATAAGTCTAATGGTGTGCTTCTGCCTTTTCTGCGCTATTAGTACATGCATTCTAATAAAATGCTTTTTTTTTTCCTTTAGGTCTGGAACAATGATGTTAAATTCTATCGTGTAAAAGATTCTTCGGGAAATGCAATTGCATACTTCTGTTTTGACCCCTATTCTCGACCATCTGAGAAAAGGGGAGGTGCATGGATGGATGAGGTTGTTGGTCAAAGCCGTGTGCTGTCTCGAGATGGAGCAAGTGCAAGATTACCAATTGCGCACATGGTGTGCAATCAAACACCACCTGTGGGGAACAAGCCAAGTCTTATGACGTTCCAAGAGGTCAATTTCCAACTCCTTTCCTGAGTTTATTGGCTTCTTTTCTCCTATTTGAGTCTGAAATACTAAACAGAGGGAGGGTAGTTAGTGCAGCCACAAGCTAATGCAAGGTATACAGTTTTCTTAGTTTCTTGTGCTCCCCACACCTTTTCTATATAATGATCTGAGCTCTATTTATAGAGCAATTCCATCGACTAGACAGCAAATATCTCCGTCAAGTTGTGCAGAGACATTCTTTTTCTTTTGAATTCTTCTACAAGTATACATAGACTCCTTTTCCATCACACTTCAACTACTTCCCCAGACAAGGTTTTTTGTAGGATTCTTCTAGAGTTCTCTAGCAGATGGATCACTTTTTCTAACAATCTGCATCTAGAGATGGGTCTATTGTTTGACTTTCAGTTTTACCTGCTCCCATGCTAAAATCTTCTGATTCACACCTGATACTTGTTGAACCGCAGTTAATTAAACATGAAGGTTTCATATGATCCATTTAGCCATTCTTGTGCCACAACAATTCTACCCTCTACAGGATGTTATAGTTGTCTCTTATATGAATGATGAGATTTGAGCTCTTACTTGTCCTTCATGAAACATCTTCATCCTCTGAGTGGTATCTGCCATTTGAACACTTATATGTGTCGCTGACATTGGCAGGTTCATAACTGTTTTTCATGAATTCAGTCATGCGCTTCAACACATGCTAACCAAACAGGACGAAGGCCTTGTTGCTGGCACTAAAGGAATAGAGGGGGATGCTAAGGAATTGCCCTCTCAGTTTATGGAGAACTGGTGTTATCACAGGTAATTTTGTCTTGGGCTATCTCTTATAGAGCTATACAACAGATTGATGTGCCGTCATGGTTGGATGTTTTTGCACTTCACAAATTCATAAAAGGTTAACACTGTCTATGACAACAGTAGATTGCTTCACGGGATATTATGTGATGTTTGGGTTGTATTGCCTTTGTACTGTCTCTGGATCTGAAGTGTGGAACTGAGAACATTGCCTTCTTTGTACTGTGGATAACAGAAGATGATTCCTTAGAGATTCCTTCTTTTAGGATAACTTTATCATTCTTCCTCTTTAATATATGCCCATTTCATTATATTTCATCATTACTTTTTTAACATTCATACCCACATAATTTTTTTTTAATCATTTAAACCTTTCGATTCATTAATTTTCACGATGAATGAATAGATCCAATTTTCATCATTTTAATATTACAATTTATTGATTATCATTTCATTATTCGTGAGTCCTTTCCTTACTTTTTACTACTTTGATATGTGCATAATATATAAAGTTGTGCTATGTTATATTAATCTAACGGATTTGCACTCTCTTAAAAAATATTACTACTCTTAAATGTCCTAACTTTTTTTTTCATTGTTGTTAAAGCTCTTTTCTCTCGTCATTGATGTTGAAAGTGTCGGAATGTTTGTATCCATAATGATATGGTATAAAAATTTATTTTCTTAATTTTATTTTTCTATGTTGGTGAATAATATACGCACTAAGCATAACAAAGAAATTGACAAAATGAACATTTTCAACTTAAGCATTTACAATAAAACCAGTTCTTTCTTAGAAACGTGGGAACACTTCATCTCAATACAGAATATTTCTTTTATTCTATTCAACGTTATCTTTTACTATTTTGTTTCCTCAAACAAATTATTCTTCATTAACATCAATTAGTTATTTTTACGATTTTTATGACAAATATTGGGACGCAAATCATGTTTTTCACTTTAGCTTAGTTATAATAAACAAGTTGTCGTTCAATTGACGAGCGAAGCTTGCAAATTCAACTGTAAAAAATTTAACATGATCATATTTAAGAGTTATTCGTTATTGTGATGTAATAACCTATGAACAATTATCAACGAAGCCCGCTTATTGAAAATACTTTTATGGAGCGAAGGGCAGGCATATTTGTAGTTAAACAATGACTGCAGTGTCTTCTTTTTTTTTTTTCCCAGTGGAGATATAAGTCATTATATTATCCTTGAACCGCAGGGATACTTTGATGGAATCGCAAAGCACTATGAAACTGGCGAGAGTCTCCCTGAAGATGTATACAGAAAGCTCCTTGCAGCTAAGACTTTCCGTGCAGGCTCCATAAGCCTTCGCCAGGTTAACTTCTCAGTAACTCAATACGAAATAAACTGCTTGTTCTTCTTACTTTATTGACACCTTTTAAAGTTGGGACTGTTTCAAATAGCTTCCAAAGAGAAGAAAGCTATTCCAGGAGGCATTGCCCTGTCCGTGGGGGAACTGTCTCGCCTGTACTTTGTCTTCATGGTGCTACATTTATTAAGAGCTGAATGCTGCACCTCTTGTTTATTGAGGTTCCACCTTCGTCTATGCTGTTTGTGGCCATCCAATACACAAGTTTGAAATGATAAAACAAAAAGGGGAGGACTCCATATCTCATCAGTTCATGTCTGTATGACAGCGAGGCAGCGAAAACTTTACTTTGTTTATTAAACCTTGGTGCAAGCATGGTTTCTAGGTTGCTGTTTTACTGTACATAGTTTGAAATGATGCAGATCATATTATTTTTCCGGAGGAGATCATTAATCATTGATAGAAAGAACGTTAGCAAAGTAAAATAAAGTGATTAGGAAATCTTGAAACTGTATATGGTGAATAAATTGCTCATTCTTCAGGAATCATACTAATGTAGATTTAGAAATAACTTGGTTATTACTGTCATTGTCTGTGAAAATTCTCAGATAAGATATGAAAGTGTAGATCTGCAGCTTCATACAAAATATGTTCTGGTGGGTCAGAATCTGTATATGATGTGGATCGAAGGGTTTGGGAAAAAACTCAGGTGATCCCTCCACTTCCTGAGGATCAAATCGTTTGTAGTTTCCAGCATATATTTTCAGGTTCATCTTCCTACCTGTCAAAATGGTTTTTTTATGGTATATAAACCTTATTGGATCATCTTTATCTTACACGCTGGGAATTCGTTGCTTTTCACTTATATACAGCTGGATACGCAGGCTGGTTATTACAGTTACAAGGTACATGATATTCTTCTCTGAATATAATACACCCCTTTTCCTTGTAGTGGCTGTCAGTTCTGAGTACTGGGTTACCCATGTTCGTGCTTGAGATTGATTTATTTCCATGATGTGTGTGGTTCTAATCGTGAATGTATTGGTTTTCAGTGGGCAGAGGTGCTGTCAGCAGATGCTTTTGCCGCATTTGAGGATGTAGGTTTAAATGACATCAAGGTATGTCCAAGTAGTTGTGGACATATTTGCAATAAAAACAATGCTGCTTCCAAAGCTCCTAGGTCCTTGTGTTTGCCATTCATGTTTATACGTGTGTACAGTAGCAAGAGTAATAAACATGCGAGATTGCTTTTTCTTCCCCCTTTCAACGAGTGGTGAATACTCCCGGTGAACGTCTGAGCAAAGAATGGAAGCCTGACCGAAACTGATTGGTCTGCATACTGTGTATGCCTAAGGACTTATGTCCATTGCTCTCTAATTACTGTACACGTCAGGCAGGCCCCAGACCTGTGAGATTGCATACTTGCACACTCCCCACTACTGCAGCACAACAATGCCTTACAATTTTTTCCACGAACTGGTAGGCCCCAAATCCTGTTCCCATACCCTTTCAGCCTCAATGCATGGCTTATACCAGTCTTCAACATCCCTTTTGTACGCATTAGCATGGCCTTGTCACTCCTGAAGTTTAGCAAAATTGATTCTTTTCAATTAGATCAAACAAGGAGGAAGCGAGCAATTGACGAGGAACCTCATTAGATGCTTTATTTCTACGTGTTTTGAGTTTGAGGTCCCTGTTGCACCACAAATATAGGTTTCTCTGTTACTAGTGTCTGATTTTTGCTTTCAGTGTTATCTGAAAGCCCCCCATGAGGGATAGGTGCACCTTCATATTTGTACAAGCCCTGCTTGTTTCGTTTCTTTTCTATAGTGCGAGACGCAGAGCTCCAAGGACCAAACCGGTTCAGTATTTTTTCTTCATGTTCGGTTCTTTTTCCAGTTCTTAGGTAGAAAGTTATCGACCTGAAAATTCACGCAGGTTTAATTGCCACCCCAAGTCGTATACCAAAGTCCATTGGACCATTGATAGGACATAGTAAGGCCATCACGTAACGTACAGAAAATCTTCTACGCTGGTGTTACAATTATCTTCTCCGCATTATTCACTCTTTATTAGACAACATTACGTCCAGCATCATGTCTTGTCGTCCAACAACCTTTCCGAAAGGATTGCACATGGGAAATCTTGTTGTCTTGTCTAATACTATCAATTATGAAGCACCTTCTTCAATATTACTTTTAGTATCCGAATTAATCATTGGTTTTTCTCATGATCTGCTGAGCATGGTCGACAGGCTGTCAAAGAAACAGGGCAAAGGTTCCGAGAGACTATTCTTGCTCTTGGAGGTGGAAAAGCTCCATTACAGGTTCGGAAGTTGTGGTTTCGCATCATCTACTCTTATAATATGTAGTTCACATTTTCATTGTTAATGTTACTTATGATCTCTATTAAGCTTTCTCCTCTATTTGACTACTCTCAGTTTAGTAATTATTACTTGAAGTCCTTACGATGCCAATGTTGCTATACCAGGTCTTCAGTGAATTTTGAGGACATGAGCCTTCACCCGATGCATTACTCAGGCATAATGACCTTTTGCCAGTTGCAGCATAATGCTGTCCTAATGGGCTATTGGGAGCATTTCACAATTAAGATCAGCTTGTGCATGAGGGTTGATGCGAATGCTATGTCCAGTTTTTAGTTAAGGTGGTTGCATGAAAACGATGGAGAAATCGGTGTAGATAGCAGAAGGCACTAACATCGTTGCAGTTGTTGATAAAATGAGCTGTGCTTTGAGTTTGAATACATAGTAGTGACTGATATTGGACGTTTGATTGTGCACTTCTCTTAATTTGTGAAACCATGGAAGCAACACTAGTAGAAGTAGTGGTAGGAGAATGCAAATTACCATTCCTAGCACGCCAAATAAAAAGAAATAAAAGCATTCCAAGAGAGTTTGAACAATAGACTGAGGAGAGCTTTACCTTTGAAGTTAGTCACAACCCAACAAACTTTAAACTTCCGTCACCAATCCCTCTTGTTACCTGGTGAAGCTGCAATACCGTAGCCCAGACTTGAGCAGAGATAAGACATACTAAAAACAAGTAATACCCATCCTCCAAAGCTGAGTTGCAACATAATGCTGTCCTAATGGCTACTACTGTTTATATGGGCTGAAAGTAAGGTTGGAGTCTTGGACAATTTTCAAGTATGTAGTTCACATATGGTTCCTACCAACCATAGCAATTCATTCTTGAAAATAAATTTCCTATTCAGTGTATAGAGTGTGAGAGGAAAAAGTTATCTTTATTATTTAATAAAAACTTATTTATACATCAGTACTCAGCAACTAAATAAGCTCTAAGAGTTCTAAAGACCAATTTACCCTTTATACTTCTAACACTCATCCTCTACTAGAGTGTGGTTCATACTTACCATCAATAGAGAAGCTGTCACATCCCAAATCAACAAAAACAGGGGCAATGACACGGCCGCCCTTTTCACTCAAAGGATGCAGCCTCATTGTAATCAGAACTCAACCTGATATCAAAATATACATATATATATATCTGATCAAAAGGTTTCACGATTACAATATCAGAGTTTTTCTATAAACCACAAAAAACAAAAATGGCATAAGCACAAATCCACCAAAATGCCAACTCAAGCTCTCGACAACTGTAAAACTGTTCATACCACAAAACCCCATTCTAACAAAAAGCTGCTACTAATGCGGCGCTCACATCCTACTTACGGCTCGCTGAAGAACCTGAAAAAAATCAGTGAGATGAAAAGAATGAGCTACCACGGCTCAGTGAGGAATACATTTCTTCTAAGCGGATCGAACAATCACTATGCAATCCAAACAGCACAAAAGCATCAATCTCAATCCCAATATACAATATAGATAACATATCAAAGGTATTTGATATCATTTGACAAAGCTTTGTAAATATGAACTCATTCAACAACATCGGAAATCAATAGTCTGATCCATTGAGTAATCTAAACCAAAACATTCGTCGATGGTCCATTCCACCGACTAATCTAATGCTCATCATCAATACTATGGTCACATTTAACGCCGTGACAAAGGCGACCAAGTTTACCTCTCTTGGCTAGATCTACCACATATAAAGCCGGTGGTTCGGCCTAAAAGGACGTCTTAACAGTATGCACACTCCCCCCTCAATGGGTTCTCATCATAGTGATTTGAGCATAAACAACTAATCTCTTCCAACAACAGTTCACAAAAGTAGTAAAAGTTCGATCCAAATTTATGCAGAAATCATGCTCTCAATAACTCATACTTTATTAAAACACATTCATTTTTAAGACATGAGCTTGTAAATTCATAGAAGAAATAGTATCACTCACCTGAGAAAGTCGAAAACCACCCTACGTGGTTACTCGAGCCAACGCGCACGCTTTCTTATCAATTATATGAAAAACAGAATTAAAAACTGAGTAACACACTATTCTAACGTACGACTCTACCGGATAACGCCTATTTGCTACTAAAATGACACCTACGTGCCAACGAAACGCTCGCTCATAGCGGACACGCAAGCTGTCCACTATGCACAGTTTGTGCAACAAATTTAATCGTAGCATAACTTCCTCCTCTGAGCCCCGATTAAAGCGAGCTTATAATCCAAAGAAATCTCTTTTAATGTACTTCAAAACCCCCAACATAGCTCCTCCAAAATTTGTCCAGAATTCGACAAAACGGACGCAACAGTTCTGGTCGCGCACTATTCACTGCGCGCGTCAAACTTCAAAATTCTGTTTCAGACAAACCGTAAGTCCAAATTGCGTTCCGTCAACTCACATGGCTTCACAACACCCTAAACTTTCATTCTAGTATAAAAACACAACTAAACAGCTCCAAAATCAGATTTCGGGGCTCAAATTTCACATAATTCCGAATTTGAGCCATAAACCCAAAAACTACTCGGATAGGATGGACGAGCGGTGCAAGAGCTTACCGAGCACTGCAATACGTAGTAGAGTCGGCTTGGCGAGGCATCTGACCCGAGCTCCTTCTCCTTTTTCTTTTTCTTCTTCTTTTCTCTTTTCTCTTCTTTCCTTTCTGTTCTGTTCTTCTTTTCTTTCCCCTGCGTTTTAACAGCTCTCAGTAGCTACAGTGAACCGAGTGGTTCACTGTAGCAATGTTGACTCAGTTTTTTTTTTTTTTTTCGCACCAAATATTACATTCTCCCCTCCTTAAAGGAAATTTTGTCCTCGAAATAAGACTTACCTTAATCATCAAACAAGTGAGGATATTTGCGTCTTGCCTCCTCCTCATGCTCCCATGTAGCTTCTCTTTCCGTATGGTTTTGCCATTGAATCTTCACATAAGGGATAGTACGTCGTCGCAGCACCTGATCCTTCCTATCAACAATACGAATGGGCTGCTCTTCGTATGTTAGGTTCTCCTTTAATCTCAAATGTGTAAAATCCAGTACGTGATCAGGATTCGGCACATACTTCCGCAATAAGGACACGTGGAACACATTGTGTACTCCGGATAGTGCTGGTGGCAAGGTCAGTTTGTAAGCAACTTCACCAATCTTCTCTAAAATAAAAAATGGCCCCACATACCTAGGACTCAACTTGCCACACATGCCAAATCTCATGACACCCTTCATAGGAGAGACCTTTAGGAATACATGATCATCTACATTGAACTCTACCTTGCGCCTTTTAAGGTCCGAATAACTCTTTTGACGACTTTGTGCTGTTTTGAGATGATTCCGAACCAATCTAACTTTCTCTTCTGATTGTTGAATGAATTCAAGGCCGGTTAGTCTTTTCTCTCCAACATCGTCCCAACAAACAGGAGTCCTGCATTTTCGACCATACAAAGCTTCAAAAGGAGCCATCTTAATGCTGGAATGTAACTATTATTATAGGAAAACTCCGCCAAATGCAAATGTTCATCCCATGAATCGCCAAAGTCAATGACGCAGGATCTTAACATGTCCTCTAGCGTTTGGATAGTTCTTTCTGACTGCCCATCTGTTTGCGGATGAAAAGCCGTACTAAAGTTGAGTTTAGTACCTAATGCTGTTTGTAAACTCTTCCAAAAGTTGGACACAAACCTTGGATCTCTGTCAGAAACGATGCTCACTGCAACTCCATGAAGCTTCACTATCTTGTTAACGTACCGTTTCGCCATATCTTCCAATGAAAGGCCGAATCAATATGACAAAAAGTGTGCAGACTTAGTCAATCGATCGACAATCACCCATATAGCATTCTTTCCACTTGGCGTCCTCGGTAATTCGACGATAAAGTCCATGGTGATATGTTCCCACTTCTATTTCGGTATCTCAAGTGGGTGTAGTTGTCCACTTGGTCTTTGATGTTCAATCTTTACTTGTTGGCAAACCAGACATTGATCGACAAACTTCACGACATCTTTCTTCATATTGATCCACCAAAAGTTTCCCTTCAAATCCCTGTACATCTTAGTGCTTCCCGGATGAATCGAAAATCTAGTGCTATGAGCTTCCTGCAGTATCTCTCTTTTCAATTCCGAATCATCGGGAACACATAGTCGACCACGAAACCTCAACGACCCATCCATATGGATACTGAAGTCTTCTTGTCTTCTAGCTTCTACGCCATCTCTAATCTTCCCCAACTGAGGATCATCACTCTGTTTAGCTTTAATTCTATCAATCAACGTTGGTTGTACTCGAAGATTAGCTAATCGAGCACCAAGTTGATGTACTAATACCTCAAGGTCCAGCTTCCTCATATCCTCGAGGATAGGCTTCTGAGAAGTAATTAACACTGCCATGTTTCCAAAAGACTTACGACTCAAGGCATCCGCTACTACATTTGCCTTACCTGGATGGTAATGGATAGATAAGTCATAATCTTTAAGAAGTTCAAGCCATCTCCTTTGTCTCATATTCAGTTCTTTCTGAGTAAAAATATACTTTAGACTCTTGTGATTAGTAAAGACTTCACACTTTTCACCATACAAGTAGTGCCACCATATTTTTAAAGCAAAGACAATTGCCGCCAACTCTAAGTCATGGGTGGGATAGTTTTTCTCATGAACTTTTAACTGTCTGGAGGCATAGGCCACAACCTTACCATCCTGCATGAGAACACAACCTAAACCTTCTTTAGATGCATCACAGTAGATTGTGAAGCCGCCACTTCCTGAAGGCAAGGTTAGTATGGGAGGTGACACTAACCGCTTCTTTAATTCTTGAAAACTATGCTCACACTGATCTGACCATATGAACTTAACTCTCTTCTGAGTTAGGTGAGTAAGTGGACCAGCAATTTTTGAAAATCCCTCCACAAATCGCCTATAATAACCAGCTAGCCCAAGAAAACTTCTTACTTTAGTGATATTGGTAGGGCGATTCCACTGAACAACTGCTTCAACTTTCTTCGGGTCAACTGAGATGTCATCCTTCAAAATTACATGGCCCAAGAACTCTATATGGTCAAGCCAGAAGTCGCATTTACTGAATTTAGCAAACAACTTCTTTTCACGCAAAGTTTGCAAAACAAACCTTAAGTGTTGCTCGTGTTCCTCTAAACTCCTCGAATACACCAGGATATCATCAATGAATACCACAATAAATCTGTCAAGATACTGTCTGAATACCCTGTTCATCAAATCCATGAAAGCAGCAGGTGCATTCGTTAACCCAAAAGGCACAACAAGGAACTCATAATGCCCATACCTTGTTCTGAAGGTAGTTTTAGGTACATCGTCTACTTTTATCTTCAACTGATGATACCTAGAACGGAGGTCAATCTTAGAAAATACCTGAGCCCCCTGAAGTTGATCAAATAGATTATCAATCCGAGGCAAAGGATATTTGTTTTTAATCGTCACCTTGTTAAGTTCCCGGTAATCTATGCAAAGCCGCATGCTTCCATCCTTCTTTTTCACAAATAAGACTGGAGCTCCCCAAGGCGAAACACTGGGTCTAATGAAACCCTTATCCAACAACTCCTGTATCTGTGTTTTCAATTCTTTTAATTCAGATGGTGCCATTCGATATGGTGCTTTTGAAATAGGTGTCGTACCAGGCATCAAATCGAAGCGGAACTCAATCTCTCTATTAGGAGGCAAACTAGTTAGATCATCAGGAAAAACATCCGAAAACTCTCTAACAACGGGAACATTGTCCAACTTTACGACCTCCTTTGTTGTGTCTTTTATACATGCTAAATAACCACAACAACCTTTCCTCAAAAGTTTCCTTGCTTGCATTATTGAAATCAATCTTGGAAGATTGCCTTTACAACTTCCCGAAAAAGAGAACTTAGGTCGATTAGGAAGTCGAAAGACAACTTTCTTGAAATAGCAATCAACGGTAGCATGATATATTGACAACCAATCCATCCCTAGAATAACATCGAAATCCTGTATATTTAACACCACCAAATCTCCAGGCATTTCAACATTATCAATCTGGAGCATACACCTCTTGAACACACGGTCAGCAATTAAGAAATCACCAGTAGGAGTATCGACACGCAATTCACATTCAAGAGGTTCAGGTAGCACATCAAGTTTCTTTGCATATTCAGTTGAAATGAAGGAATGCGTAGCACCAGGATCAAATAACGCATAAGCATATCGCGAGGCAATAGAAATATTACCTGCAACAACTCTGTTAGATGCCGTCGTATCCTCCTCTGTCATCGCGAAAACCTTTCCGATCATCCTCTGTTTTTGTTGATTTTCCTGTGGCCTACCAGCTGAAGGCATATCCTTTCTCATGGAACAAGTACGAGCTAAATGTCCAGGCTGTCCACATACAAAACATAATCTATTACCCATTAGGGCATTCCTCTGCATAGGACAATTTTGCCGCGTGTGCCCTATCTTGCCACATGAAAAGCAAACTCCCGTCTTCCAATAACATTGACCGCTGTGATGCTTCCCATAAGTAGTGCAAGGGCCTTGAATAGGTTGACTTTTAACATTCCCAGGCTGGTTGAAACTCCTTCGATTACTGCTGCCGATTGCACGACTTTCTTGAAAATCAGAGAATTTTGACCTCTTATGCTGAGGAGCACCCTGTGTTCTACGCTCCAAGATCCCTTGTTCAACCTTGATCGCTCGTTCTAACACGTCATTATAAGTTGTCAATAAGAGAGGGTCGAGGGTAGCACGAATCTCAGGTCGGAGCCCTCTTTGGAAATGTTCGGCTTTATTTTCCTCATCGGCCACAAAATGTTCTGCGAATCTACTCAACTGGTTGAAGCGGCCTGCATACTCCAAAACTGTGGAGTCACCTTGGGATATATTTACAAAGTCTCCCCTCATCTTTGCTTGGAATGACTTCGGGAAGAATTGGGCGTCAAAAACCTTAGCAAAGTTCTTCCATGAAATAGTAGCATCCCTGTCTCCAAAAGCGAGCCTAGCTCCATCCCACCAATATTCAGCTTCACCCTCTAGGTATTGAGTGGCAAAGTCAACTTTTTGATCATCAGGAACTCTTTGAGTTTTTAAGATTCCCTCCATTTTTCTCATCCAGCGCTCCGCCACGAGAGGATCAGATTTCCCATCATAAGTTGGTGGGTTCGCCCTTTGGAACTGGGAAAATGTGCATGAATTAGTGGGGCCATCTTTACTTAATTCCTTCGCTTGATGATACCAGTGGATCATTACTTGAGTAAAATCTACCGGGGGATCAGGCTCTTGAGACTCCTTACTGATTTCTTGCACATCAGGACTTCTGTTATGTTGATTCTTCAAGTTCCGCCTTGAAGCTGTACCTCAAGAAACTTGAGGCACGTTCCCATCATCGGAGGTAACCACTCGCTTCCCCTTTCTATTCTTGAGAAGGGAGGTAAGCGGCTCAGAGTAAGAACTCAAGGTTACCTGGATCCAAGAAAAAGACATAACTTTAGAGTCTAAACAACTAACACATTAAAATCTATCACACAATCTCACAACATCCCATTTCTACCCAAAAGATCAAAACTTATGCTCTGATACCAACAAATGTCACACCCCAAATCAACAAAAACAGGGGCAATGACACGGCCGCCCTTTTCACTCAAAGGACGCAGCCTCACTGTAATCAGAACTCAACCTGATATCAAAATATACATATATATATATATATCTGATCAAAAGGTTTCACGATTACAATATCAGAGTTTTTCTATAAACCACAAAAAAAAAAAAATGGCATAAGCACAAATCCACCAAAATGCCAACTCAAGCTCTCGGCAACTGTAAAACTGTTCATACCACAAAACCCCATTCTAACAAAAAGCTGCTACTAACGCGGCGCTCAAATCCTACTTACGGCTCGCTGAAGAACCTGAAAAAAAATCAGTGAGATGAAAAGAATGAGCTACCACGGCTCAGTGAGGAATACATTTCTTCTAAGTGGATTGAACAATCACTATGCAATCCAAATAGCCCAAAAGCATCAATCTCAATCCCAATATACAATATAGATAACATATCAAAGGTATTTGATATCATTTGACAAAGCTTTATAAATATGAACTCATTCAACAACATCGGAAATCAATGGTCTGATCCATTGAGTAATCTCAACCAAAACATTCGTCGATGGTCCATTCCACCGACTAATCTAATGCTCATCATCAATAATATGGTCACATTTAACGCCGTGACAAAGGCGACCAAGTTTACCTCTCTTGGCTAGGTCTACCACCTATAAAGCCGGCGATTCGGCCCAGAAGGACGTCCTAACAGTATGCATACTCCCCCCTCAATGGGTTCTCATCATAGTGATTTGAGCATAAATAACTAATCTCTTCCAATAACAGTTCATAAAAGTAGTAAAAGTTCGATCCAAATTTATTCAGAAATCATGCTCTCAATAACTCATACTTTATTAAAACATATTCATTTTTAAGACATGAGCTTGTAAATTCATAGAAGAAATAGTATCACTTACCTGGGAAAGTCGAAAACTACCCTACATGGTTACTCGAGCCAACGCGCACGCTTTCCTATCAATTATATGAAAAACGGAATTAAAAACTGAGTAACACACTACTCTAATGCACGACTCTACCGGATAACGCCTATTTGCTACTAAAATGACACCTACGTGCCAACGAAACGCTCGCTCATAGTGGACACGCAAGTTGTCCACTATGCACAGTTTGTGCAACAAATTTAATCGTAGCATAACTTCCTCCTCCGAGTCCCGATTAAAGCAAGCTTATAATTCAAAGAAATCTCTTTTAATGTACTTCAAAACCCCCAACACAGCTCCTCCAAAATCTGTCCAGAATTTGACAAAATGGACGCAACAGTTCTGGTCGCGCACTATTCACTGCGCGCGTCAAACTTCAAAATTCCGTTTCGGACAAACCGTAAG
>BCNH02000009.1:4683266-4697728 GCA_001662345.2 Metrosideros polymorpha var. glaberrima
CAAAACCCCCAACACAGCTCCTCCAAAATCTGTCCAGAATTTGACAAAACGGACGCAACAGTTCTGGTCGCGCACTATTCACTGCGCGCGTCAAACTTCAAAATTCCATTTCGGACAAACCGTAAGTCCAAATTGCGTTCCGTCAACTCACATGGCTTCACAACACTCTAAACTTTCATTCTAGTATAAAAACACATCTAAACAGCTCCAAAATCAGACTTCGGGGCTCAAATTTCACATAATTCAGAATTTGAGCCCTAAACCCAAAAACTACTCGGATAGGATGGACGAGCGGTGCAAGAGCTTACCGAGCACTGCAATACGTAGTAGAGTCGGCTTGGCGAGGCATCTGACCCGAGCTCCTTCTCCTTTTTCTTTTTCTTCTTCTTTTCTCTTTTCTCTTCTTTCCTTTCTGTTCTGTTCTTCTTTTCTTTTCCCTGCGTTTTAACCGCTCTCGGTAGCTACAGTGAACTGAGTGGTTCACTATAGCAATGTTGACTCAGTTTTTTTTTTTCGCACCAAATATTACAGAAGCACTGAGGTCCGGGGGTTGCTTCAGCAAGGGTTGCAGGAACAGCACTCCCGAGTCACCAAAAGGCTTTTATGATTTAAGCTCATATTTTATTGGTAGTTTGAGTTTGGGCCCATGAATAATTACTGCTTATATATACTATTTCTCTTGTAATTGAGCAATGTAATTGAAACATACGAGGTGCTAATTAGAGTGGAATCCTTTGTTGAATATAGCCATAGTTTAAGGATAAACCAAGATAAAACCTTGTCTCAATCTCTCTCTCTCTCTCTCTCTCTCTCTCTCTCTCTCTCTCGACTTTTACTCTTTATTTCGTGTGATTGTTACAAATGTTTTATATCCTTCCATTACCCAATGGTTTAGTAAAAATGTCTACAAGTTGTTCACTAGTTCAAATGTGACTAGAAAGAATCACTTCACTTTGCATCTTCTCTCGAATAAAATGACAATCAATTCCAATATGTTTTGTTCTCTTGTGAAACACGAGGTTTGAAGATATATGCATCGTAGCTTTGTTATCACACCATAAAGGCATAGGAACTAGAGCTTTAAAGCCTAACTTAGTTAATAACTGCTGAATCCACACTAATTCACATGTCACTTGTGCCATGCCTCTATATTCTGACTCAACACTGGAACGGGCAACAACGCTTTGTTTCTTACTCTTCCATGACACCAGATTTCCTTCAACCCAAATACAATAGCTAGTGGTTGATCTCCTATCATTTGGAGATCCTTCCCAATCAGCATTAGAAAATCCTTCAACTTTGCTATGGCCATGGTTTTGGTAAACAATTCCTTTTCCTATAGTCTTTTTCAAGTACCTTAAAATCCAAATTACCGCATCCTAGTGAGATGTACGAGGAGAAGATAGAAACTGACTTACCGCACTAACTAGAAAGGCAATGTCTGGTCAAGTAACTGTGAGGTAATTTAGTTTGCCTACCAATCTTCTATATCTCTTAGGATTATCGAAAAGTTCTCCTCCCTCAGCAACTAGTTTAACCCCTTGTTCCATGGGTGAATCAAGAGACTTTGATCCCAGCATACCTGTCTTAGTAAGTAAATCCACGACATATTTTCGCTGTGACAGAACAATACCTTTCTGTGACTGTGCCATCTCAATTCCTAAGAAAAACTTCAATTTTCCTAAGTCATTAGTTTGAAACTCCTTTTGAAGATAGATTTTTAGCTCAACTATACCAACCAAGTTATCTCCCGTAATGATGATATCATCCACATATACAATCAATAACAGCTTGCCTTTCCCTAATTGTTTACAAAAGAGAAAGTGATCATTGCCACATCTAGACAATCCAAAAGAGAGTATAGCATCAAAAAATCTTCCAAACCATGCCCTTGGAGACTACTTCAAACCATATGAAGATTTTTTTAATTTGCAAGCCAGTCCTCCAGACTCCCCTTGAGCAACAAACCTCGGAGGTTGCTCCATATAAACTTCTTCATGAAGAGCACCATACAAAAAAGCATTCTTGACATCAAGCTGAAATAATGGCCAATTATAGGTAGCAGCAAAAGCAATCAAAATACGAACAGAAGTAAGCTTAGCGATAGGAGAGAAAGTGTCCAAATAGTCAACTCCATACACCTGAGCATACCCTTTTTGCAATAGGTCTTGCTTTTAAGCGAGTAAGGGAACCATTGGGATTGACTTTCACAGCATATACTCATCTACAACCAATAATAATTTTGCCTGAAGGAAGAGGTGCCAAGTTCTAAGTTTGATTAACCTGTAGAGCCTTTAATTCTTCTTCCATAATTGTCCTCCAGCTAGAGGTTTGTAATGCCTCAGCTTTGATACCAGTAGATCAAAAGGATCAAAAGGAAGAAGACAAAGAGGAATATGAAATAAAATTTGCAATAGAAGGTTGAGTACAAGCACGTGTACCTGTGGATTGATCAATTGGAAGGTCAAGATCAAACACAGGAGGAGGATCAACTAATGGCGGATTTGGGATGGAAGATACGTAGTAGTGACAGGAGGAAGAGGAGTATATGCTTGAGGAGGAGAAACCCGAGGATGCTGAGTATAAACCTATAGAGAAGGTGGTTCCTGTGTAGATACTAATGAAATGACCAGAGTAGTTGACCAAATTGTGGTCACATGTAATTCTTCATCCAACTCAGACACAATAATTGGGACATCATAATAAGGAGTGGATTCAAAGAATGAAACATCAACAATTATGAAGTATTTTTTTTTTTTCAGTAATGGAGAATAGCAATGATAACCCGTTTTGAGTACGAGAGTTACTTAGAAACACACACTTGATCGCTCTAGGATCAAGTTTTGATACTCCGGGTCGATGATCACAAACAATATATACGTGGTGGCAAGTCAAATAGTGACTGATTTGGAAACAAGGTAGAAAAAGGAATACCGCCTCGCAAAACAGAAGAAGGCATGCGATTAATGAGATAGCATGCAATCAAGAGAGCATCAAACCAAGGTTTTAGGGACCTTCATCTCAAACAATATAGATCTTGTAACTTCCAACAAATGTCTATTCTTCCTTTCAACAATACCATTTTGTTGTGGTGTATCAAGATAGGAAGATTCATGAATCATACCATGTTGTGTCATAAAGTCAGAAAGGGTACAGAAAAGTACTACTTAGCATTATCAGAATGTAAAACTTTAACATGCACACCAAACTGATATAAATGCATGAAATATAGAAAACAACTCTGAACGTCTTTTCATTAGATATAACCAAGTAACTCTAGAATAGTCATCAACAAAAGTAACAAAAAATCTAAAACCCAAATTGGAAGTCACATGACATGGATCCCAAATGTCTAAATGGACTAACAAAAAAGGAGACACTGCTTGTTTAATGACTCGAGACGGATAACTAACATGATGTAATTAGCCAAGTTGGCATGACTCACATTTTAAACTAGATTGAGACTTAAAAGTGGAATCTAATTTCTGAAGATAGTGTAGAGAAGAATGACCAAGACGACAGTGAATCTGATGTAGGGAGGTAACACTAGAGCATGCAAAGTAAGTTGCATCCTCAAGTACATACAGTCCTCCTTCCTCACGTCCTCTACCAATTGTCTTCTTTATAGCCAAATCCTGGAAGACAAAAGAATCGGGATAGAATGTTACTGAACACTAAAAGGTTTTAGTGTACTTACTAACAGATATGAGATTAAACGGAAATTGTGGAAGATAAAGCTGTGAGGACAATGGTAATAAAGGAGTTGGATGAATTATGCCAACTCCTTTAACATGTGTAAACGAGCTATTGGCTATTGTAACTATGGATGAAGATGGAGTAAGAGAGAAAAATATACCTGAAAGACTTGTCATGTGATCAAAAGCCCTTGAATCAATGATCCAAGGACGAGAAACAGTTGAAAGGCATACCAAAGTAGCAATGGAAGAAGTAGGCTATGAAATTCGAGACCAATTGTACCGAGCAAATTTCTCTTGAGACATAACCACTACCTTGCCTTAAGAAGACTATGGAAAAGAGTCAGTACTGTTGGAAAACATCACTAAAGTATTTTGATGATCACAAAACCATCTCGAGTTTTAATGTTTACCATGACGAGTGCAGATGGTGAAATAAGTTACAATCACTAGTGATTTACATCAGAAAAGAAAAGAACCTGATCTGTGACAAGAGGGTGAACAAGTACCACGAGGGGATATCATGGTAGCTTGGAAGGACCAGTCAAGATAGTGTTCATGAGTATCTTTGGTACTGATGAGAATGCAATCAGCATTGATCTTATGCATCAGCAAGGAGAAGAACCTGATCTGTGACAAGAAGGTGAACAAGTACCATGAGAGGATATCATGGTAGCTTGAAAGGACTAGTCAAGATAGTGTTCGTGAATATCCTTGGTACTGATGAGAGTGCAATCAGCACTGATCTTATATCGTCAGCAAAGAGAAGAACCTGATCGAAGACAAGAAGGTGAACAAGTGTCGCGAGGGGATATCATGACAGCTTGGAAGGACCAGTCGAAGATAATGTTCGTAAGTATCTTTGTTACTGATGAAAGGTATTAAGATTGACATCACTATTTAACATTTCGTTGGGTCAATATCCTCACTAGAAATTATCCACCAAGTTACTCGGGGTAAGCATAAGTTTGTTGTGCAGAGAGTGACAGAATTGGTGTGATAATGGTGGATATTGTACTAGTAATCATGATTGTTGATGGTTCAAACTACAGTAGATAACCGCTGCTTTCCTTAAACAAGGAAGCGACAAAAACAGCTGACATAGTACAGAGGACAAAGGATAGTCTTGGCAACGTTATCCTCAACAGATAGGAATATTTGTCCTGCTTGCCAGGGGAATGATCCATCCTTGTGTCCTTGTGTATGAGCAATAGTACTAGCGTCCTGGTGTACGGACTGCAGAGTTGACATCCTTTCTGTCCTTGGCAAAATCAGCATCATTGATGCTACAACGGCTATGATACACGCTGGAGGTCTATAAAAGGAGAAGAATGGCTTGAGTGCTAGTGTGCGAGTATTATCAAGAGAGAAGCTATCCTTTCAGAGAAGATACGAGAGAAATCAAGTTTCTGAGAGCCTTTCACTCAAATCCTTCGTTCCACTCTTCAAAGCCTTCGCTCGCCAATACTAGCTAGCATCATTGTTCATTATTCGCTTGTTGTTTGATCTACTATATTAGCATCTGTGTTAGTGAGACAAGTGTAAGGCTAGTGTACGTGTCCTGATAGTGTGATCTATCTTACTGAGGAACGTCGTGAGGCAGTTGTAATCACCAGTGCTACTTACTAATGGAATCTAGCCGCTGTTAAGGCTGTTAGTCTGAGAGTGGACGTAGGCTTATTGTTAAGACGAACCACTATATACCTTTGTGTGATCTGCATTCTTACTTATTACATTCATACTGCATCATCCCTAAATGTTCGAATATTAGCATCACTCATACTAATTCACGAGCATTTAGAATCATCAGTGGTGATTGTCTTTCTACTCCCCGAAAAGTTTTGAAAAATCATCACTCAACCTATTCAACCTCCCTTTCTAGGTCGTGTGTTAGCCCCAACAATTGAAATCAGAGCTCGGTTGCTTGTTTATTGAAGTGTCTCTTACTTCTAAGCTTAAAGATCTTTTATGGCTAACATTAACAGTTTCTTTGCTCCTGACTCACATGCTCCCAACAAGCCACCATACTTTGATAGCTCGAACTACAGCTATTGGAAGAATCGCATGAAAATTTATCTTGAAGCGACTGACTCGCACCTATGGGAAATTATTGAGAATAGATCTACTGTTCCATTGCAAGCACTTGTTCAAGTAGTCGAACAAGGAGACCAAAATGTTCCTACTGCTCGAGGAAACCAAAATGACGAAGGCTTCAGAAGACGAGCTTTAAATTCTAAAGCAATGCATTTGTTGCATTGTTCTTTATTTCCATCAGAGTATAATAGAATTTCTTCTTGTTCCACAGCTAAGGAAGTCTGGGATCGACTTCAAGTAACATTCGAAGGAACTGACCGTGTGAAGGAAACAAAGTTAAATCTCCTTTTGGGAAATTACGAAATGTTCAAGATGAAGAATGATGAAAGCATGACTGAGATGTTCGCAAGATTCACAACAATTATCCATGGTCTTGCTCACCAAAGGAAGATCTTCACTGATATTGAAAAAGTAAACAAACTCCTGAGATCACTTCCAAAGGAATGGAGTCAAGTCAAAACCTTTGTTCGTGAAACTATGAGAATCCAAGCTATCAATATAGATGAACTCATAGGAACACTCATGTCCTATGAAGCGAAACTACAAAATGAGGATCCAAATTCAAAAGGAAAGAAAATCATTGCTTTTACCTCAAACTAAGGTAATGATAATGACACTCCATCTTCAAAAGAAGATGATGAAAAAATGTCTCTGTTTACAAAAAGATTCAAGAATATGATGAGAAAAGGTAGCTTCCGAAAAGGAAGAAAGCCTACAAGGTATCAAGAAGAAAAGAAACACAACAAGAGAAGAGATGATTTTAAGTCAAAAGAAATCATCTACTACGAATGCCGAAAGCTTGGATATGTCAAGCCAGAATGTCTTCTACTGAAGAAGAAGAGAGGCAAATTTGAAAAGAAAACAAGCACTTAAGGTAGAGACCTGGAGCGACACAGAGAGCAGTGATGATGATGATGCAAAACAAGCAAATCTATGTTTTATTGAAAACACTGATTCTGATGAGAAAACAGAGGCAGAGTTCATTGAACTTTCTTATCAAGAAATGCAAAATTTTACAAATGAAGTTTTTGAATAACTTAAAAACGCTTTAAAAAGAATTTCTCATTTGAAGAAACAAGTTTCAAATCTCACTTCTGAAAATATTTCTTTAAAAGGCAAGGTTGAAGAACTTTGCACTGAGTTGAATGAGCACATTTCAAATGAAGAAGAATCTCAGAATAAAGTTCAATGCTTAGAAAAAGAAATTTCTGAAATCACCACAAAGTTTTCTCTTAGTTCAAAAACTCTTAAACATATTCTTTCAATTCAAATTCCGTATTACAACAAGTCAGGATTAGGTTGCAAGGGAAATGAACTTGAGAGTAATCCCTTTCTTAAAACAAAAGAAATGATTAAAATGAAACCACGTATTCCTCTTAGTAGTTACAAGTATCATTTTGTTAATCATTTTGCTAGAGCTACTAGCAAGAAATTCCCTGACTCTTCTGGTTACAATAGCAGTGGCTATTCTGAAAACCAAAAGACAGAGGAGAAACTGAAGTCTTAGGTATACTAACAATGAAGGACCCAAGCAAGTATGGGTACCAAAGAAAAGATGAGTTTCTACTGTAATTGCAGGAAAAGAAGATTAACAGAAAATGGTATTTGGACAGCGAATGCTCAAGGCATATGACTGGTGATGCCAAGAACTTTCTGGAACTAACTCAGATCGATGGAGGAACTATCTCATTTAGAGGAAAAGACAAAGGAAGGATAGTTGATAAAGAAACTATCAAAGTAGGAAACCTGATTATTGACGATGTAGCATTAGTCAAAGGATTAAGACACAATCTTATCAGCATCAGTCAACTCTGTGACAAAGGCTATGAGACAAAATTCAAAGATGGTATTTGCACAGGTAATGGAAAAGACTCATCGCAAATCTTTACTGGCAAAAGGTATGGAAACATTTATCTTCTTGATTTAGATCATGATCATGCTCATTCTTTAATTTCATCACAAGAAAAACAAGATGTATTATATAGGAAACTCAGTTGAGTTAGTTTGAAACATATTTCTAAAATTGCTTCAAAAGAACTAGTAAAAGGACTTCCAAAGATGAAGTATGAGAGTAATGACATTTGCAATGTATGTTCTCTTGGTAAACAAGTTAGAATCCTTTAAGTCCATATACACTGTTGCTACTAATCGAGTCCTGCAGCTACTCCATATGAATCTATTCGGACCAACTAGAAACATTAGCTTCGATGGACGTAAATTTTGTCTAGTGATTATTGATGACTACTCTAGATATACATGGATAGTATTTCTAGCCCACAAAGATGAAGCCTACAATCAGTTTGTGAAGCTGGCTCGAAAGATACAAAATGAAAAAGGTTACAGCATATCATCTATCAAGACTGATCATGGTGGAGAATTTGATAACAAGAGCTTCGCTAATTATTGTGGAGAAAATGGCATTGAGCACAATTTCTCAACTGCGTATACACCACAGCAAAATGATGTGGTTGAAAGAAAGAACAAAAGTCTACAGGAAATGGCAAGAACCATGATAATCGAAAGCAGCACTCCTGCTCATTTCTGGGCAGAAGCAGTTGCCACATCAAGTTACATTATCAACAGAATATTCCTGCAACCATTGTTGGATAAAACACCCTATGAGACCTACAAAGGAAGGAAGCCAAATATATCGTACTTCCACATATTTGGGTGCAAGTGTTATATTCTGAAAAACAAGAATAACAACATTGGAAAGTTTGAACCAAGATCAAACGAAGGCATATTTCTTGGTTACTCAACTACAAATAAAGCTTTTAGAGTATTCAACAAGGTATCACAAGATATCGAAGAGTCAATCAACGTGAAATTCAATGATAGTACGATGGGAATTAAAAGTCTGAATGAAGATGGGGAACCAGCAGCAGTGCAAACTATTCAGACACCCCATAATTAGCAGACCAATCCTCAAGAAAATTCCAAGAATGGATTACCAAAGGAATAGAAATTTCGAACTAATCATCCAAAGGAACAAATCATTTGTGATATTGGTGAAGGTGTTCGAACTCGTTCATCATTTTGGCAAGCAATGAGCTCTTTTGCCCTATTATCTCAAGTTGAACCTAAGGCAATTGATGATACAATTCAAGATGAGTCTTGGATTGAGGCTATGCAAGAAGAGCTTCAACAATCCAAGATTAATGATGTGTGGAAACTTGTCTCTAGACCACAAGATCATCCTATGATTAGTACCAAATGGGTATTTAGAAACAAATTGGATGAAAAAGGAATTGTTGTTCGTAATAAAGCTAGGCTCGTTGCCAAGGGATACTCACAAGAAGAAGGTATTGATTATGATGAGACATATGCACCTGTAGCAAGGTTAGAAGCTATTCGCTTAGTACTATCTTATGCTTGCTATCAAGGCTTCAAATTGTTTCAAATGGATGTTAAAAGTGATTTCCTAAATGGTTTCATTAAGGAAAATGTTTTTGTTAAACAACCTCCTGGTTTTGAAAATTCTAAATTTTCAAATTATGTTTTTCAACTCAAGAAAGCTTTATACGGTTTGAAACAGGCATCTCGAGCTTGGTATGAAAGACTAAGCTGTTTCTTAGAAGAAAATAATTTTAAAAAAGGGACTGTTGATACTACTTTATTTACTAAGAGAAGTGGTAATGATATTTTGTTAGTACAAATATATGCGGATGATATCATTTTTGGTTTTACTAACAATCATTTGTGCAAGGATTTTGAGAAAGTGATAAAAAGAGAGTTTGAAATGAGCTTAATGGGAGAATTGAATTTCTTTCTAAGTTTACAAGTCAAGCAATTGAAAGAAGGTACGTTCATCTTTCAAGAAAAATATGCAAAAGAGTTAGTATAGAAATTCGGTTTCGAGAGTTGCAAAAAAGTTGATACACCTATGTTAGCAACACTGAATATTGACAAAGACGAAGAAGGTAAGACCATTGATCCTAAAATGTACAGAAGCATGATTGGATCACTATTATATCTTACTGCTTCTAGACCTGATATACTATTCAGTGTATGTATTTGTGCTCGTTTTCAGTCAAATATATTGCCACTTATCCAAAGTTAGGACTATGGTATCCAAAGGAATCAGAATTTTTATTGCATGGATATTCAGACGCTGACTTTGCAGGTTGTAAGATAAATAGAAAAAGCACTACTGGTACTTGTCAAATGATGGGCAGTATGCTCATTTCTTTTTTTATCGAAGAAACAGAATTTTGTGGCATTATCTACTATCAAGGCTGAATATGTCGCACTAGGAAGTTGTTGCGCACAAATACTCTGGATGCAACAACAACTCAGTGATTATGCAGAAGATTGCTCAGGATCAATCATAATGTGTGATAACACAAGTGCAATCAATCTCACAAATAATCCCTTAGTGCACTCAAGAGCAAAGCATATCGAGATACAACATCACTTCATCAGAGAGCATATCAGCAATGGTGATGTTAACATTGAGTTCGTGAATTCAAAGCACCAACTCGTAGATATCTTCACAAAGCCTTTGGATAAAAATTCATTTGAATTCATTCGAAATGAATTTGGAATTTGCAATCCAACTGAGTAAGAATATGGCATCATCACTGAAGATACCAAGTATTTATATCAATCTGCACTACTCCTGGTAGACAAACAGGCAAAGGTACGAACTTTCAAAAAGTTACCGTTATACTGTACAATATTACCGTTCTTGCGATAAATACGTGTACTGATTTTTTTTATGACGTGATGGTTGATTTTCTTTATTATTCACTTATTATTTCACAAATTCACACGTCCACACGTTCACCTACAAATAGGGCACTACCTTGACCATCTAGAAACCGCTACCACCTTCTCTCCCACGATCTTCTCAACTTCCAGAATCCTCTATATTTCTATCTCAATGAACAACATTTCTTCTCATCTCTTCCCATGGCACCCAAGAAGAAGCAATCTACCAAGCCCTCCAAACCTTATATGATTACTCGTTCAACCAAAGGGTCATCTGCTTCATAACAAACCATAGGAGCACAACTAAGTGCTAGCCAAGTAGAGTCGACTACACCCATAGGAAGCATCTCCACTAGTGTTGTTCAGCCACAACCTGTACCTTATGTCATCACAACACCTCAGTCAAAAGCGACTCAAGTTGTTAGCACCACAACATCTCCAAGCATGACAACAGAACAACAACTCATTATCACTCAGCTGCTTCAATCAATGAACTTAGAGGAAGTGAGAAAGATTTTGGGTCAATTATCTCAAACCTCTATTCCTGATCCTGCTGATACACGTATGACAGAAATTATTGAGGGCATTGAGACTTCTGATAAGGAAGAATCTGAAGAAGAAGAGCAATCCAAAGAGAAATCCGAAGAGCATCATGAGGAAGCTGAAATAGAGAAAACTACCACTGATGCTCCTATTGCTGCTATTGAGACTGAAAAAGGGATAAGTACTACCGCTGAATGAAGCAGCTCCAAAACTCCCACAAAAACAAAGGAGACTCATGTCGAGAAAAGGAAGGATGATGATGATGATCTTGAGCTTGCCCAATTTGAACACATTCCTAGTTTATCTCCTGATCTCTCCTTTTCAAATCCTGCATTTTCTCACTAGATCACAAAAAACGTTTTCTAGAACTTGTTGAAAGAGAAACTTCAAATCACCACATAGTGGATTTTGATTTTTTGGACAATCACGGCATCTTCCTCAAAGGAATTTTCGAAAACCTCTCCTTGACCTACTTTTGTACCTTGAAGGAGAAGTCTACTCCTATGTTGTTGCTAATGTTTACTCAAATTTTCATTGTGAAAACCCTGAGAGTTATACCTTCACTTTTGAAAATGTCAACTATAGCATGACTGTAGGAGACCTAGCTGATCTCATTCATCATCTAATAAAAAATTTTGTGAAAATTCCTGCTACTCCTTCAGAGGCTACCATTTTCTTTTGTGATGGCAATGTTTCTAATTTTAGTGACAAAGTTCCATTGAGTAAGCTCCCTTTGAAAATGAACATTCTTCACAAAATACTCATCATGGTTCTTCATCCCAAAACAAGCATCACCAATGACCTTTCTAGACATGAGGCAAAAATCTTATGGGCCATCCTTAATCAGTGTAACTTCTCTCTAGCCCACATAATCATCATTCACATGGCCATTGTCGCGACCTAAATTTCGAAAAAAAATCTAGGCTAATGGATTACTAAGTCAATTAATAAATTAACTAACCTAGCTCGAGCTCTTCCAAGCTCTACCAAATCATGACTTAAGTTCAAATAATTAACATGCAAATGATTTAACTTTGAAGTCGCCACTAATCAGTTTACGGTAGGTCGATTAGACACCTAAATAAAGTATTGGGAGAAATACTCTATTCTTTCGAACAAGAGATTATGAGTCCGGGGACTTGGTTACGCTAGATTACTCTAACGCCTTTTCGGTACCGTTCTTTTATTTAAGAAAAAATGTTTGGCATGCAACTTGGGATTATTTTTTAGACTAAAGTCCTAACATGTGAAAATGATTATGCGGGTACGCAAACAGATAAAAATAAACACCCGATAAACCAAGGTAATAAATAAATTGTAAAGAGGGAAGAATGAAGTACCTGGACGCTGCAGCTTAATCCCTAACGCTTATCTCCAAAGCGTAAGATTTAGACTAATGCAATTATTTTGGAGTTTTCACTTATTTAATGAAATGCAATAAATGCAACTTTATACTAAAATGCAATGCAACTATACTATATGAAAGGCACTAAATTAAATGACATGAATCTAATGACTTATGAAATAAATGTCACATGTTATGGTCCTAAACTCACATTCACTAAATGACGAGTAAAATGTATGCAACTATACTAAATGGCACGCATTTAATTTAAGCTATCAAATTAAATTAATGAACCTAGACATGAATGCACCTAGTCATAAAACTAAAATGATCCTAGACATGGTACTAAGATGAACCTAAACTAAATGACATACCAAATATACGACACGCATATAAATGTTTATTTTTGGTATTTTATGATTTTCGGAATAAAAAATGCATGAAATTCAAACTATCCTAAATGAAAATTATCTTTAATATTTAGGAATTAATTGAAATTAAATCCCAACAATATTTTGGAAAATCTTATCCTAGTTCTAGAAGATTTTAAGATGAATTGTTACTTAAATGATGCAATGCTAATCTATATGCAAGATTATTTAAATGAAACTAAATCCTATGAGATATCGTTTTTATGAAACGTTATCTTTCTAAAATGGAATGCAACCTATAAGATACGATTTCTAAAAAATCGTATCTTTCTAAAGATGATTTTAAAGATGGAATTTCTAATAAATTCCACCTTCCTACTTATTTTGATTTAAAAAAAGGAATTTCGAATTTTCAAAATATTTAGAATATCTAAAAAAATATGCACTGAATATCCATCACATCCAAATGGCAAGATTTTATCGGCGGATCATATCCGACAGATTGCGAATAGGTTTGGCAGACATGTTAAGATTTGGCAAATCGTATCCGACGGATTGCGAATAAGTTTGGCCAATCTTCTGCGCGCGGGAATCGAATATCAAGGATTAGATATTAGATTGCCTATTATGCACGTTGTCGAATTAGGAAATTTGCTAATTTAATCCTAATAGAATCTAGGAGATATGCATATTAGATAACAATGATTCAAATTAGGAAACAATAAATATCGGAATCAAATCGGATAAGAAAATTACCTATTTCGTGGATAACGTTTCCAAATTCGACCGCGACGGGATCGGAACCGGTGGTGGCTCGAGTGGCAATTGGCAGGACTTGTGGCGGCTAGGTTCACCGGAGTTGATGATGCTGGAACGAGGGGCTCGCTGGGGGTCTCGCTGAAATACTGAGGTGCAGCGATAAGGTAGCAAGGAAGTTTGACTTCGGTGGGTTGCTGGAGTTCTTTTGATCGGCCAGCGACAGGACTTCTTCGGTGGAAGCAGGGAGCAGCAGGGCGTGCAGGCCTTCGGTCAGCAGCAGGTCTTCTGGTCTTTGGTGGAAGCAGGGACAGCAGGGAAGCAGCAGGACTTTCCTCGGTGTGTTGCTGGTCTTCGACAGCAAGCAGCAAGAAGTCTTCGGAGGGTTTGGTCGCAGCAGGGCAGCAGGTCTTTGGCAGCAACAGCAGGAAGTCTTCGGCAGCAGCAGGGCAGCAGGGACATCTGGTCTTCGGTCAGCAGTAAATCTGGAGCAGCCTGGGATTGACTTGGTCGTAGCAGGCCTTCAGGAGCAGCAACAACGTTATCGTCTCATGGCAACAGGCGGTGATCGTGAGGGACAGCGGCGTCTGACAAGCAGGAAAGCACGGCCAGGAAAGGGAGTTCTTGATCGCGTGAGACCTCAGCCGTGATCTCTCTCCCTCTTTTTCCTTTACCGTGTTTTTCTAATGTATTCTCAAATTGTGAATTGCCAACCACCAAATCTTGAGACATAGCGGTGCTTATATAGGCGATATTAGGTCAAGTCAGGGGCCTCAACTTTCTATTATTTGCAAATTCGACCCCAAATTTAATTGTTTTCTCAATTGGATCCCTAGGGGTCAAATTGCATCAAATTAGCTCCAATTTCATCGCCGGTCCGATTTAAATGTAAATGCATGTAATGCATGCTAAAAATTAAATAAAAAACTATATGAAAAGCATAATAAA
>BCNH02000009.1:4703384-4741338 GCA_001662345.2 Metrosideros polymorpha var. glaberrima
TTTCTGAAAATTTTGTTCAGTAAACTGATTTGTCCAGTTTTTACTTTAAGGATAAATGGGTCATCAAAAATTGGAATTGATGCTCGAAAATTTGTACATCACTAGGTCACATCTCATTCTACAACTTTCCTGTTATGAGTTTTAGCAAATGGGCCCTCCAATTAGTGGTGAATTGCAAAATGAAATTCAGGTGGTGACAATTCTAAAATCCAGATTTATTAGGCCACATGTTAAATTCTGTAATAAATGGAAAACGAATCAATTCGATCCAAAACTTTTTCTTGTGCTAGATTAGGATCCTCTGAATGTTTTTTATGAGGACGAGACTTCTGATTCTAGACCCAAAAAAATGGAAAAATCGAGGAACCGGGGAAGGTCCATAAATCAAAATTTTGTAATTTCCCTTTTGTCTTAGAAAAACGGAACTTTGCCACCCCTTCAACCCAAGCAAATCATGTTTTTTGGTTCTGATTTTTTTATATGTTAAATATCAATGTGTTACCAACAACTTTCATCAAGGACTAAAGTCCAAATTCGAATCATGGGATTTTGCAGAAATTGCACAACACTGAGAGGTCAATCAGAAATTTGCATCTCAAAAGAATCTAACCGAATTGAAAGTATGACAAAGTAGCCTCAAAACACGAATGCAGCTAAGAAACGAAACATTAGACTCTAAAAAGAAATCCTAAACTCGATAACAAAAAGTCTTGATCTATGACTTTGAGGAAACAACTCCATCCTTCAGTTGTTTGTACGCCTTAGTTATCTTTGAAACCCTTTCTTCAGCTTGATCTATAAACAAATGGGAGACTTTCTTCTTTCGTAACTGCTCATTTGCTTTCTTCAGCTCCTTTACTTCTTCTAGGGCTTGGTCGGCCTTCCTCTTGAGGCATTTGATCTCAGCACACTTGGTAGGTCTTAAGTCAACATTCGGGATCTTCGGCAGCAACTCAGCGGGAATCTCATGTCGAGTGATGTACTCCTTGGAGGCATAATACTTTCTCTCTTTACCCTTCAGCTCTTCCTCGGGCCACACCAACTTCTTTGGATGGCACAAATTCCATGTCGAATGGAGCAAGCTGACGAAATCTTCATGGTCACGGTCATCAGAGGCGAAATCAATCCGAATCGAGTCTGCCTTCAAGGGAGGTGGGAGCTCTTGCATGACTTGGTATTGGCGGGTCACCCTCATTGGATAATATTCAGTTGCCCTGGTGATTCCCAAAAGTGGGATTGGACCAGTACTTCCACATGTTAGTCGAGCCTTATAGACTTTGAACCCTTTAGCATGCCATAGGAAACTCTTAGTGACGGGATTCTTAAGATAGGCTATCCATTCAGAATAATGATAGCCGGAGCATGTTTTTTCTTTTCTTGAAATTTCAAAGTCGGATGATTAGTATTGGTAACCCCATGAATAGCCATAATAATACCAAAACCATTAAGATGAGACAAAAACTAGATTTGCAAAAGTTCTGGAGGAGCATGAAAGGTCTGTTTTCCTTTTTCTTTAAATCAAGTAAGGGAAAGGAAAGTTTCAACCAAAATAGCATTGACAAAATTTCTTCCAGCGCATACCTGTTGAACTACCCATACATTCGAAAGTTCCATGGCATTTTTACGAAAGGGGAAAATCATGAATATGAAAAATGCTAAGAGGAATATCCTACTCATTTGAAAAGATGTTGCATTTTCAAAACATTCACTTATAAATGAGAACGGGCAACAACCACGGTTTGCTTTCAAAACTTTAGCCACTTTTCCTTTTTCAATTCGCAAAAATTCAGATAAAAGTGGAATGAGATCTATTTTGATAGGCGGACTAATCAAATCACCTTCTAGAGAGTTTCCAATGGCAATGCTATATTCTTCTAAAGTCGGGGTTAGCTCGTGCTTACCGAATATGAATGTGGCAGTCTCGGGACACCAGAAATGTGCCATTGCTCGAATGAGGCCACAATGTACTTCGATGTTCAGTAGAGGAAGTAATCGACCGATCTTGGACTTGACGAAATCACGGCCAACTGAATCCAACCGACTCCACCATGCGTTGAGATCTTCCTTAGGAGCAGAAACAAACAGAAAATCGGTCCCCACCATTGTTTATAGATCACAACCGAGATTAACCTAATTGTCATGGACCAGCCAATAATAACAAAATAAGTGAACGCATAGCAAAATTAGACAACTTACTTCATTGGTGACCATGGCGACAATCACATAGACATGCGCATGACTCGTTAGCTCAATTTCTACTTTAGACAGCTTTTGCAAAGTGAAGCCACAAGGGTGATCAGACTAGCCGCGGGATTGCGTAATAAGTCGGGACCTCATGACTCCGGCACAGTCAAAGAGGCAACCCATGTCGCATGGATTAGCGAACAGGGGTGGTTACTCTTGACACCAAGAAAGAAACTTTCGGGATTTAGATGGTCGACTCGAACTAAACGAATTGTTAGTCAGAGAGGGGTCCATCAACAATACCATCCTAGTTGAATCCTATTGCAGCCCAGGTCCGGCGGCAGGTTGTGTGTGCTATATGTGTAGTGGAGCACATGTGCATGCATAACAATTTATATTATACAGCGCTTCAATATTTTGAAATGAAAACATACATTCCTACACCTTCCTGCAACACAAAGGTTAGCACAACACTTCACCCCTTATCACTCCAATCCTGCAAAAACCTTTAACACCTAATAATATTAGGGACATACCTGAAGTCCTCGTCGCCAAACAAAAAAAAAACAATTTTCTTAAATAAAAGAGAAATGGCCTAAGTCCACTAAGGCTCAGTCCCCAGTGGAGTCGCCAAGCTATCACAACCTAAATTTCGAAAAAAATCTAGGCTAATAGATTACTAAGTCAATTAATAAATTAACTAACCTAGCTCGAGTTCTCCCAAGCTCTCCCAAATCATGACTTAAGTTCAAATAATTAACATGCAAATGATTTAACTTTAGAGTCGCCACTAATCAGTTTACAGTAGGTTGATTAGACACCTAAATAAAGTATCGGGAGAAATACTCTATTCCTTCGAACTAGAGATTATGAGTCTGGGGACTTGGTTACGCTAGATTACTCTAACGTCCTTTCGGTACCGTTCTTTTATTTAAGAAAAAATGTTTGGCATGCAACTTGGGATTATTTTTTAGACTAAAGTCCTAACATGTGAAAATGATCATGCGGGTACGCAAACAGATAAAAATAAACACCCGATAAACCAAGGTAATAAATAAATTGTAAAGAGGGAAGAATGACGTACCTGTATGCTGCAGCCTAATCCCTAACGCTTATCTCTAAAGCGTAAGACTTAGACTAATGCAATTATTTTGAAGTTTTCACTTATTTAATGAAATGCAATAAATGCAACTTTATACTAAAATGCAATGCAACTATACTATATGAAATGCACTAAATTAAATGACATGAATCTAATGACTTATGAAATAAATGTCACACGTTATGATCCTAAACTCACCTTCACTAAATGACGGGTAAAATGTATGCAACTATACTAAATGGCACGCATTTAATTTAAGCTATCAAATTAAATTAATGAACCTAGACATGACACTACATGAATGCACCTAGTCATGAAACTAAAATGATCATAGACATGGTACTAAGATGAACCTAAACTAAATGACGTACCAAATACATGACACGCATATAAATGTTTATTTTTGGTATTTTATGATTTTCGGAATAAAAAATGCATGAAATTCAAACTATCCTAAATGAAAATTATCTTTAATATTTAGGAATTAATTGAAATTAAATCCCAACAATATTTTGGAAAATCTTATCCTAGTTCTAGAAGATTTTAAGATGAATTGTTACTTAAATGATGCAATGCTAATCTATATGCAAGATTATTTAAATGAAACTAAATCCTATGAGATATCGTTTTTATGAAACGTTATCTTTCTAAAATGGAATGCAACCTATAAGATACGATTTCTAAAAAATCGTATCTTTCTAAAGATGATTTTAAAGATAGAATTTCTAATAAATTCCACCTTCCTACTTATTTTGATTTAAAAAAAGGAATTTCGAATTTTGAAAATATTTAGAATATCTAAAAAAATATGCACTGAATATCCATCACATCCAAAAGGCAAGATTTTATCGGCGGATCATATTCGACGGATTGCGGATAGGTTTGGCCGACATGTTAAGATTTGGCAAATCGTATCTGACGGATTGCGAATAAGTTTGGCCAATCTTCCGCGCGCGGGAATCGAATATCAAGGATTAGATATTAGATTGCCTATTATGCACGTTGTCGAATTAGGAAATTTGCTAATTTAATCCTAATAGAATCTAGGAGATATGCACATTAGATAACAATGATTCAAATTAGGAAACAATAAATATCGGAATCAAATCGGATAAGGAAATTACCTATTTCGTGGATAATGTTTCCAAATTCAACCGCGACGGGATAGGAACCGGTGGTGGCTCGAGCGGCGGCCGGCAGGAGTTGTGGCGGCTAGGTTCACCGGAGTTGATGATGCTGGAACGAGGGGCTCGCTGGGGGTCTCGCTGAAACGCTGAGGTGCAGCGACAAGGCAACAAGGAAGTCTGACTTCGGTGGGTTGCTGGAGTTCTTCTGATCGGTCAGCGGCAGGACTTCTTCGGTGGAAGCAGGGAGGGCAGCACGGAGCAGCAGGGCGTGCAGGCCTTCGGTCAGCAGCAGGTCTTCTGGTCTTCGGTGGAAGCAGGGACAGCAGGGAAGCAGCAGGACTTTCCTCGGTGTGTTGCTGGTCTTCGGTAGCAAGCAGCAAGAAGTCTTCGGAGGGTTTGTTCGCAGCAGGGGGGTCCACAGGGCAGCAAGTCTTCGGCAGCAATAGCAGGAAGACTTCGGCAGCAGCAGGGCAGTAGGGACGTTTGGTCTTCGGTCAGCAGCAAATCTGGAGCAGCCTGGGATTGACTTGGTCGCAGCAGGCCTTCAAGAGCAGCAACAGCGTTGTCGTCTCATGGCAACGGGCGGTGATCGTGAGGGACAGCAGCGTCTGACAAGTAGGAAATCATGGCCAGGAAAGGGAGTTCTCGGTCGCGTGAGACCTCAGCTGTGATCTCTCTCCCTCTTTTTCCTTTACCGTGTTTTTCTAATGTATTCTCAAATTGTGAATTGCCAACCACCAAACCTTGAGACATAGCGGTGCTTATATAGGCGATATTAGGTCAAATTAGGGGTCTCAACTTTCTATTATTTGCAAATTCGACCTCATATTTAATTGTTTTCTCAATTGGATCCCTAGGGGTCAAATCGCATCAAATTAGCTCCAATTCCATCGCCGGTCTGATTTAAATTAAATGCATGTAATGCATGCTAAAAATTAAATAAAAAACTATATGAAAAGCATAATAAAAAATGATTTAATATTTTTGGAGGGACCGGAGTCGGTCCCTAATTTTTTAACTAATAAATTAAATCTAGATGGGGGGTCAAAATTTAGGTGTCAACAGCCATAAATGCACGGAAGGAGACTAGTAATCTTCCATATGGTGCATTGATCAACCTCATGCTACGATCCAAAGGCATCCAGATCAGTGGTGATCTTAAGGCAGATAAGATTCAGAGCATGGAGATTGGCAAAGAAACCATTATGAAAATGTCTTTGAAAATCACCAAGGATGGATGGGTTAACAACAAGAGAATGATTGTCCGTATGGGTCATGGAGATGATGAAAAGGCAAAAGAAGTTCTTACTTTCTGCTTGAAGGAAGGAATTGAAAGAAGACTTCGAGGTTCGGAAATTGCTCAATCTGCACCATCCCTACCACCAGCACCTAGACCAAAGTGCAAGAAAGCAACAAGCCATGGGGAGTCCTCCTCTGCAGATGAACCAACAAAAGCAGAAATCATGACAGCCATGATCAACACTCAGCGTATGGTTGAAGCTCAAGGACAATACCTCAAGAAGATCAAACAGACCGTCATTTCACTTAAATGTTATAACCCAGTTTGACTATCATCTATGTCCTTTTAGGAGAGCCAACCCACCAAAAAGAAAGCCAAGAAACGCTAAACATATCCTTGACCATTACTAATGCACGCGTTGTGTTATGTTTCTTATGACTGTTTTTTTTTTTTTCTATTGTGTTGATGGCTGGCATCTTTATCCTCATGTTTTTATGCAATCAGACTAAAATGAAGCTTGTGTTGTTAAATGTGTTCCTCTATGATCTTATGCATTTTGATTATGACAAAAATGGGGAGAAATATATTACATCACTTGCATATGCTATCGGGACTGATATCGTATAATGGACTGTTATGAGTAGATTTGCTATCTAGACTAATATTGGATTGATATTTATATGAGCAAACTTTCTTTCTGGACTGATACTTATATGCATAACTGATAGATATGTTCACGCTCTGTTCCTGAAATGAATATATCAACTGTTTAAGCAGATTGTTTTTAACCTTACAAACATTGCTCAGAATATCTTCAGTACTTTTTCACATCTGCAAGATAGAGTTTTTTTTTTGTCATCATAAAAAAGGGGGAGATTGTTGGAAAACATCCTTAAAGTATTTTGATGATCACAAAACCATCTCGAGTTCTAATGTTTACCATGATGAGTGCAGATGGTGAAATAAGTTACAATCACCAATGATCCTATTACATTAGAAAAGAGAAGAACCTGATCTGTGACAAGAGGGTGAACAAGTATTACGATGTGATATCATGGTAGCTTGGAAGGACCAGTCAATATAGTATTTGTGAGTATCTTTGGTACTGATGAGAATACAATCAGTATTGATCTTATGTATCAGCAAGGAGAAAAACCTGATCTGTGACAAGAAGGTGAACAAGTATCACGAGGGGATATCATGGTTGCTTGGAAGGACTAGCCAAGATAGTGTTCGTGAGTATTCTTGGTACTGATGAGAATGTAATCAGCATTGATCTTATATCGTTAGCAAAGAGAAGAACCTGATTGAAGACAAGAAGGTGAATAAGTGTCACGAGGGGGTATCATGACAGCTTGGAAGGACCAGTCGAAGATAGTGTTCGTAAGTATCTTTGGTACTGATGAAAGGTATTAAGATTGACATCACCATTTAACAGTTCGTTGGGTCAATATCCTCACTGGAAATTGTCCACCAAGTTACTCGGGGTAAGCATAAGTTTGTTGTGCAGAGAGTGACAGAGTTGGTGTGATAATTGTGGATATTGTACTGGTAATCACGACTATTGATGGTTCAGACTATAGCAGTTAATCGCTAGATTCCTCAAACAAGGAAGTGACGAAAACAGCTGGCATAGTATAGAGGATAAATGACAGTCCTAACAACGTTATCCTTAACGGATAGGAATATTCGTCCTGCCTACCAAGGGAATGATCCTTCCTTGTGTCCTTGTGTATGAGCAATAGTACTAGCGTCCTGGTGTACGGACTGTAGAGCTAGCGTCCTTTCTATCCTTGGCGAAATCAGCACCGTTGATACCACAACGACTACGATACACGCTAGAGGTCTATATAAGGAGAAGAGTGGCTCGAGTGCTAGTGTGTGAGTATTATCAAAAGAGAAGCTATCCTTTTAGAGAAGATACGAGAGAAATCAAGCTTTTGAGAGCCTTTCACTCAAATCCTTCGTTCCACTCTTCAAAGCCTTCGCTCGCCAGTATTAGCTAGCACCATTGCTCATTGTTCGCTTGTGTTTGATCCACTGTATTAGCATCTGTGTTAATGAGACAAGTGTAAGGCTAATGTACGTGTACTGATAATGTGATCTATCTTACCGAGGAACGTCACGAGGCAGTTGTAATGATTAGTGCTACTTACTAGTGGAATCCAGTTGTTGTTAAGGCTGTTAGTCTGAGAGTGGATGTAGGCTTATTGTTAAGCCGAACCACTATATACCTTTATGTGATATGCATTCTTACTCATTACATTCATACTGCATCATTCCTGAACATTCGAATATCAACATCACTCATACTAGTTCACGAGCATTTAGAATCATCAGTGGTGATTGTCTTTCTATTTCGAGAAAAGTTTTGAAAAATCATCACTCAACCTATTCAACCCCCCTTTCTAGGTCGTGTGTTAGCCCCAACAAGTACTGGACGCAATATTTGCAAACTATTATTTTAGTCTTGGTCTCCCATGTAACTTGCAGCAAAATTTCTAAATATGACCAGGATTGCCATGATAATGACAAGTCGATGCTCCCCCTGAGCCATTAGTAGATAGGTGGGATTGTGCATAAAGTTGTTGTTGGTCTTGGCCTCTCCCTGTTCCTGTGCCTTAGCCTCCCCCTCGGCCACCACATCATTATATCCTCCACGGTTTCCTCCATCACTCCTACTCCCACTACCAGTTCGAGATTGGGATAGAAAGGCTGAATTATCTATCACATATACAGGCTTCTATGAAGACTCACGAGACACTTGAAGAACTCGAGCAAACGTATCTGTGAGTGATGCAACGATCTCTCTTCCAAGAATTTGAGACCTAATAGCTTCATATCTAGGACCAAGACCTCTTAGGAATTTCATTACAACCAATTATTTTCTCTGTAGTTGCATTTGTTGAAGATTAGCCAAAATATGGAGAATGGCATTCAATTCCTCATACATCCTCTTAAAATTAGCAAAGTATTGCATAATAGAACGCCCCTTCCTCTCAGATTGATAAAATTCTTGCGATAACTGATAAATCCATCATAGATTATTTTGGCTTGAATATAATACATCCAAATACTCCCACAGTTCTTTGATTGTGTTAATATGAGTTACTAGATCAACTATATTAGTCTCCATAGAGTATAGCATTTGACTAAGAATACATGCATCATTAACCTCCCAATTTTCATCATTCCGGGACTTACGCTTAGTTGAGTGTCTATGTTGATTCCTACTTGTCAATGTAAGCTTCACAATTCTCTTTCATTGGTGGACGTTAGCACCACCCTCAAGCTTCTTATTAGCAATTTGATTAGATGAAGAGGAAATCACCTAAGTCATCATAACATTATTCTTTCCAGAACCCTCAACTTTACTCATATCATGATCACACATTCTCCAATAATACTAAAAAAAATTCTCACAATATTTTTCTTCAGATAACCAAGACAAAAGCCTCCAAAAATTTGACTCGCAGAATGCACTAAAGCATGAACAAACCACTAACTCCAAAAATTGACAATACCATTTAGAATGCTCGAGCAAACCACTGATCTGACCTTTCCCACCTTCTCTTCTTCACAAAAGAAGGGATTACTTCTTCACACCACCCTCAAGCTTCCATTGTTGGTTTGCTCAATCAAAAGAAGGAATCAATGTGAGAACGCTGTCGATGGTGGGGAATACTAGGCAACGTTGGACGATGCCAGATCTAGGCTCACTGGCTTAGGCCACGGCAGACAATGCCAGAACTAGGCTCGCCTGCCTAGGCGACGCTAGGTGACGACCCAATGACGCTGGAAGACGTTGGACGGCGTCGAATCTAAGTAGAACTAGGCTCACCAGCCTTAGCAACGCTGGGCGACGCCCTTGCGACGCTGAACAACATCGGACAGCACTGGATTTGAGCTCGCTGGGTCTGGGTGACACTAAACCAAGAGATTTTGACGAGATTTGTTGACTTTGAGGGTGGCTAGTGGTCGTCGGCAAGTGGTTGACGGTGGTGTGTGGCAATCAATGGCAGTGATGGATAATCTAAGGTTTGGGGTTTGAACTAGGCTCTGATATCATGTGAGAGAAAAAAATTATCTTTATTATTTAGTAAAGACTTATTTATACATTAATAATTAGCAACTAAATAAGCCCTAAGAATCCTAAAGACCAATTTACCCTTTATACTTCTAACATAAAGAAACATTTTTTAGCCTTTTCTCCCCTTTGATGTACATTAGTTAGTATCACAGAGAATATATGTGCATCAAGGGCAGACTAGATAGTTTGTCATTCTAAAAACTCTAGAAAATTCTTGACCCTATTTGAATTTCTTGTGAGTCTTTGAATTGTAAAACCTAAATTTGTCATCTCGACATTCTTTCTTTCATTTATAATATGGAACCTTGAGCATAATCGGCTTGTTACTTGGGAGTGATTTACGGGTAAGATCAACTTGTACTTGACGAAGAAATGATTATAGACAGTAGAAATCACTAAAATCATCGCGGTTCACAAAACGAGCTCTACGTTGAGTTTGTTTGAATATATAGTAGTGACTTTTATTTGATGTTTGACGATAAAACTTGGTTGGAGTACCATTAGAAGTGGAAAGCTCCATTTGTAATGGGGAAAATTCCAAATAAAGGCTTGAAATGTACTCATTTTCTTAAAAGAGGGTCTAAAGAGGATTTTGTTTTAAATAAGGGCCTGAAGTGGTCATGACAGTTTCAAAGAAAGGCCTGACCTCACCGATTGGTCAAGGGCATTTTTGTCCTTTACTTTTTAACTTTTTCCTTTTTTAAAACCTTTTTTTTCGTTTTTCCTTACCTTTTAAGGTGATGGCTGGCCACCGACGATGCTTAGAGAGGGTTGGGCAAGGGTCTTCCTAGCTCCTTACCCGGGTGAGTCCATTTGCCTTTGTCGACATATGATGCTGGATTTTTATCACAAACTCCAAACTGGTACACCCGTGACAAATTTACCCTCTGTCAGTTTCTGTCAAATTTTACTGTCAAATTGTTGAGTTTGATGACACGTAACAGTTTACAGGATGTACTAGTTTTGGATTTAATCATCCGTTTGTCTCAGGTTTGCCAGTTTGGAATTTTTTGTGATATTAATATAATTTAACGGAAACTAACGAAGGGTAAATTTGTTATAGGTGTACCAGTTTGAGGTAAATTTGTCACAAATATACCAGTTTGAGGTTTTTCATGGTCAAAAAATTAATTTGGGGTAAATTTGTCACATGTGTACCCGTTTAGGATTTTTTGTTGTAAAAAAAAATAGTTTTGGGTAAATTTGTCACAGGCTTGCCAGTTTGGGGTTTTTCATGGTATTAACCCTTCTTCTTTTTTCTTTTGGCCATATAGGCTTACATACTTGATTGATAAGAACGTTGAGGTAAAATTGTATGCCACACATATCACTAGCTAGTTCAGCAAGCTTAACCAAGCCAATCTGATGGCTCAGCCAATAAAAAAATTGTATTTCGTATCATTTTGTGTTCGGCTTGACAGACTCTACTCGCATTTTGGCCCCATAAAACCCCATCCATCAAGCCAAATAACATGTTGTGCCTATAACACTCCAGAACTTCATGCGTGACACATGTCCTTTCTGAATATAATTCATAATTATATTTCACATGCAGAAGCACAATAAAATTATCACAACATTCGATACAAGAAATTGCACTAATTTAATTAATATACGTATGCTTCTTTATATTAACACTGCTAGTTATCATCTTTATGCAGTAAACATTTACAATACATTACAAAAGTCCTAGGAAGGCTCGGGTCACCTAAAACCATCATGCTCCACCAAAAACTTGCATGTACAAAAGTCACTAAACTACGGATTGACAATCATGCCTTTAGGCGTGCCATCATTGCCGAATCGGGAGACCATCGAAACCCCTAAGTGGTCCAACAAACTCCCCATCAACCCATACGATAGAACTATACTTAGTATATACTACCGTTAATTTAGGTATGAGCACATTTTGGTATTCACAATCAAAATACACAAGAACTCCAAACCGCAGTGGTGGAGGGTGATCCATAATAAAAATTTAAAATATAAAGGAGTGAGCCGAAGCCCAGTAAATGAAATCTCTAAGTCTAAGGTAGGAGATTATTGTACCACTTAACCTGGTTTCAACAAACAACTTGAGTTCAAGGCAATACAAAGTAACCATATATGACAAATGCATGGGCAAATGCTCTATCTTTCCTATCATGATATGCCAATGGAAACCGTAAGCAACATTACATAAGATCATTCACCCAAGTGCAAGCAAACGGCATATTATTTCATGATACACAACTATCATATAGTGGCTTACCACTATACACAGGGAATATATAATATTATATATATCTATATCTATAGGTAAGTTCATACTCATCATGAAGCTCACCAACACGCATAGGTGAGTTTATACTGGTCATGAAGCCCACTAATGTACACAGATGAGTTCATGCATGTTACTGGCTAGGACTCATCTCGACTCACAAGGCATCCCGAACCCTTTTGGGGCATCCCAAACATGCTCTCCCCCTATTTGATATGCAATTCGGTTCATTCTTGCTACTTCACCATTCTAGAAGTTTGTCAGGAGCCGTTCCTTGTCCAAGCCCTCTAGCTCCGACGACCAATCCCCGCCATTATCAGACTATGTTGTTACAGGCCCATCAGCTTCCACTTGGGTTGTCCCTAAACCACACCTACTAGAGTGAGTCTCGCTTTGGCATCCCTGGATTAACTCACTTGAGGTTTATCTGTTTCGGCCCATCCCATACGGGGTCTCACGGTTTTGTCCTTTCTCATGCAATAAATGATAAAAAAATAATTACATGCACTTCAACATACATACCTCCTTCTCTTCTCACCATGCTATCATTTATGTAATAAAAGGCTTTAGTCAAGAAATCGGATTAGATACAGTAAATGGTCATAATCGGCAAATGGGTATACTCGGCAAGTGATGTGGATATAAGCGGTGAGTATAAGCAGTGAGTATGTGCAATGAGTATCAGTGGTGAGCATAAGCAGTGATATAAGCAGTGAATGGGTCAAACTTACAAAAATAATACTTTTAAGCCCAATTTCATCATTTACACATTTTTTACATCAACATACCGCCATACCCCTACGAAAATCAATCAAACACATTTAGGCATGCAAGAACTCATGACAACAAGTCCAATAATCATGATATCTCAACATGCCATTATTAAGGATTACTCACACTTAACATCTAATTCAAGTAAATTAACAAACATTGACCAACAAAATCAAGAGTCCTAAGTAGATCAACATAACTTAGCCTCTAGAATTTCACTTACAATCAAATTCAAACTAAATTAACAAACATCAATCAACCAAGTCAAGAGTACTAAGTAGATTAACCTAACTTAGCTCCGAGAGTTTTCACTTACCTCAAATAAAAACTTGGACAACACAAAGCTTTTCTGACAAAAAAACTTAAAATCTTAACCACCTTTAAAGAAAAATAAACAAGAGGAAAGATTAACAACAACCCTCAATCTTTCAACAAAACTAGTTTGATAAAAGAGAATAAAGCTAACAAGTTCACCTTGTAAACTCTTGAAAGATACAAAAATGGAACCTTTGCTTTCACTCGAAAGATTGAAAAGTGAAAATAGAAGAGGAAAGTACTTTTTCTTTTCAAGAACAAGTTGGAATTCTTTTGAAGATTGAAGACATAAGAAGATCTATTTATAGACCAAGGGAAATGAGATCAAGTAACCTAAGTTAAGGAAATGACTTGAGGTTAAAAAAGTGCTAGGTGGAGAGTGCAAGAGGTGTGTTCAAGTTAGAGAATCACAAAAGGCATGATCACATGGCTCTATCCAATGATAAGGCCAAGGGGGATGAATCTTAGATGATCAAAGTTATAAGTAATAATGACCATGGGTTATTTGATCTATGTGGAAAGAGAGGAATGGTGCTTCAACCCAAAGGATACAAGTGGCCTATGAAGAGTAGATAGAAAGGACATATTTTGAGATAGAGCTTCTTCTTTGGCCAAGTAATATGAATGAGTCATCAATAGTATTTATTGACCAAAGTTAAAATAGATGATGTAAAACATGATATCATTTGTGACCAAATTCAATGTCTCAAACTAATAGCACGTAGGTTAAAATACTTGGTAGGAAAATGAAGAGAGGTATCACAAATTAAAAAAGGACAAATAGCTCAACTATATGGTTTCTAAAGTGGATATTTTGATAGGTTACCAAGATATCTAGTAAATCCGTATGTAAATAAGAAAATCAGTATTCGTTCCAAGCATGGATAAATTAGAAAAATATTTTAAACTCACTAAATTTATTAGTGAAAGATAACAGATACTAGGAAAATCTCAACATAGTAAATTTTAAAACATGAAAATCATCAAATATGTAATTCGGAGCAAATTAGCCCCTTTCTACAACTAATATAGCGATAAATTAATAACCGTCACACTATACCAACATCTATCAATTTAAGCTTAATGCATCGGACCCTAGGTGATTATTATCGCAGAAGAATCATCCATCACAACTTCCAAACCTCACACAAATTAATGACCCACTTGAGATTCCATGAGTTCCCTACTCATCACCAAAAACTAGCTCGCTAAGAGAGGCAATCGACCCATTATAAGCCCAAAAGTATCTTTCTATCAACCTCTTGGCCCTAAAATAGTAATATTTCTTGTATCCGTTAAGAGCTATACATGCACTTTTTGATGCATATGGTTCAACAAAAATTGCGAAAAAAGAAGAAGAAAATCAATGAAAGCGGCTTTTTTTTCCTTCTGCTTCTTAAGAAAGATGAGTTTTTGTATTGTCCCCTATCCCTCCACAAAAAATCATTAAACTTATATAATAAACTTCTCATTGATGTATTGTTTCAACAAGATCTAATCCAAATCACAATGTCATTTTCTTGTTCCTAAATGGCCTTTTTTCAATTCTCTTAGGTTTAATTGAAAACGGCTCTTTTGCTCCTATTAGACCATTTGTATCACGATCGATTCGAGAAATAAAAACAAGAGGATCTTAGTTGCTCGATCTAGGACTTTGCTCGCATCATCCTCCCCTTCTTCAAGATTCTACGACCTTGTAGAAGAGCTCAAGGCTATGTCCTTGGGCCACCACCAAGGGACGGCAACCCTGAGAAGAAAGTGCCAGAAGGTGTTTGAGTGTGTTCATACTCCCCATAGACAAGAAAGCATTGGGGGTCCCACTCCTCGGTGAGCGGGTAGGGGTTGGAGGAGGCTACCTCAGCCCAGGTCATAGGGAGCAATGCCCCCGCTACACCAGACGGCTTTAATAATTCGAGCCCATATTTTATTGATAGTTTGGGCTTAGGGTTATGAATAGTTACACCTATATATAATCTCTTTCTTTTGTAATTGAGCGATGTAACAAAGAGGTGGGAAGTGTCAATTATAGTGGAATCCTCTATTGGATATAGACTAATTTAATATTGAATCAGGATAAAATCTTGTGTATCGATTTTTCTTTCTCGTCTTTACTTTATATTTCGTTGTGACTGTGAGCCTAATGCTAACAAAAGGTGGGTGTCTGTGGAGTGCTCCGATACCATGTCGATGCATAACAAGGGGTGGAAGAAGTCATCCGAAGAGCTAGCTTGCCAGAAGAGGGACCCAACCTATTATAAGCCCCATAATGTCTTTCGTTGTCCAATGTTGGACTTTGTCCCAATCATCATAGCATCAAATTCCATTAAAGACCATTTGATATTTATGCAAGTAAAGGGAGGTCTCGGCCACAACATGGTCCAATGGGTTTAATAAGGACAATGCATCGAAGATGTAGAATAAAGGTTCCTTAAGCTGAATCAAAGGCATTTCTTAATTGGGTTAATACCACAAAAAACTCCAAGCTGGTACATCTGTGACAAATTTATCCTAAATTATTTTTTTGATCACAAAAAATTTCAAACTGGTACATTTATGACAATTTTACCCCAAATTGGTATACTTGTGGCAAATTTACCCTTCATTAGTTTCCATCAAATTTTATCATCAAATTGCTGAGTTTGATAACACATAACAGTTGATAGGGTCTATTAGTTCAAGGTTTTATCCTCTGTTTGTTATAGGTGTGTCAGTTTGGATTTTTTGTGGTATTAACCCAATTTAACGGAAGGTAAATTTATCGCATGTGTACCAGTTTGTGGTAAATTTGTCACAAATGTACCAGTTTAGGGTTTTTAGTGATAAAAAAATTAGTTTGGGGTAAATTTGTTACAAGTGTAACAGTTTGAAGTTTTTCGTGATCAAAAAAATTAGTTTTTGATAAATTTGTCACTGATGTATCAGTTTGAGGTTTTTCATGGTATTAACCATTCCTAATTTGAGTTGTTTCCTAGTTCAAATTTCTTTATGAATTTGATGTTTCTTAGTTTGATCTTTCCTAGTTTAAGGTTTCCTATTTTCAAATTTCCCAGTTTGATGTTTCCTAGTTCAAATTTGTTTCCCAATTTGATGTTTCCTAGTTCAAATTCATTCCGCATTCTCACCCAAACTCACCACACATCCCTTGCCTCTCTGGTCCTCCTCCTCCTCCTTCTGCCTCCAAAACCATCGCAGATCCACAACCTGCTCCTTCGCCTCCACTTTGCCTATCGCTCAAGAGCTCCACCCATGGGCGATAACAGTGTTGAAAGCAATCCTCTCTTGCAAGACTTTGAGTTCCCCCCCTTCAACATTGTCGAGGCCAAGCACGTCTATCCAGGGATTCATGCTCTCTTGAAGAAGTTGGTATGAATGATCTTTTGTGTCCCTCGTTTGATCGGCGTTTGTTGAGATTGTTGTTTAAAGTATCGGCGTTTGTAATGTGTTTGCGTTTATGCTGCAGGAGAGTGATCTAGAGGAACTGGAGAGGACGGTCGAGCCGTCATGGCCAAAGCTCGTGGAACCATTGGAAAAAATTATGGATCGATTGAAGGTGGTCTGGGGGATGATCAATCATCTTAATGCCGTCAAGAGTACAGATGATCTACGTGCTGCGATAGGGGAAGTTCTGGTAATATCTTTGGCTTGGTGTTGGTTCACTTGTACTGGATCTCTTAAGTGGTTCTTGAAATGATTTATTGACCGATGAAAAGGAGTGAAGTTACAAGGCTTAAGTGTGTTTTGGAATAAGAGATGGTCTCTCTTGTTGCTTTTAGATAAGGAAAAAGTCACAAAAAACCTCACAAACTTTGCTTACTGTGACATATTTACCATAAACATTTTTTTGTATCACCAAAACTCCAAATTTGTACCCGTGTAACACATTTACTCCAAACATTTTTCTGTGACACCAAAATTTTTTTGGAGTATATTATGTCATATGGATATAAGTTTTGGATTTTTGGTATCACAAAAAAAATAATTTATGATTACCGATCTAGTACAAGTGAACCAACACCAATCTGATCTCGGATGCCGTAAATTCTCGACGACTAGATGATTGCCGACCTTGCGGTTGTACCCCTTGTTGAGGTCGAGCAAGATGTGATAGAGGGACTTGGGAAAGCACGCCTAGGCATCAAACAGAGGTGCGGCGCGGGCCAACTGAAGGAAGAAGAGGAAGAAAATGGCGTTAATCAGCTTCAGGAGAGCACCCATTTTTGTTTGATGGAGTTTTTGTGGTCAGTTCGAGAGGGTAGTGAAAATGGGATCCGTGAGAAAGGTTAGAGAGTGGCTATGTTAGATCTAGATCTAGAGAGAGATCGTCAGTCCATGTGAGCGGCAAGGAGATTACTTGCAATTTTCACGGAAGGGAGTATAATAGAATTTGACTTCGTTTCCACGTGGATTTTTTTTTTTAAAAAAATGCCACTTAAGACTTTTTGCCGGATTTTGTTGCCGGAGACACTTACTTGTTTGTACTCCGATTTGGCAGTTAAGTAATCTGGTAAAAAGTTTGGGTACTAAAGTGAGCGCCGTACAAAAGTTATGACAATTATAGTGTCCTCTTCTTCTATTTTTTTTTTTTTTTTATCTATTTAGCTTTGGTGAATTTCTAAGTCTTGAATCTTGATGCTAACACCGGCTAAATCATGTAATGCAGTCAGGGTGGGTTAAGTTTCAGCTTAGACTTGGGCAAAGTAAATCAGTTTACAACGCTTTTAAGGCTCTTCACGAGTCACCAGATTGGAAGATGCTGAGTGATGCTCAAAAACGTATAGTGGAAAGTGAGTAAAATTTGTCGTTTGATCACTTTTCGTTGCTCTTTCTGGTAGTTCGATGGCATAGTGTCTTGAATGTTCAATTTATATCATGGTCCTTTCATTGATCTCATCATTGTTTTCACTTTTTGAGTAGCGTACAAATGTATCACTATACGGAATGCGTTCATATTTTAGTGCTCCTACTTTCTAATTAGACTGGTTGATATCCGCTTTTAAAATTATATTGTTGCAGCACAAATAAAGGACGCAGTTTTGATGGGAATTGCCCTCGAAGATGGCAAAAGAGAAGAGCTTAACATACTTCAGCAGGTGTGATGTGTTTTATCAATACGTCAAATAAATTGGTATCTCTGTGTTAGTGGCAACGATAAAGCAAAGTGTCTTTTGGTGTAGTATATATAATGTTTTATTTGCTTGGCTTATGAGCACGGATGTACACACATAGCACCGATTTCACAAACTTCCTAGTATATCTTTTTGTTCCTGCTATCCTGGGATAATCTGCCTAAAAAATATTTATATCTAAAGTTAAATTTTCCATGAATAGTAAAAATTGAAGAGACCATGATGTGTGAGATGATGAAGGCACTTCTCTATAGTTAAATTTGCGGGAATGATCGGTCAGATTTTATTAGTTCTAAACTCTAGTGTCTTAGCAATTAGAATTACTACAATTTGTTATTGATTTCGTCACATAAGCCTTGCAATGGCATTGACTATGTTAATATTACTCATTATGTGCTTGAAAGTTGTACTGCGTTAAGATTACTCTTTATGTGCAAGAAGGTAGTAAAGCAGATTCTTTTATTTTAACATTTCAATTGCACAACCCCTGCCTTTTGATTGATTAGTTGATTGTAGGAACTCATCAAATTATCTAAAAAGTTCAATGAGAATGTCTTCGACGCCACAAAGAAATTCGAAAAATTGATTACCGACAAGAAGGATATTGAAGGATTGCCTGCTACAGCCGTTGGTTTGGCTGCACAAACAGCAGTGTCTAAGGTAATAAACAATAGCTTCTATTTTGCTATGTAATCCTCTCAAATTTTTCTCAGCACTTTTTATCCAAGACCATGTTTGATCTTTCATCACTTATCATTACTTGTCATATTCAAGGGGCATGAAAATGCAACTCCAGAAGATGGACCCTGGATGATCACCCTGGATGCTCCAAGCTATAACTCTATCATACGACATGCTCGAAATAGAGCTTTACGTGAGGAAATTTACCGTGCTTATGTTACTCGGGCCTCTAGTGGAGATTCCAACAACACTTTAATTATTGACCAGATTTTGAAGCTCAGATTGGAAAAAGCTAAGATTCGAGGTTATAATAATTATGCTGAGGTATGGTTTTTGAAGTCTATTATGAGATTTTTCTAGCTTACATTTCATCTTTTTCTCTTTTTTTTTCATCTGTTTAAAGTTTGGATGGACAAGTGTAGAGCTTGTTAGGCAAAATATTTTTGTTATCTTTGATACGATAGCTTTCAAATTAAACCAACACCCCTTGTTTTTTGCTGTGGTCACGAGTTTATGATTTACAAGGGAAAAGAGGAAAGTTTATCGCAGACAAAATGGTCTTTTGGCATATTGTAGGTAAGTATTGAAATATTTTCACTTTGATTTGAATTGTTTTCAAATTTTGAAAATTTCTGGAATTACATTTTGATCCAAAATCCAATGCAAACTATTTTTGTTTTGTTTGTAAATATGATGTCAGCAAGACAAATTCTTTTCTGCATTCTCCTCGAATCATCCTGGAGGAGAATCTATTTGCATGGGTGGAACAATTCACTGGATGACTTTATTCACTGGATAGTCCTTTATCATCACACATTAGTATCATGATTCTCATCAGGTATGCATGGCAGTGAACATGGCTACCGTTGACAAAGCGGAAGAGCTCCTAGAAAAACTTAGGAGGGCTTCATGGGATGCTGCAGTTCAAGGTATGATCTGGATGGATATTTTTGGTATATGTAAGTCTTGTCAATGCATAAACTTTTAATTTGTGATTGATGTTGATTTGTGCTTCATAAGTTTTTCTGCTTCTTTTTTTAATCTCTTTCGAGAAACCTAATAAACTTTAGGGGGAGTTTTGTAATTGAATATGATTTAAAGGCTTAGTATCCATTGTTTATATGCATGGTTGGAATTGTTGCACTTTCGAATTCTCTTGTAAGAAATGTTCAAGATAGTTCTCTATGCTGCTTAAAATGTGCATGGCATACCCTGCATTTCACTCTTCAAAGCACTCCACTTTGCATCATATCTGTTCTTTTGCATATATCCATATGAAGAGGGTTTTAACATCATATATATAGATATATGTGTGTGTGTGTGTGTGTGTGTGTGTGTGTGTATGATATTATCCCCAATTAATTTGTTTCAAGTCGTACTTGTCCAATTTCCACTCAGCATCTGATTTAGTTAGCTCCTGATCGCTAGGTCCATTTTTCACCAGCACAGAATGATTGAGCTAACTCAAGTAAACCTAGCCTTAGTAAGGAGATGGGGAAAACGAGGAGCACATGTAGAATGTTGCAAGAGCAATGCAGTCAAAGTAACAGTAGCATTTTATGCAAATCTGAATGTCCAAATGGTGATAGTGAGGGTTGAGGGGTGGATGAATAAGTTGAAGGTTATCAGTGGCAGGGGATCGTACGGTCATCTTTGAGCTGAACCTTTATTTCAGTTTGATAACGTTGACGGCCAATATTAGGATGCTTTTAGAGATTTTCATTTTACTTTCAACTCAAAATCCATATCTTGATTATTCAGACATGGAGGACCTAAAACTTTTCGCCAAGAGTCAAGGGGCAAAAGAATCTGATGATTTGAGGCATTGGGACATTAACTTCTGGAGCGAGAGGCTGCGTGAATCAAAATATGACATCAGTGAGGTTGAAGCTCTCTCTCTGTCTATATATATATAGCAACAATTGCATTATTGTTAGGAAAGTAAACAAAGATACTTGCTCCTGAATTATCATGCCGTAAGATACATTATAGTACATACATACATGTTGAATATACCATCAGGCTTCTTACCAAGTCATGTCACCCTTCTCTGATGAACTTTTCTTTTCCTTATAATTTTGGAACATTATAATTAGACCCTGATTTATGCATTTGAATATGAACATGTAGCCTCACATCTTTTTGCAATTCTCAGGAAGAACTACGCCCGTATTTCTCATTGCCAAACGTAATGGAGGGCCTTTTCAACCTTGCTAGGACACTTTTTCAAATTGAGATTGAGGCTGCTGATGGTCTAGCACCAGTAAATAAGTCTAATACTTCGCTTCTGCCTTTCTTGTGCTGTTAGTCCATCTATTCTGATAAAATGGTTATACATCCTCCAGGTCTGGAACAAAGATGTTAGATTCTACTGTGTAAAAGAGTCTTCAGGAAATCCAATTGCATACTTCTATTTTGATCCCTATTCTCGACCATCTGAGAAAAAGGGAGGTGCATGGATGGGTGAGGTTGTTGGTCGAAGCCGTGTGCTGTCTCGAGATGGTTCAAGTGCAAGACTACCAATTGCTCACATGGTGTGCAATCAAACACCACCTGTGGGGAACAAGCCAAGTCTTATGACGTTCCGAGAAGTCAGTTTCTAACTCCTTCACTCAGTCAATCGACCTTCTTATTTGCTACTTGAGTCTGAAATACTAAGCAGATGGAGGATAGCTGGTGCAGCCACCAGCTAATGCAAGTCGATGGCAATGAAATATTGCCATCAGAAACAAGGGTCGAATAAGAGGGTATTTTAGTCTGGTCTCTAAGATTCTTAGGTTAACGATTGGATTTTGGTAACTTCTTGATGATACTAGCTTAGATAGGGCTTGAAGTTCTTCTGTAATAAAAGCATTTCTATAAAGATATATACTTGTTTCTGTTCTTCACTGCTAGGAGCAGGACTGCTGGAAGAATCAATATATAGGTCCAATAACACTTGTTAGCAAGAGAAGAATAGTTTCAGGGAGAAGATTAATGATGTAAAATGCCTAGCAGTTTTTTTCATGAGAATTTTGTGATGCCAATCTATTCTTTGATGTGATTTCGAGGAATGCTAGTAATGCTAATATTTTCTGTGTACAATGCCTAGAGATATTCATTTCCCCCCTCTAATATCTGCATCTAGAGTTGTATCTATTGCTCAACTTTCGGTATCACCTGTGCCTATTCTAAAATCTTCTGATTCACACCAGATACTTGTTTAATCCTTTTGACTACAAAGGTTTTATATGACCCGTTGAGCCGTTCTAGTGCCATAGTAAAATCTACCCTTCAGAGGATTTTATCTTTGTCTCTTAGATGAATGATGAGGATTTTGACCTTATATGCTCACTATCAGTCACTTGTCCTTTGTGAAATAACTTCATCCTCTGAGTGGTATCTGCCCTTTAAACATTTGTGGAAATTTATGTGTTGCCGAAATTGGCAGGTGGAAACTGTTTTTCATGAATTTGGTCATGCACTTCAACACATGCTAACCAAACAGGACGAAGGCCTTGTTGCTGGCATTAGAGGAATAGAGACAGATGCTAGAGAATTGCCCTCTAAGTTTATGGAGAACTGGTGTTACCACAGGTAAGTTTGTCTAGAATTCTCTCTGGTAGAGCTTTAGAACTCTCTCCATTTTAAGAGTTTGAGTTTTTGACACAGTAAAATTGCTCTGTCTCTCTGTCTCTCTCTCTATCTGTGCGCACGCACGGGCGCTTTCAAAATCTATGTATGAGTGTGCTTATGTCGGTAACCTGGGAAGAGTCATTATATGACCCTTGAACCGCAGGGATACCTTGATGGGAATTGCAAAGCACTATGAGACTGGTGAGAGTCTCCCTGAAGATGTATATAGAAAGCTCCTCGCAGCTAGGACTTTTCGTGCAGGCTCCTTAATGCTTCGCCAGGTTACTTCCCACTAACGAAAATTTGTTTTGCTCTGTTCTTTTGTACTTATGTAGATACACTGCTGACGTTTTAGGCAAGAACTGTTCTTTTTTTTCTTCACCTATAACTATTTTGTCTACAAGAAAATTGTGCTATTTGGTGGAAAAGAAATTTCTTCCAAAATTTCTTAGTTTTATTATTGTTGTTTACTTGAGCTGACTGGTAATTAACTGAGACTGTTCTTTATTTATTAACTATAATCAGTAAATTACCTTTGGTGGTGTTGAAGGACATATATATGAGCTGACAAGTAGCTATAATAAGTCCATGAGAGCCTATCGGCAAACTGCTGGGTTATCATACCACCTCTTGTTTATTGAGGTTCCATCTTCGTTTATCCTGTTTGTGGCGATCCAAGTATACGAGTTGGAAATGATAAAACAGAAAGAGAGGACTCCATATCTCATTAGCTCATGTCCCTATGAAAGTGAGGAAGCAATAAGTTTACTTGTTCGTTTAACCTTAGTGCAAGCATGGTTTCTACCTTGCTGTTTCTCTGTAAATCCTTTGAAAAGATGCAGATCAAATTATTCTTCCAGAGAAGATCATCACTCATTGATAGAATAAACATTAGCAAAGTAAAATCAAGTAATTGGGAAATCAGAAATTGTCTATGCTGAAAAAATTGCTCTCATCAGGAGTCATACTAATATAGATTTTGGTATAACTGGGTTATTACAAAACCTTTTCTGTCTGTGAAACTTCTCAGGTAACATTCGCAAGTGTAGATCTGCAGCTTCATACAAATTATGTTCCTGGTGGGTCAGAATCTGTATTTGATGTGTATCAAAGGGTTTGGGAAAAAACCCAGGTAATCCCTCCGCTTCCTGAGGATCGATTCCTTTCTAGCTTCAGCCATATATTTTCAGGTTCGTCTTCCTAGCCTCAAAATGTTTCTTTGAGAATATATAAACCTTATTGGATCATCTTAATCTTCCACGGCTGTGAATCTATTGCTTTTGACTTATGTTCAGGTAAACACGCAGCTGGTTATTACAGTTACAAGGTATAGGATATTCTTTTATGTTGGTTATGCCAGGTTCCCTTTGTGGTTAGTTTGTAATAGATGATGAAACAATTTCTCTGAACATAATACGCCCCTTTTCCTTGTAGCGGCTGACAGTTCTGAGTATTGGTTTATCCATATCCGTGCTTCAGATTGATTTATTTCATGATGTGTATATTCTGACCCTAAATGTATTGGTTTTCAGTGGGCAGAGGTGCTATCTGCAGATGCGTTCTCTGCATTTGAGGATGCAGGTTTAGATGACAGCAAGGTATGTCCGAGAAGTTGTGGACATATTTGAAATAAAAATTATGCCACTAAAAAAGTACCTCGGTCTTTGTGTTTGCAATTCATGTGAGGTTTATTCATCTGTCAAGCAGTGATATTAATAAACATGTGTCCGCTATAGACTAGGGGTGAGTGATCCCGGTGAACGTCTGAGCAAAGACTGGAAGCCTGGCTGAAACCGATTGGTCTGCATACCATTTATGCTTAATTACGTATATCCATGGCTCTTTGATTACTTGCACTCTTCCCACTACTGCAGCACAACAATGCCTTTTAATTCTTTCCATGAATGGATAGGTCCTAAATCCTAAATCCTGTTTCCATACCCTTTCAGCCTCAATGGATGCCTTATTTCCAGTTCTCTTCTCCAATGGAAAGCCAATGTGATCCCTTTTTTATGCATTAGCATGGCCTTGTCCCTCCCGAAGCTTAGCAAAATCGATTAATTTCCATGAGATCAAACAAGGACGAAGTGATCAATTGACAAAGCCCATTAGATGCTTTATTTCTACGTGTTTTGATTTTGCAGTCACTATTTCATCAGCAAATCTCAAATATGTCTGTTATTAGTGTCTAATTTTTGCCGCCCCCCATGGGAGATAGGTGCACCTTCATGTTTGAATAAGTCCTGCTCGATTCGTTCCTTTTTTCCTAGTGCGAAATGCAGAGCACCAAGAGCTAAACTGGTTCAGTAGGTTCTTTTCATGTTTGATTCTTCTTCCATTTCTTGGGTAGAAAATTACCATCCTGGAAATTCAGGCAGGTTTTAATTCCCATTGGGAAACCCAAGTCCTGTACGAAGGTCCATTGGACCCTTGGTAGCACATAGTAAGGCCATGGTATAACGGAGACAAAATCTTCTAGGCTGGTGTTACAGTTATCTTTTCTTCATTTAACTCTTCTTAAACTACTTACGTCCACCGTCATTACTTGTCAAACAAGTTTTCAGAAAAGATTGCACGTGGTCAGTCTTGTTGTCTTGTCTAATACTATTCAATTATGAAGCCCTCTCTTCAATATTGCTTTTCTTTTCGGAGTTAATTGCTGGTTTTTATCATGATTTATCGAGCGTGGCTGGCAGGCTATCAAAGAAACAGGGCAAAGGTTCCGAGAGACGATTCTTGCTCTTGGAGGTGGAAAAGCTCCATTACAGGTTCGGAAGTTGTAATTTTGCATCATCTACTCTTATGTATGCAGTTCCCCTTTTTATTGTTTACCATTACTATTTATGATCCCTGTTTAGCTAGCTTTCTCCTCTATTTGACATCTTGATGTCCTTACCATGCCAATTTTGCTATATCCCAGGTTTTCATTGAATTTCGGGGACGTGAGCCTTCACCCAGCGCATTACTCAGGCATAAAGGCCTTTTGCCAGTTGCAGCATAATGTTGTCCTAATGGCTACTTCCGTTCATATGGGCCGAAAGGAAGATTGGGGTCCTAGACAATTTTAAAGTATGCAGTTCACATATGGTTCATGCCAACCATAGTGATTCAATATTTGAAAATAGATTTTCAATTCAGTGTATAGAGAAACAATTTTTTTTTGTCTTTTCTACCCTTTAATGAACATTAGTCAATGTAGTGGGAAATACATGAGGATCAAGGGCAGACTAGACAGTTTCTCATTCTAAAAACTTTAGAAATTTCTTGACCTCATTCAGAATCTTGCAAGTATTTGATATTTTAAACCTGAATCGGCCATCTTTCAGTATCTCGACATTCTTTCTTTTCTTTTCTTTTTGTAATAATGATAGAACCTCAAGCACGACTAGCTTGTTGCTCGAGAGTATTCCATGCACAAGATTAGGCACTTGTTCACGTGGATCATTGCTTTACAGCTTGTGATCAGATAAAGATTCATTTCTTGAAGATATTGATTGACCTTCAATATTATCTTTGCGACATATCTAATCATGCAAGATGTTTTGATTGATTGGCAATCATCTTGAAGGCAAGATTCTTTCATAGCTGAAGAACTTCACTTATAGAAACCTAGATTTGTTTGTATGGGCGACCAAATCAACGAGATCTCTTATTGTTCCACCTCAACGGCTACCCTAATCTTCTTAGCAATTGTCCAACAACTAGCTTGGAGATTGATCTTCATGGAGATTATCCAATGTGAAGTTTTGGATGCTTAGTATATAAGAAGACCAAGGCGCCGAAGAGAGAGATCAAAAGTACAAAATTCCAAAGTTCAAGAAGGCTTCACATATTCTTATTTGTCTTCCGCGCATTCAGTTGTAATCTTTTGGAAGAGTGATAGCTTGTGATTAGGTGTGAGATAGAGAGTCTTATCTGCTTGAGTATTAGCAACACTTATTTCGATAAGAAGTGCTTTGATATAAGTAGCACTTGCTAGTATAACTTCTCTTTGATTGATTAGTGAATCCACCTAGTAGGCTATCAGCGTGAGAAAGTGGACGTAGCATTACATCAAGCCGAACCACTATAAAGCTCTGTGTGCCAAGTTTTTAATCTCTATGTTCATATGCATTTATTGCTCGATAGAAACACTACTCTCAATAACTTGAATATTACCATAATCTGATCATATTCATATTTTGTTTTACTGGTTTCTGATCATATTCATCTTGACTGTTCTATTTCACAATATTTTGTCAAGATTGTTTCAAAACACCCATTTACCCCCTCTAGAGGTAATTATGTTAGCCAACCTCACAAAGTAACCCTAATCCCCAAATGTTTGCGGCGCTCTATCTCTCACTCTATCCACCATAATCATAATTAGAGGTGGCAAAATAAATGAAAAAATCCACTTTTTAACTCATATTCAATGTTAGACAAAAAAAAAATTCTCATATTCAATAAGCCGAGTTATATAGACGTTGCGGAAAATTTTAAAAACAGGTGGTCATGCATTCAAAAGTAGTAAATTCCAACTTTTTATGAGTCAATAGAATCCGATGTTCAATCCATATTTCGCGAGAGACTCTCGACCAATTCTACATGTCCCCCCACAATCCGATGTTGGGTCGGCCATTTCAGGGGCATTATGGTTGCCTCTCAATCTTCATCGATTCGTGAGACACCATTCTCTCTCCAAATAGTCGTTCCATTGCCCCCTTCTGGTCCTCTTCCTTCTCCTTCTGCCTCCACTACGATCGCTCCCCTAGCTCCGGCCATGGCCGACGGCGGCATCAAAAGCAATCCTCTCTTGCAAGACTTCGAGTTCCACTTTTGTTAGCTCCTTCATCTTGGAATTCATGCTCTCTCGAAGAAGCTGGTATGAACGATGTTTTGCCTGTCTCGGATGATCGTTTTTGTTGAGATTTTGTTTGAGGTCTTCTTGGACTCAACCTATAACATAAGATGATGCTGGTATGAATGATCTTATTCGAGCCGGATTCGTGACAGATGATGGTGGATTTTATCACTAAACCTTCTTCAGGCCTCTGAATTTGGAATGCCAATAACCGTGGGTGCATCGTCACATAACATGGCCTTCCGCCTTCTTTTTTTTCGTTTGGCCATGTAGGCTTGCATACTTGATTCATAGGAACGTTGAAGCAGAACTGTCTGTCATACACATCACTAGCTAGTCCGACAGGCTTAACCAAGCCAATTCGATGGCTCGGCCTATAAAAACATTGTATTTCATGTCAGTTCGCATAGGGCTCTGTTGACCAGGCCTGTACTTGCATTTTACCCTCATAACACCCCATCTGTGAAGCCAAACTAGCAAGTCGTGTTCTTGTCCAAAAAAGTCCGTTCCCTTGTCCAAAAAGTCGTTCCCTTGCTATTGTGTCACAAGGGATGGAAGAACTCATCCCTAAAAGCTAGCCTGCTAGGAAAGGGAACCAACCCATTATAAGCCCCAAATATGTCCTTATGAACCTCTTGGCCTAGAAAAAATAATCTTTCTCGATAAAGTCGGTTGACTAGGATAAAATTTGTATCCATTAAGAGCTGTACTTGCACCTGTTGATGCATACAGCTCAACATAAATAGCGAAAAAAAAAATGTGTATATTCCAGCCCTCTTATTTTTTTCATCCTAGCATGGCCCTTTTCTGATCCAATTTTTTAATTTCTTGATGAAGCGACTTTTTTTTCTTTCACTTTTCAAGAAAGACGAGTTTTGATTTTGTCCCCTTTCCCTCCACAAAAAATCATTAAACTCGTCAATTAAACTTCTTATTGATGTATTGTTCATCGAGACCTTATCCAAATCATGATGTTATTTTCTTGCTCCTGAATGTGCCTTTTTTTCAATTCTTTTAGGTTTACTTGAAATCGGCTCTTCTACTTAGAAACGAAATGTTCCAATGTTCCTGGAAATTCTTGCTCTCATTGGACCATCCCGATTCACAGAATTCATAGTTCGAGAAATAATATAAGAGGTCTTAGTTGCCCGATGTGGGACTTTGCCTGCATCATCCTCTCCCTCTTCACTTGCAAAACAGCCCCGAGGACGCCATCAAGGGACTGCAGCCCTGAGGATATAGTGCTAGAAGGTGACTGCCAAGGAGTGTCTTTGATACCATATTGATGCGTTACAAGAGGTGGAAGAACTCATTCCGAAAGGAGATGCCTTACAATCTCCTTAGTTGTCCGATGTGGGACTTTGCCCGCATCATCGGAGCATCAAGTTTCATTAAAGACCATTTAATGTTTACGCAAGCAAAAGGAGGTTTCGGCCATGACATGGTCCAACAAGGAAAGGCATTGAAGATGGAGAATAAACGTTACTTAAGCTAAATCATAGGCTAGAAGGAATTTTCCTAATTTGAGTTGTTTCCTAGTTCAAGTTTGTTTCCTAATTTGATGTTTCCTAGTTTAAGGTTTCCTATTTTAATATTTCTAGTTTAAGGTTTCCTCTTTTAACATTTCCTAGTTAAGTGTCCTAGTCCCTCTATAAGCAAGAGATGCTTCTCAATTGTAGGAGGAGTTCTGTGAGTTGATAATATATAAGAAATTCTATCAAGCAAGTGATTCTTTCGGTTCTTATCCAATTTTTGGGTGGTGAATCTTCAAGTTCTTTATCCTTGGCTAGAGGAGTAATCCTTTATGCCTTAGCAGTGAACCTTCAAGTTCTTATCCCTAGCTAGTGGAGTAATTTTTTATGCCTTGGTGGTGAACTTTCTATCCCAAAGTTCATTTTCACAAACACAACAAACATTTTTCATTCCGTCAAATTTGTTCTGCATTCTCACCTAAACTTACCACACATCACTTGCCATCCCCGGTCCTCCTCCTCCTTTTGCCCGCCCTCACCCTTCATTCCTCTGGTCGCTTAAGAGCTCTGCCCATGGCCAATGCCAGTGTCGAGAGCAATCCTCTCTTGCAGGACTTCGATTTCCCCCCCTTCAAAGCCATTGAGGCCAAGCATGTCCGTCCTGGGATTCAAGCTCTCTTGAAGAAGCTGGTATGAATGATCTTTTGTCTCTCTTGCTTGGTAAGTGTCTGTTGAGATTGTTGTTTGAGGTCTCGGCTTTTGTAATGTGTATGTGTTTATGCCGCAGGAGATTGATATAGAGGAACTGGAGAGAACTGTCGAGCCGTCATGGCCAAAGCTCGTGGAGCCATTGGAGAAGATTGTGGATCGATTGGAGGTGGTCTGGGGGATGATCAATCATCTTAAGGCCGTCAAGGATACAGCTGATCTGCGTGCTGCGATAGGGGAAGTTCTGGTAATTTCTTTGGCTTGCTATTGGTTCACTTGGACTAGATCTCTTAAATAGTTCTTGAAATGATTTCTTGAGTGGTGAAAAGGAGTGATGTTACAAGACTAAAGTGTGTGATCTGAAATAAGAGATGGTCTCTCTTGTTGCTTTTAGATAAGTATTTGTTTCGCTAGAGCATGCCATGCGCTGGTCAATTTATTTGTATCTGTTTAGCTTTCGTGGTTTCCTAAGTCTTGAATCTTGATGCTTACGCCGGCTAAATTATATAATGCAGGCAGAGTGGGGTAAGTTTCAACTTAGACTCGGGCAAAGTAAAGCTGTTTACAATGCTTTTAAAGCTCTACAAGAGTCACCTGATTGGAAGATGCTGAGTGATGCTCAAAAACGTATAGTGGAAAGTGAGCAAAATTTGTCCTTTGATCACCTTTTGTTGCTCTTTCTGGTAGTTTGATGGCATAGTATCCTAAACGTTCAATTAATATCATGGTCCTCTCATTGATCTCATCATTGTTTTCACTTTTTGGGTAGCATACAAATGTATCACTATACAGAATGCCTTCATATTGTAGCGCTTATCCTTTCTAATGAGATTGATTGATATTCGCTTTTGAACTTATACTGTTGTAGAACAAACAAAGGAAGCCGTTCTGAAAGGGGTTGCCCTGGAAAATCGCAAAAGAGAAGAGTTCAACAAAATTCAGCAGGTGTGATGCGTTTTATCAACACGTCAAATAAATTGGAATTTGTGAGTTGGTGGAAATGATAAGGCAAACTGTCTTTCGGTGTAGTATATATAATGTTTTATTTGCTTGGCTTATGAGCATCATGGATGTACACACACAGCATGGATTTCACAAACTTCCAAGTATATCTTCTTGTCCGTGCTATCCTGGGATTATTTGCCCCAAAAATATTTGTATAGAAACTTAAATTTCCTGTGACTAGTGAAATTGAACAGAGCATGATGTATGAGATGATGAAGGCACTTTTCTATAATTTAATTTGCGGGAATTATCTGTCAGATATGAGTAGTTCTAAAATCCAGTGTCTAGCAATTAGAATTGCTAAAATTATGAAATCTGTAACTGATTTCATCACATAAGCCTTGCAATGGCATTGACTGTGTTAAGTTTACTCTTTATGTGCAACAAAGTGGTAAAGTAGATTCTTTTATTTTAACATTTTGATTGCCCACCGCTACCTTTTGATTGATTGGTTGATTATAGGAACTTGACAAATTATCTAAAAAGTTTGATGAGAATGTGTTCGATGCCACAAAGAAATTTGGAAAATTGATTACCGATAAGAAGGATATTGAAGGATTGCCTGCTACAGCTCTCGGTTTGGCTGCACAAACTGCAATGTCTAAGGTAATATGCAATAGCTTCTATTTTATAATGTCATCCTCTTAATTTTTCTCAGAACTTTTTATCCAAGACCTTGTTTGATCTTCCATCATTTATCATTACGTATCATTTTCAAGGGGTATGACAATGCAACTCCAGAAGATGGACCCTGGTTGATCACCCTGGACGCTCCAAGCTCTAACTCCATCATGCAGCATGCTCGAAACAGAGCTTTACGTGAGGAAATCTACCGTGCTTATGTTACTCGGGCCTCTAGTGGAGATACCAACAACACTTTAATTATCGACCAGATTTTGAAGCTCAGATTGGAAAAGGCTAAGATTCTAGGTTATCATAATTATGCTGAGGTATGGTTTTTGAAGTCTATTTATTAGATTTTTCTAATTTACATTTCATCTTTTTCTCTTTTTTTCATCTGTTTAAAGTTTGAATGGACAAGTGTGAAGCTTCTTAGACAAAATATTTTTGTTATCTTTCATCCGATAGCTTTCAAATTAAACCGACGCCACTTGTTTTTTGCTGTGGTCACGAGTTTATGATTTACGAGGGAAAAGAGGAAAGTTTATCGCAGACAAAATGGTTGTTTGCATACTGTGGGTAAGTACTGAAAATTTTCACTTTGATTCTGAATTGTTTTCAAATTTTGAAATTTTCTGGAATTACATTTTGATCCAAAATTCAATGCTAACTATTTTTGTACTTTTGTTAATGTGATGTTGGCAAGAAAATTCTTTTCTCCCTTCTCCTCGAATCATCCTGGAGGAGAATCTATTTGCATGGGTGAACAACTTACTGGATAGTCCTTCATCATCATATATTAACGCATAATTCTCATCAGGTGAGCATGGCAATGAAGATGGCTACTGTTGATAGAGCGGAAGAGCTCCTAGAAACACTTAGGAGTGCTTCATGGGACGCTGCAGTTCAAGGTATGATCTGGATGAATAATCCTAGCATATGTAAGTCTTGTCAGTGCATAATTTGTTAATTTGTGATTGATGTTCATTTGTGCTTGACAAGTATTTCTGCTTCTTTTTTATCTCTCTTGAGAAACCTAATAAACTTTGGGGGATTTATGCATTTGAATATGATTTAAAGGCTTTGTATCCCTTGTTTATATGCACAATTGGAATTGTTGCACTTTCGTGTTCTCTATGCTACTTAAAATGTGCATGGCATGCCCTGCATTTCACTCTTCAAAGCACCCCACTTTGCATCATACATGTTCTCTTGTGTATTAATCTCTCTCTCTCTCTCTCTCTTCATGATGTTATCGTGCTTATCCAATTTCCACTCAGCATCTGATAACTAAGTTCACTTTGCACCAGCACATAGCGATCAAGCTAACTCAAGTAAACCTAGCTTTAGTTAGGAGATGGGGAAAACAAGGAGCACATCTAGAATGTTGCAAGAGGAATGCAGTCAAAGTAACAATTGTATTTCATGCAAATCTGAATGTCCAGATGGTGATAGTTAGGGTTGTGGGATGGATGAATAAGTTGAAGGTTATCAGTGGCAGGGGATCGTGTGCTCATGTTTGAGCTGAACCTTTATTTCAGTTTGATAACTTCGTCGGCAAATATTTGGATGCTTTTAGAGATTTTCCTTTTACTTTCACGTCAAAATCCGTATCTTGATATGTGTTGCCTTGATTATTCAGACATGGAGGACCTAAAACATTTCGCCAAGAGTCAAGGGGCAAAAGAATCTGATGATTTGAGGCAGTGGGACATTAAATTCTGGAGTGAGAGGTTGCGCGAATCAAAATATGACATCAGTGAGGTTGAAGCTCTCTTTCGCTCTATCTCTCTCTCTCTCTCTCACACACACACACATTTGTATATATAGAGTATAATGTACAGCAACAAAATTGTATTATTGACAGGAAAGTAAACAAAGATACTTGCTCCTGAATTATCATGCCATATTATACACCACAGTACATATATACATGCTGAATATGCCATCACGATTCTTACTGAGTCATGTCAACCTTCTCTGATGAACTTTTCATTTCCTTATAATTTTGGAACATTATAATTATACCCTGATTAATGCATTTGAATATGAACACGGAGCCTCACAACTTTTTGCAATTCCCAGGGAGAACTACGCCCCTATTTTTCATTGCCATATGTAATGGAGGGCCTTTTCAACCTTGCTAGGACACTTTTTGAAATTGAGATTGAGGCTGCTGATGGACTAGCACCGGTAAAAAGTCTAATGCTTTGCTTCTGCCTTTCCTGTGCCGTTAGTTCATGTAACTGATAAATTGGTTATACATCCTCCAGGTCTGGAACAATGATGTTAGATTCTACCGTGTAAAAGATTCTTCAGGAAATCCAATTGCATACTTCTATTTTGATCCCTATTCTCGACCATCTGAGAAAGGGGGAGGTGCATGGATGGATGAGGTTGTTGGTCGAAGCCGTGTGCTGTCTCAAGATGGTGCAAGTGCAAGATTACCAATTGCTCACATTGTGTGCAATCAAACACCACCTGTGGGGAACAAGCCAAGTCTTATGACGTTCCGAGAGGTCAGTTTCCAACTCCTTCCCTCAGTTTCTTGACACTCTTTTCTGCTACTTTAGTCTAAAATACTACACAGATGGAGCATAGCTGGTGCAGCCACTAACTAATGCAACCCAGTGGCGATGAAATATTGCCATTGGAAACAAGGATCATATAAGAGGCTATTTTAGTCTGGTCAGCACGACTCTTAGTTTCACGATTGGAGTTTGGTAACTTCTTGACAATACTAGTTTAAATAGGGCTTAAAGTTCTTCCATAAAGATATATATTTTTCTTTGTTCTTCACTGCTAGGAGCGGGACTGCCGGAAGAATCAATACATAGGTCCAATAACACTTGTTAGCAAGAGAAGATTAGTTCCTGGGAGAAGATTAATGATGTAAAATGCCTAGCGATTATTTGCTTGAGACTTTTGTGATGCCAATTTATTCTTTGATGCGATTTCAGGGAATGCTAGTAATTCTAATACTTAATGTTTTCAATGCCTAAATATATTCATTTCTCCCCTCTAAGATCTGCATCTAGAGATGTGTCTATTGCTCAACTTTCAGTATCACCTATGCCTATTCTAAAATCTTCTGATTCACACCTGATACTTGTTTAATCCTTTTGACTATGAAGGTTTTATATGCCCGGTTAACCCGTTCTAGTGCCATAGTAATATCTACCCTTTAGAGGATTTTATCATTGTCCCTTGGATGAATGATGAGGATTTTGACCTTATGCTCACTGTCACTCACTTGTCCTTTGTGAAATAACTTCATCCTCTGAGTGGTATCTGCCATTTAGACATTTGTGGTAATATATGTGTTGCCGAAATTGGCAGGTGGAAATTGTTTTTCATGAATTTGGTCATGCACTTCAACACATGCTAACCAAACAGGACGAAGGCCTAGTTGCTGGCATTAGAGGAATAGAGAAGGATGCTAGAGAATTGCCCTCTCAGTTTATGGAGAACTGGTGTTACCACAGGTAAGTTTGTCTAGAACTCTCTCCGGTAGAGCTGCAGAACAAATTGATGTCATGTTTGGATGTTTTCGAACTTCACAAATGTATAAAAAGGTTATGCATATTCTGTTGATAACAACAGATGATTGCTTCATAGAGCATTATGTGATGTCTGTTCTCTATTTCCTTTGTACTGTCTCTGGATCCAAAAGTGTGGAAGTGAGAATATTGCCTCCTTTGTATTTGGCTAATGATAGGCCCGTGATCTAGATGTTATTAGACGATATTTTTGTCTCCTGTCAGGGGATATTGAAATTAATGGCAGTTGAGTTGTGAATTTCTCTATTAATATTAGCTTTGTAGGTTTAGTAACTTGGCTTTACTTAGAGATTCCTTCGTTTAGTATAACTCCACTTCTTCCTGGATGGTTCGCAGTTACTGTTTCTCTTTTAAGAAGTTTTACGTTGTTACGGATATATATGCACTTGATGTATAGATAGGTAGAGAAAGGAAACGGACCAGAAAATAATTTTAACTTATATGACATATCTTTTGTTTCCCCAACAAAATATTTTTCGTCATCATCAAAAGAGTAAATAAAAAAAAAAATTTGTCACGTAGCTCATTTTTTTCACTTTAGTTTAGTCATATTAATCAAGTCGTCTTTTTAATTGACGTGCAAAGCTTTCCAATTCAACTTTAAAAAATGACATAGTTAAATTCAAGTTTTTTTCATTACTGTGATATAATAACCTATGAACAATTATCAATGAACCCTTCAAATTGAAAATACTTTTCCACAGCGAAGTGCAGGCATTTTCCTAGTTCAACTATGATTGCAGTTTCTTTTTCTCCCTGTGGAGAAATTCTTGTCCATTTTGAGACTTGAGTGTTTGACACAGTAAAATTGCTTCTCTCTCTCTCTCTCTCTCTCTGGGCATGCTTGTGCTTTGAAACTCTATCTATAACTGTTTGTATGTTGGTAACCTGGGAAGAGTCATTATATGACCCTTGAACCGCAGGGATACCTTGATGGGAATTGCAAAGCACTATGAAACTGGTGAGAGTCTCCCTGAAGATGTATATAGAAAGCTCCTCGCAGCTAGGACTTTTCGTGCAGGCTCCTTAATCCTTCGCCAGGTTACTTCCCACTAACGAAAACTTGTTTTGCTTTGTCCTTTTGTACTTATGTAGATACACTGCTGACGTTATGGGCATGAATATTCGTAATTGTCTTTTCCCTTCGCCTATGACTATTTTGTCTGCAAGAAAATTGTACATGTGGTGTAAAAGAAATTTCTTCCAAAACTTTCTAGTTTTGACTGTTGTTTACTTGAGCTGACTGGTAATTAGCTGGGACCGTTCTTTATTCATTAACTATAACTAGTGAAATTCCTAGGTTGGTGTTGGAGGACATATATATGAGCTGACAAGTAGATAAAATAAGTCCATGAGTGCCTATCGACAAACTGCTGCTGTCTTAAAAAATGCCACCTGTAAAATGTTCATGTCATCTAATTCTTCCCTTTCCAATTGTCCTTCCTTTGTCTTTTCCCTTTTACATCTTTCACTTGGTCTGGTGCTATGGTTTCTTAGGCATGACGAACCCCGACTAAGGCAATGGTAGAATAGGTCAAGCCAAGTTGTTCACCTTTCTGTCTGGTTAAGGAGCAACTGAAGATGATTCACCTTTTCATCAGCTTCTTACTTTCTTGGCACCTTTTGAAGTTAGGAATGTTTCAAATAGTTTCCAGCGAGAAGAAAGCTACTCTAGTAGGCATTGCCCATTTCCATGGGAATTGGCTCACCTGTATTTTGTCCTTGTGGTGCTGCATTGATTAAGAGCTGAATGCTACACCTCTTGTTTATTGAGGTTCCACCTTCGTCTATCCTGTTTTGGTGATCCAAGTATACAAGTTTGAAATGATGAAACAAAAAGGAGAGGACTCCATATCTCATCAGTTTAACCTTAGTGCAAGCATGGTTTCTTATTTGCTGTTTCCCTGTAAATCCTTTGAAAAGATGCAGATCAAATTATACTTCCAGAGAAAATCATTGCTCATTGATAGAATGAACATTAGCAAACTAAAATAAAATAATTGGGAAATCGAAAGCTGTTACGCTGAAAAATTTGCTCTCTTAAGGAATCATACTTGATAGATTTAGGTATAACTTGGTTATTACAAACCTTTTCTGTCTGTGAAACTTCTCAGGTAACATTCGCAAGTGTAGATCTGCAGCTTCATACAAAATATGTTCCTGGTGGGTCAGAATCTGTATTTGATGTGTATCGAAGGGTTTGGGAAAAAACCCAGGTAATCCCTCCACTTCCAGAGGATCAATTCCTATGTTGCTTCGGCCATATATTTTCAGGTTTGTCTTCCTAGCCGTCAAAATGTTTCTTTGAGAGTATAAATACCTTATTGGATCATCTTAATCTTACACGGCTGTGAATCTCTTGCTTTTCACTTATGTTCAGGTGGACATGCAGCTGGTTATTACAGTTACAAGGTATAGGATATTCTTTTCTGTTGGTTATGCCAGATTTCCTTCGTGGTTAGTTTGTAATAGATGATGAAACAATTACTCTGAATATAATACGCCCCTTTTCCTTGTAGTGGCTGTCAGTTCTGAGTATTGGTGTCTCCATAATCGTGCATGAGATTGATTTATGTCATGATGTGTATGGTTCTGACCCCTAAATGTATTGGTTTTCAGTGGGCAGAGGTGCTATCTGCAGATGCGTTCTCTGCATTTGAGGATGCAGGTCTAGATGACAGCAAGGTATGTCCGAGAAGTTGTGGACATGTTTGAAATAAATATATGCTGCTCAAAAAGCACCTCCGTCCTTGCGTTTGCAATTCATGTTAGGTTTACGCATCTGTAAAGCAGTGACATTTATAAACAGGCAACATTGCCTTTTCTTTCCCCTTATAGACTAGGGGTGAGTTGATCCCGGTGAACGTCTGAGCAAAGAATGGACGCCTGGCCGAAACTGATTGGTCTGCATACAGTGTATGCTTAACCACTTATGTCCATCACTCTCTGATGACTGTACACATCAGGCAGGCCCCAGACCTGTGAGATTGCGTACTTGCACTCTTCCCACTACCGCCACACAACAATGCCTTATAATTCTTTCCATGGATGGATAGGTCCCAAACCCTGTTTCCATACCTTTTCAGCCTCAATGGATGGCTTATTTCCATTATTCAGCGCCAATGGAAAGCCATTGTGATCCTTTTTTTATTCATTAGCATGGCCTTGTCACTCCGGAAGCTTAGCAAAATTGATTTTCTTCCATGAGATCAAACAAGGACGAAGGGATCAATT